>JXCR01122364.1:118512-137246 GCA_002079205.1 Phalaenopsis hybrid cultivar | reverse complement strand
GAATTTTTAGATTTTTAGGCCATGGAGGGGCATTTTGGTAATTTGGCCATTTTTGTCAGTTTTGGCAAATTTTGATGTATTCAAAGTGTTTGGAATGAGTTTTGATCAATTTTGGGTATTTTGGCAAAATTTGGGAATTTTGGCCAAATTTGGATCCCAAGGGCAGTTAGGTAATTTGGAGGTGCCTCGGGGCAAAAAGCCAAGTTGAGCATTTCAAATAGAATTGGACAAATATTCATTCTAAATGAGCCATGGATCAATGAAATCCCCATTTTGGGCTCTCATGTATTGATCTTAATCAAGGTATGGTGAGGGTATTGTGAAGATATAGTAAGGGTATAATGTACCTTAGCTTCAAATCAACACCCAAGGTCAATCCTAAGGCCAAGTAGCCCTATAGGAACTTTTCTTGAGCTTCCCTCACAATGATCTTACCTACAAAATATTAGAGGTTAGAACCAATATGTGGAACTTCAAGTTGAGTAAAGAGAAGAGTTTCGAGTTTCTAATGGTGAGGGTACTCTTTCTAGTTTTATAAGACTAGTCTAAGGAAAGTCCTATAGCTAGACCTAGGCTACTAAAGAAGTTTCTAGACCTCAACCAAAAGTGAGGTCAACACCATTGTAAAAGGTTTGAATTATTAACTAATCTGACAAAGCATGGTGTAGACATTTTCTAAGAAAATTCTTATATCTTTCCTAGACATCATATATTGATTCTCCTTCAAATTGACAAAAAGATGTAATATGATTTCTATGCTTAGCAGTTTTCGAGGGTGCGAAAATATTTAGCCAAGAATTTTTGTGATAGTTCTCCCCAAGTTCTAATAGATCCAGGTGCTAATTAATTTAACCATGCATTGGCTTTATCCCTTAATGAAAAAGGAAAAAGTCTAAGCCTAACAACATCATTAAACACTCCCTCATATTTAAATGTAGCACAAATTTTAGGAAAACTAGCATAATGTAAGTTAGGATCTTCAGTAGGTGATCCTCCAAACTGATTATTTTGTACCATTTAGATAATAACAGGTTTAAGCTCAAATGAATTAGCAGCAACATCAGGATTTTGAATAAATAAATGAAGTCATCTGTTGTCGGATTTGTCTAATCTTTTAAAGGTCTCTATCGATTCTCATTTATTGGATTTTCTATATTATTCGTCATTTCTTTCAAATTCTTAATTTCTCTTTATTGTTTTCAAATCTTTCTAATAGTATGTTCTAATTCTAAATTGTAAGGTACTAAACATTCAAATCTAATATTTTACATAAAAAAATAAATTAAGCAAAATAAAATTCTTTAAAAATAAACTCTTAAATAAATTTCTTTTTTTTAATTTTTGATTTTTTAAATNATGGCCCTGCCATTGTACTTATTCTGGATTTTTACTTTTGTTTGTTGCAATTTCGCGAGAGAAGACAATTTTATTTGGAGGCGCTTAGTAGGAAGCATCTTCATGAATGCCAACTTCATGAACTGAAAACGGTTGTAGATCTCCTTTGATGCAATGCTCTTGTCCTTCTTTGTAGTACTTAATGCATTGGTGTAGAGACGATGGAACCATATTGCGTTCATGAATCCACAGTCGTCCTAGTAGAGCATTGAAAGAGGTCTCAGCGTCAATGATATGAAACTTGGACATTGTTGTTAGTTCTCCAGCCTTCATAAACAATGCAATCAATCCAAAAGATCTTTCTCCCTTTTGGTTGAATCCTCTTAGCATCCTTTTATCAGCTGTAAGCTCTTGAGCTTCGATGTTCAAATATTCCAATGTTCGTAGACTCATCAATTTGAATGATGCTCTAGTATCTTCTAAAACTCTGGACAACACAAATCTGCTGATGTTAACGNTGTTTATATATATATATATATATTATTTAAATTTCCTAATTTATAAAAAATATTTAATTTAATTAAATTTAACCGTTACACCTTCCCCAACAATGGTGCCAAAAACTTGATCCCGATTTTGATATATAAGGATTTATGTAGTTGACACCACTACAATGCTAAAACTTGATCCTTTTATGAAAAGTCAGTTGTGTAAAATATATATAATTATAAGCAATTAATAATGAACGGCGCCAAAAACTTGATCCGTGTACTAAAAGTAAGTTGTGTAAAATATATATAAGTATAGGCAATTATTAATGGGATTCTACGCAAGTATACATATCGTTATCAAGTAATAATGGACTTTCTATTTAAGCCCCAAATATTGATCCCACGGAGAAGGTGTAAGTTAGCAATTATAAAATTTTAACAGGAAATTTATTGAATGTAAATGAAATTACTGTCACTAATTTCGAATGTTGAGATATTAACCAAACTAAATTACTTAACTATTAGCAAACCAAAAATGCAAATTTTGAATAATAACTATTATTCTACTAACTATGTTGATGTAATGAAGATTTCTTATGTGAAAAAGCTTCATTCCCACTATAATGAAATGCTGGTGAAATGAGATTAGATAAATGTTTATAATATGTATTGTGCCAAATAGGAGCAATTTTTATTTTCTACCCTGATGCAGTGCATAGAAATTATTGGTTAATCTTAGGTTTAGTCCTTAAATCCATGGATAGGCTACGAGGATACTGGTTCCCACTCCAGAGCTCCCACTTCCCTTCACCTGAAGGCTAACTCTCGCTTTAGTTTTTTAACACTAAGAACAAATTAGGGATTTTAGTATGTCACCCTAAAGATTCTCTAGTTCTACACATAACAAACAATACTTCCCTATTTATTTGCACTAAAATTCTTGAACAAATTTCTCCTTCATGAAATTAAATGTGACTCCTCACTCTGTTGTAGAACTCATACTCCATTTCCTGGATCATATATTTCACAAATATTTTAACAAATCAATTGGCCAAAATGAAAAGTAAATTAAGTTTGGAGTTGAAAAATCATCAAAATTTATTTTATATTTTAATTATGACACATTCATTTTATCTCTTCATTTCACCATATCTCAGAGTTGGGGGAAAGACAGAGGGAACTACTCAGAATTCTCGAGAAAGATATGAGAAAACATAAATTTCATATATAAAGGAAAGTTCATACAACACTAAATAAATAAACAAACTTATCTGAAACTCTTTTGCAAAGCAAATCTTTTGTAGCCATTCCTTAGAAATGCAGGAAGAACTCTCTCACTTTTCTCCTTCTCCAACACTCTTAGAGATAGTTTCACACTAAATATCACCACAAAAACTCTAAACTATGAAAGCAAAACTACTAATTGACTCCAATACGGTGGTGAAATGAAGATAGATTATGAAGCATAATGAAACATTATAGAAAAAAAAAGGACATAGAGGAGCCCGTTTTCTGATGAAATTTGGCCCCAAATAAAGCCTAAGGTTGGTTCTCCAAGATGTGCCTCCAAAAACTCTTCAAAAATTGTCCAAATACATCGAACCTTCTAGAAATGGGTTATCCAAGATGTGCCTTTGATTATTCTGCGTCGTGGGCGCTGACCTTGGCGTTGCCGGCGTTGAGTATTTCCTTAAAAACGTCATTTTGACTCCAAATTTCATGCTTTTTGCTTCATTTTTGCGTTAATCCCTAAAATCAACAACCTGCAAGAAAACATCAAAATACCTTCGATTAAAGTGCAATATCCCCAATAATAAGTATACAATATGGGTCTAAAAATACATATATTTTTGGTGTATCACTGACTTGCTTATCCCTTAGGAGGATAGCCCTACGCAGCTCATCTACGACGTTCTCTTTGACGAGAGGTTAAGCCTTGCACGTACATGTAGCGGCTTTGGTTTCAATGACATGAACATCCATGAAATCTTCTTTGAGGTAATCATTGAAGTCAAAATCTTCATCATCGTCCATGAAAACTCCATGTTCCCGAGCCAACTCGGAAATCTCGACCTTGAGCTTTTTGACCTTTTCCTTGATTATTGATTATTAGATTGTCTTAAAATCCAGAGGACCCTGTAGGACCTCCTCCACATGTTCTTCCATCTCATTGGCAATTACTGCGACGATATCAGATATTTCAGACCCTAACTTCATTCCATGATCTTATTAGACTGTATCAGCACGACAACCTTGGGTATTCATAACCTTTTCTTTGATGGTGATGTCTTGAGATGGAGTGTCACGGTAGGAACATCGGTATGTTGAAGAGAAGTATGCTCTCTACGGTGCATACCAAATACAATACCGGGTAACTTCTTCATCTTTCCCTTAGGAATTTAGGAACCTCCTTGTAGTGGGTGATTGGTAGAATTCATAGACCCATACGTGACTTAACTGGTCAATGACCCACGGTCCTAGTAACGATAGAATCAGTGGTGACAATAGCAGTATAAAATCGTCTCCGTAAATGAAACTAGATGGGAATGCGAGCATGTAAAGTTATAGTTGACTTCTAAGTGCGTCTGACAGATCTGACATCCTTTAAGATTTTTTTCTTCATGCAAGGGGATATTGCATGTAACACTCATTTAAGTAGTTCACTAACTGAACAACCTTCCTTGGCAGCTAGCCTTTGAAAAACTGAACTAACTCGGGTGATCGGAGCAGGCTTCTTCCTCTCTACACTATGTCCATGAAGTGACGGTAAAGTAGTGGCAATCTTTTGGATACTCTCGTACCCAATGGTATCCATTAAAGGGTGGAATCTACTTTAATGTCAAAACCTTTTAATGAGGCTTAATCTTTAATAGAAGATATGGCTGCCAATAATTTTCAATGGCCCTCTGAAAGGGCAAATATTAAAAGAGTAGCTAGTATCACCAATTTTGAGGCAATATCTATGTTAGCTTCGNATCATCATAAGAATTGGATCCATAAAGAAAAATTGGAACACATTTGGACTAGAGTGAAACTGTGCAATTTTTGCCTTGGGCATTGATGGCGCCCTCGACATCGCTGACGGTGGGTTTTTCTTGAGAGTCTAAGCAAAATAAATATAGAGGCCCACCGACGGTGCCCTCGATCCCGCCGATGGCGAGACCGGCGAGATGGCAATTTCTGGAGTTTGAATGGCGGTTTTTGGCGATTTTTGGGCCAAATTAACCCTTTTAATCTCCCAAATTCGATTCCTATGTTCATATTTCCCCTAAAAATGAAGTGAAACTCCACCAATTTCTTTCATATAGTGTCTAGTTCCCCTGATAATCCCNATGGCCCTGCCATTGTACTTATTCTGGATTTTTACTTTTGTTTGTTGCAATTTCGCGAGAGAAGACAATTTTCTTTGGAGGCGCTTAGTAGGAAGCATCTTCATGAATGCGAACTTCATGAACTGAAAACGGTTGTAGATCTCCTTTGATGCAATGCTCTTGTCCTTCTTTGTAGTACTTAATGCATTGGTGTAGAGACGATGGAACCATATTGCGTTCATGAATCCACTGTCGTCCTAGTAGAGCATTGAAAGAGGTCTCAGCGTCAATGATATGAAACTTGGATATTGTTGTTAGTTCTCCAGCCTTCATAAACAATGTAATCAATCCAAAAGATCTTTCTCCCTTTTGGTTGAATCCTCTTAGCATCCTTTTATCAGCTGTAAGCTCTTGAGCTTCGATGTTCAAATATTCCAATGTTCGTAGACTCATCAATTTGAATGATGCTCCAGTATCTTCTAAAACTCTGGACAACACAAATCTGCTGATGTTAACANTTTTATAACCCAGGTTGGAAGAATCATCCTAACTTCAAATCAACAATGGGCAAACAACCCAGTAAACTCATTAAGAAATTCATCCAACCAAAGAAATGTTAATTATAGACCTTCTTATCCTCCAAAGTGAACCCATTAGGAAAATCATCCAACCAAGGAAATGTTAACTATAGACCTTCTTATCCTCCAGACAGTAACACTCAAATTAAGGAGAAGAAGTTGTCTATGGAAGAGCTGATATTAAACATGGGTCCACAATTGTGTAACACTCAAATTAAGGAAAGAAGTTATCTATGGAAGAGCTGATATTAAACATGGGTCAACAATTAGAAATTCATCCAACCAAGGAAATGTTAACTATAGACCTTCTTATCCTTCAAGATTTAACAGTGCACTCAATTTAAGGAAAAGAAGTTGTCTATGGAAGAGCTGATACTGAACATGGGTCAACAATTACAGAATTAAGGAAATCAATTACAAATTCAAGGAAACCAATTACAAAATCAAGGAACTGCTATCAAGAGTATTGAAAATCAATTGGGGCATATCGCTACTACACTTAGTAACCGAACATCGAGAACTTTTCCTAGTATTATGGAACCAAATTCTAAATATCAAGGAAAAGAACAGATAAAAGTGATACAATTATGAAGTGGAAAAGAATTGAAAACAAGATTGTAGAAAGAAACAAAAACTAAAAAAAAAGAAAGTGGATACAGGAAAAGATAAGGATCATGAATACCCATATTTAGAATATCCACTTACACCAATGAAGATTATTGTGGAGAAACCTCCACCATTATTTCCTTAAAGATTTAAGCAACACAATAAGGATAAAAAAATTTTCAAGTTTATAGAAATTCTTAATAAATTAATGGCAAATATTCCTTTCATAGAAGCTTTAGAGCAAATGCCCAATTATGAGAAGTTTATGAAAGATGTTTTGAACAAGAAAAGGAGGTTCACTGATAATGAGACTATTGCACTTAGCGAAGATTGTAGTGTAATTATTCAGAAAAAGCTTCCTAAAAAATTAAAAGATCCAGGTAGTTTCACTATGCCGTGTGCTATCGGTGAAAGATTTTATGAAAGTGCTTTATGTGATTTGGGAGCCAGCATTAATCTTATGCCTCTATCAATTTTCAAAAGATTAAGATTAGGAGAAGTCTCACCTACCTCTGTAACTCTTCAGTTAGCAGATCGTTCAGTTACTTATCTTAAGGGAGTTATAGAAGATGTATTAGAAAAGTTGATAAATTTATCTTTCTTGTGGATTTTCATGTTTTAGATATGAAGGAAGATAAAGAAATACCTATAAATTTAGGGAGACCTTTTTTAATCATTGTTTTAGATATGGAGGAAGATAAAGAAATACCTATCATTTTAGGGAGACCATTTTTTGTTTTAGATATGGAGGAAGATAAGGAAATACCTATCATTTTAGGGAGACCATTTTTTGCTATTGTTTTAGATATGGAGGAAGATAAAGAAATACCTATCATTTTAGGGAGAGCATTTTTAACTACCTTATTTTAGATATGGAGAAAGATAAAAAAATACCTATCATTTTAGGGAGACCATTTTTAGCTACTCGAAAAGCTATGATAGATGTTCAAAAAGGAGAATTAACTATGAGAGTTAATGATCAAGAAGTGGCTTTTAACATTGCAAAATCTATGAAAAGGAAGATAAAGAAATACCTATCATTTTAGGGAGACCATTTTTAGCTACTGGAAAAGCTATTGTAGATGTTCAAAAGGGAGAATTAACTATGAGAGTTAACGATCAAGAAGTAACTTTTAACATTCAGAAATCTATGAAATACTCTGCTGTCAAAAAGAGATAATGAATGTTTTTGCATGGAAATTAATGAACATCTGTTGAACTAGCATTTTAAAAAATATTTTGAAGAGAATAAAGATTTTGAAGACAAAGATGAAGTTATTTTGGACAATTAGATTATGTTCAATTGAAGAGAATGATGAAGTTATTTTGGACGAATTAGAAAATGAAGAATTAGATTATATTCAGGAAAGATTTGAGATGTTGGATATTACAAAAATGCTGATAAGAATCTATTTCCATCAATTATAAAACCACCTGAACTTGAGTTGAAAGTATTACCTAGCCACTTGAAGTATGTATATGTTCAGGAAAGATTTGAGATGCTAGATATTACAGGAAATGCTGATAAGAATCTAGTTTCATCAATTATAAAACCACCTGAACTTGAGTTGAAAATATTGCCTAACCACTTGAAGTATGTGTTTTTGGGAAACTCATCTACATAACCTATTATTATATCTTCAGAGTTAAATGATTTGCAAGAGAAAAGAATTTTGGATACATTAAAAGATATAAGAGAGCTTTTGGTTGAACCTTAGCTGATATTAAAAGAATCAGCCCTTTGATCTGTATGCACAAAATTATACTAGATGAACAATATAAACCAAGAGTTGATCCACAAAGGATATTGAACCCAATGATAAAAGAAGTAGTCAAGAAAGAAATTTTGAAATGGTTGGACACTGAAATTATATAACTTATTTCGAATAGTGCTTGTGTAAGTCCAATTCATTGTGTTCCTAAGAAGGGAGGGCTCACTGCTGAAGCACAAGAGAATAATGAATTAATACTTATCAGACAAGTTACTGGGTGGCATATTTGCATTGATTATAGAAAATTAAACAATACCACTAGGAAAGATCACTTCCCTTTACCATTTTTAGACCAAATAGTGGATAGACTTACTGAGCACAAATACTTTTATTTTTTTAGATGGATATATCGGCTACCATCAAATTCCTATTGCTTATGAGGAACAAGAAAAGACAACATTTACTAGACCTTTTGAAACTTTTGCTTTTCTAAGAATGCCTTTCAGATTATATAATACACCTACAGCATTCCAGAGATGTATGATGTCTATATTTAGTAAGTTAATTGATGATGGAATAGAAGTGTTTTTGGATGATTTCTCTATATTTGGAATATCATTTGACACATGCTTAAATTATCTTGAAAAAGTTATGGAGTTATGCGAAAGAACTAATTTAGTTCTAAATAGGAAAGAAATTTATACTTAATCGTGTTTTTGAGAGTCCGGGAGGAAAAGTTGAACGAGTTATTACCGAACGGAGGTGGGAAAATTTCTGTTATACCACCAATAACGCTACTATGAATGTTGTGAAAGAATTATATGCCTATACATTCTATTCTAAGGACGGAACCGTTTGAGTAGGAGGGTTTTCTGTTGAGTTTAGTGTCGCCCACATTAACTCATTTTATGAAGTCCCATACTCCTATATCTGTAATTATGAAACCTTCAGTACAATGGAAGGCCCACTGAATGATGTCATTAACTTTCTCACTGATGGGAAAGGCACATGGAAGATAAAGCAGCGAGAATGAGTAAATTTTTTTGCTTCCATGTTGAATGCCATATCTAAAGTGTGACACTATTTTATTTTCTCTACTCTGTTACCTACCTATCACCATAGTGAGGTAACAAGAGATATAGCTATTCTGAATTTTTTTATTCAGAACAATTGGACTATAAATATGGGGAGAATTATTTAAAAGAATATTTTGATCACGGTAAGGAGTGAATATAGTGGAGGTCTGGGACATCCTGGCCTCATTTATGCACTTTGCCAACTTTTTGGAGTTGAAGCTAGAGATGATGAATAATGGGTTTACCCTATGAAACCCATTAGTAAAACTAATTTAAAGATGTATGAATCCCATGAAGGATGGAGATCTGGGAGTAGGAGTAAAGAACCTTCTACTAGTAGATATATCCCCTCTACTAGTTATGACATTCCTTCCTTTAGTTCCCTACCCTTCATGATTTAATGAATGAGTTAACCTTGCAGCGGAAGAGTATAGAGAAAATAAATTAAAGAATTGGGGGATTATAACTTAGACATGATTATGATAGTGAGTACCTATAAAGGCATTCTGACTTCGAGATAGCTTACTACGAAGCTCAGGCCCGACTCTACAGAGGTAAGTCTGATGTTACTTTTCTTGAATGCCCTCGTTATACTCAATATCAGCCCAATCCATCTGCTAACCAGGGAGACAATTATATAATATAAAATTTTGATAAATGATAGTAATTGATGTACTTTTATTTTGTGATAGAGATAAATGTATGTTTGTTTGTACTTTCATTTTATTCTATATTTTATTTTATGCTTGTAGTTAGATTATTTTTAATTATTGTTATAAATGTTTTTTGTTGTAGTTTAAAATTTGCATGTGTAGTTATAATAGACCTTGATTAGTATTTTGTAAAATTGTAATGTGATGTGATTTTTATATTTGTATTTTAATGTATTTGTAATTTTTTTTATTTAGTTTTATGATGTGTTAGTGAAATATTGTGTTTGTATAATGGTTAGTTTTGTACTTATTTCAAAATTTCATTACCCAATAAATTCTCTAATGCCTTATATGTATAGAAAGCTCCTAATATTACAGACCAGTTAAAATAACAATTTTGAGAAGGAACTGCAAAAATTTTAGAAGATGAAATTGCTTAAAGTACTGAGGTATGATTTATATTTAGAATTTTTCTTTCAACCTGCATTCCATATTGAAAAATTTAAGTTTGGGGAGGGAAGAAAAAGATTAACTATTATATGTTCTCAATTTAAATATTTTAAAAAATTATTAATATGATTTTTGTAGTGAATTTAATTCAGATAACTATATTTTATAGATACTTAAATATTATTGTAGATTTAAAGAAATATTTTTGTAAGCNACAAAGCTTCTAACAATCTGTCATGCCAATTTCTTTTGTTTTCATTTAGTTTCTTCTTCAAAATTTGTACCAATGTATTGTTGAAGGCTTCGACTAAGCCATTTGCCTTGAGATAGTAAATTGTAGAGTACCACCAGTCCATCACGTACCGTTTAAAAAATTATTAATTTTTGTGCTTTTAAAGGCTGTCCCATTGTCCAAGATTATTCTGCGTGGAACTCCCAAATGGTAGACGACTTGGCTTTGGAAAAATTGAAGGTCGTGTTGTGTTGTAACCTTTCATAGCGGCACTGCCTCTGCCTATTTGAAATAGTAATATGTAGCGAAAAGTATAAATCTATGTGCTTTGTATGATTGATGGTTTATTGGACTTATTATGCCTATGCCCCAACACTCGAATGGCCACGAGACAGCTGTTGGGTGTAGCAGATTTGGAGGTAAGTGCAAGACCACGCCATGCACTTGGCACTGGTGACATCTTATAGTTGTATCCATGCAGTCAGACATCATTACTGCCCAATAATATTCGAGTCTCTTGATTTTCATTTTCATCTTTGGCCCTGATTGATGAGCGTNGGACCTATTATGCCTATGCCCCAACACTCGAATGGCCACGAGACAGCTGTTGGGTGTAGCAGATTTGGAGGTTAGTGCAAGACCACGCCATGCACTTGACACTGGTGACATCTTATAGTTGTATCCATGCAGTCAGACATCATTACTGGCCAATAATATTCGAGTCTCTTGATTTTCATTTTCATCTTTGGCCCTGACTGATGAGCGGCACATAATCCGGCATGTACCTCTTCGACAATATTTTGGGCTTCGGCTTTACTGAAACAATCTAGCCACATCTAATTGAACGATGTTCTGTAGAGGGCATCACCGATTAGGGCATATGAGATAGCCCTTTTTGTGATGTGATACGATGCTGACTTGTCCTCTAGAAACTTTCTAGACTGCAAATATTCTATAAATGGCTTATGCCAATCTTCATTGATATGAGCAACCGCATTCATCAGTTCTTCTTCTTTTCCGAGCTTGTGTACATTTTCNATCTAGCCACATCTAATTGAACGATGTTCTGTAGAGGGCATCACCGATTAGGGCATATGAGATAGCCCTTTTGTGATGTGATACGATGCTGACTTGTCCTCTAGAAACTTTCTAGACTGCAAGTATTCTATAAATGGCTTATGCCAATCTTCATTGATATGAGCAACCGCAATCATCAGTTCTTCTTCTTTTCCGAGCTTGTGTACATTTTCAAAGTCAAATTGAGCAAAACATGTCTTCCTTGTACTGTAATGTCAATGAAATCTGCTGAGGGACATGCTATTTTTTGTAAGTTTTGCTAGAGCATCAGCTTGGGTATTATCTCTGTGAGGAATTTTGTAAAAAGTTACATTGGGGATCTGCTTAAGTAGCTTCATCATGTACCAATGGTATTCTGGTAACCTTGGCTTCAAAATATTATGTTGTTCGGCGACTTGCTGGATGATATTTAAGAGTCTTCATAGATGACAATATCCATTATACCCATCGATTTTAAGGCTTCATACTCTGCTTCGTTGTTTGTGCATGGCTCAGTCAGGTGGAATAAGAACCTTAGCATACTCTTATCTGGCATGATAAAGATCAAACCAATCCCTGCTTTGCCTGGTATAACTGTCCCTGATCCTTTGTCTTTTGTGGCCAAAAAAGCTCCATCGAAGTACATCTCCTAACATTGCGCATTGGAGAATTCCATCTGTAATACTTTCTCATCTAGTAACTCGTTATTAAGAGGGGACCCATCTAGCAGTGGGCATGCAACGAAAAAGTCTGCTAAAATTTGTCCCTTGATAGAACGGAGGGGAACAAAAATTATATCGAATTGTAACAAAATCATCGACCATCTTGCTAGACGTCCAGAGAGTGTTGGTTGAGTCATCAAATATTGCAATGGATTAACTTTTGAAATTAGGGTAATTTTATGACAAAGCATGTAATATCTAAGCTTTTGGGCAGCGATTAACGCTAGACAATGCCTCTCAATAGGCGAATACCTTATCTCCGTTGGTATTAGGCGACAACTCAAGTAGTATAGCGTGTTTTCCACACCCTCATCATTGACTTGTGCTAAGAGGGCTTTAAGAACGTCATCTAAGATTGTGGTATAAAGTATCAATGGTTTTTCAAAGATAGGGGCTGCCAAAACAGGTGGTGTCATTAAATATAGCTTAACGTCAAAGTTTAGCTGGCATTTCTCTTGCCAAACAAATTTGACATCCTTTTTAATTAATGCCGAGAAGAACTGACACCTACCTGAGAGATTAGAAATAAAGCATCTCAGATATGCCAACTTCCCTTGGAAGGAACGTAGTTGTTTTAAGGTTTTGGGAGGAATAATTTCCAAGATAGCTTTAATCTTATCTAGGTAGATCTCGATACCCTAATGCGGACAACGAATCTTAGAAATTTTCTACAAGTAACTCTAAAGTCGCACTTTAAGGGATTCGTCTTAAGGTCATATCGTCGTAACCATTCAAACACGATCCTCAAATCGCATAGATGGTCTATCTTTCATTTTATTTTGATGACGAAATCATCCACGTAGCATTCCACTTGGTTGTGAATGAGATCATCAAAAATATTTCTAATTGCCCCTTGTTATGTCGCTCTGGCATTCTTTAACTTAAACGACATCACTATCTAGCAGAAAATTCCAATTGGTGTTTTGATCGTTGTAAGTGTTGTGTATTGCAGAGACATCTTGATTTGGCTGTACCCAGACGATCCATCCATGAAAGAAAAAATTTCATGTGTACCATCATTTCTGGCATTAGCAACAAAAATTCATCCTTTAGACATGCTTTATTCAAATCCCTGAAGTCGACACATACACGGATTTGTCCATTTTTCTTCTTGACAGGTACAATGTAAGCTAACCATGTGGGGTATTGCACTTCTCTTACAAAGTTAGCATCTATTAACTTCTTCACCTCGGTAATGACTTGCTGCTCTATTTTAAGGCGCATTCTTCCTAGAGCTTGTTTTACTGAAGTCATTTCTTTGTCCACTCCGAGCTTATAAACTTCCACTTCTACTGACAGTCCCGAAATTTCTTCATAACTCCATGTGAAGCAGTCTTTGAATTTTGTTAACAGTTTGATCCATTCTGAAGATTCTTCATCGTTGAGTAGAGAACTTATAAATGTATGTTAGGGCTGCTCCTCTACCCCAAGGTTAATTTCCTTCAATTTATCAATAGTTGATTTGATTTTCTGCTCAAATTCTGGTGGAGCATTTTCTATTAGCTTAATTAGTAGAATCATCCTCCATATCGAGGCAATCCTCTTCCGATCTGCTAGTAATAACCATGCAAAATTCTGAATCGTCGATTGGTCCTACTGTACCAAATCCGAGACCCTCTTTCGAGTAAGAGTTTGACTTTTAATATTCCATAATTTTTAAAAAATTTGTAACTTATCTTTTGGCATTTCTTTTGGCAAATGTCACTGTTGAATTAACAAAAAGGTAATTACATTAATTCATTAGGATCCTCATCCAAATTTACATAATTTTCAAGATTACCAGAGGTAGAAGCATGATAAAACTTGATCAGCTTCAAACCAATGCTACGGACTTCCTTGACCTCTAAACTCTTCACTTTTTAAGGAAGAAACAGAGTAAGGGTCATGACGTTCACTCAGTGGTTTATTCGATCATACATTGTCTTATATTCACTTTTCTCTGTATCTTCCAAGGATATCGCGTACTTAAGTTTCTTCTATTTTGTCATCATTATTTCATCTTCAAAACTTTCTTCATCATCAATGTTGATGTTCAGCCTAGTCCTTTCAACAATTAAATTGGTTCTTCCTCATCCACATCCCCGGCCTCGACCTCGGGTGCGCGAACTAAAAGAACCCCCACCAACTTATCACAAAAGAGTGATGGAATATCACTAAAGAGGAGTTGAATGACCTCACCTTTGTGATTCTTTTGAATTGTCACTCTTATTTGTCACAATTTCATGAGAGAAGACAGTTTTTTTTAGGCGTGTCGTAGGCGGCATCTTCATGAATGCCAACTTCATGGACTGAAAATGGTTGTAAATCTCCCTTGATGTAATGTTCTTATCCTTCCTTTTAGTATTTAATGCATTGCTATAGAGATGACGGAACCATGTTATATTCCTGAATCCATGGTCGACCCAGTAAAGAATTAAAGAGGTCTTGGCGTCGATGATATGAAACTTAGAGGTTGTTACTAATTCTCCAACTTTCATAAGTAATGTATTGATCCAAGGTCTCTCCCTCCCTTTTAGTTGAATCCTCTTAGCATCATGTTATCGGCCTTATGATCCTGAGTTTAAATGTCCAAATAGGCCAATGTTCATAGACTCATTAAGTTGAGGGATGCTCCAAGATCTTCCAAAACTCTGGACAACACGAATCTGCTGATATTAACAGACATATAGAGTGAACGATTATGGTTAGCGGTACTGAACAGCAGTTTTCATCTGTGAAGGTTTCCCTAGACTGTTCTTTCAATGAGCAAGCTTCATCTGAAGATGTGTTGGCCAACTGGGCTAAAAAAATCTCTAGGTCAAGAAAAGCTATAACCAGAGACTCTCTCATCTCCTTTAAAAAGATTAGTCTGTCGTGGATGCTGATTTTGGACGGTAACATTCTAAAATGAGCTAGCACATTGTAATCCACTTTGTATGATCCTTCAATTTTCTCTTGATTATATGTTGTTCTTCCACTGGCGGAGGTGGAGGTAGCCCTCCTTACATAACTATTTGCTTTCCATTATCTGTCGGAGCTATTCTCGGGGGTAATACTCTCTCACTCCTTAAGTTCACTTCTATAATTTCTTCTTCTTGAGTTGTTGTTGTTGAATCTTCCTATGTTTCTTCTTTATCGGAAATGATCTAAGTTGATGGCAAGTGGTGCACCATGGTGCTCTAGGATTGGTTCCTCACTCCCGACGCTACCGTAAGCAGTGTTGTCGATGTCTCCATCGGTCTTGTCAGTGAGTTCATCGGTGTTGACACTATTTTAGGTTGTGGAGTTATCCGTAAGAAGCTATCGGCCATCGGAATTCAAACCCCATCACCCACTTCGGAAGGACATTTTAATTTAGATATAAATTTAAGATTAGAAAAATATGAAATTAAACTGACCCCATATTCTTCAAAGTTTAAATGAAAGAGCACTGTACCTCAAACCCTATATCTATCCAGAAAGATAAACACAAGACTTGAGGATGAGGCTCGATCAAATAAACTAAGAAATATATGACGTCCATTTGGTCTACAAAATTGTTTTATTTGTTGACAATTTCCTCTATTTAATATGAAGAATTAAATAGGGTTTATATTAAGCTGGGTTCGGATAAGCTTCCTATAAGGTCAAGCCCCTATAATTAATTACATCTTAAATGACTGAAGTCACCTAAGAAAACTCTCGATAAAAATCAGGAAATATTATCTTTAAGGAGGTCAAAGGATAGGACTTTTCAAGGATATCAGACAAAGAGGTGTGAAATGGGATTGGCTAGAATTTGGAGAATTTTATTTTTGGATTCCAAAGGAGGAAGAACTAAGGGATGTCTTGGATCTGGAGGAGAACCTCAGTGACTTCCCAGTCTATCCTACTGGTTGGCTTCAATTTTGTGGAGAAATTATTTAAGTATTTCATCCTGCAAATTTATTTTTGGGCTTACACTTGTGTGAAATGATCACACAAATTTCTTGAAAGATGTGAGGATTTAAGTCATGACGGACGATCACCTCAGAATCCTAAGGTGAGTTAGGGCTTAGATTACACTACATGATTGTGCAAAGGCCTAAAGATAAGTTGAGGATTTATGTTGCATAAGGAAACAACCTCAAAGTCCTATGGCTTGGTTGTTTAATTCTAAGGAATGAATTGGTTTAGCTGGTGAAGTCATCTTTTATTATTGAAGATGGTCGTGCTGCCCACCATGCTAGCTCCAAGTCTCTTGCTGTGAAGAGTTTGAGTTTTCTAGGGTGTCAAGTTATGATGTCAAATCATGTGGCCTTATGGTTATAGCTCTTTAAATTTTCATGGGATATGTTAAATTTGATTAGAGCGATATCGGTTAGGATCCTATGGTTCCCTCGTTCCAACACCACTATTTTCTATTGGATTCATCTAGTCTAAATGAATTTACTAAACTCAACTTAATGAGTTTCATAATTTCATTTATATCGTTGGAAGCCTCGTTAGCAACCGTAGGTTACCTCCTCTGAGGGATTCCAGATCATTCGATAANACCTCAAAGTCCTATGGCTTGGTTGTTTAATTCTAAGGAATGAATTGGTTTAGCTGGTGAAGTCATGTTTTATTATTGAAGATGGTCGTGCTGCGCACCATGCTAGCTCCAAGCCTCTTGCTGTGAAGAGTTTGAGTTTTCTAGGGTGTCAAGTTATGATGTCAAATCATGTGGCCTTATGGTTATAGCTCTTTAAATTTTCATGGGGTATGTTAAATTTGATTAGAGCGATATCGGTTAGGATCCTACGGTTCCCTCGTTCCAACACCACTATTTTCTATTGGATTCATCTAGTCTAAATGAATTTACTAAACTCAACTTAATGAGTTTCATAATTTCATTTATATCGTTGGAAGCCTCGTTAGCAACCGTAAGTCTCCTCTGAGGGATTCCAGATCATTCGATAAAGACATTTTAATTTAGTTGCAGTTATGGTTTTGTGTGATGTTTGTGATTAAATTTTCAGTTGTTTTATATTTTGAATGTTGTGGTGGTGAATTTTATCTTGGTTGATTTTAACTTTAGTTTTGGTTTTGGTTTTGGTTTTGTGGCTATCGTGATAATTTTAGTTTTCATGTAGGGTGGCATCGTTGTTTAGCATGCACGTTTTGCAAGTACAAAAAGTCTAAGAAAGATAGCACCGTAAACTATAAAAATGTACCTGGTGAGTCTTCTCGTTCCACCACCTGAAACTTAAAATGCAATTAAGGGTAGTTCATGTAGAGGCAGAAAAANCGTTGTTTAGCATGCACGTTTTGCAAGTACAAAAAGTCTAAGAAAGATAGCACCGTAAACTATAAAAATGTAACTGGTAAGTCTTCTCGTTCCACCACCTGAAACTTAAAATGCAATTAAGGGTAGTTAATGTAGAGGCAGAAANCTGTCGGAGCTATTCTCGGGGGTAATACTCTCTCACTCCTTAAGTTCACTTCTATAATTTCTTCTTCTTGAGTTGTTGTTGTTGAATCTTCCTATGTTTCTTCTTTATCGGAAATGATCTAAGTTGATGGCAAGTGGTGCACCATGGTGCTCTAGGATTGGTTCCTCACTCCCGACGCTACCGTAAGCAGTGTTGTCGATGTCTCCATCGGTCTTGTCAGTGAGTTCATCGGTGTTGACACTATTTTAGGTTGTGGAGTTATCCGTAAGAAGCTATCGGCCATCGGAATTCAAACCCCATCACCCACTTCGGAAGGACATTTTAATTTAGATATAAATTTAAGATTAGAAAAATATGAAATTAAACTGACCCCATATTCTTCAAAGTTTAAATGAAAGAGCACTGTACCTCAAACCCTATATCTATCCAGAAAGATAAACACAAGACTTGAGGATGAGGCTCGATCAAATAAACTAAGAAATATATGACGTCCATTTGGTCTACAAAATTGTTTTATTTGTTGACAATTTCCCCTATTTAATATGAAGAATTAAATAGGGTTTATATTAAGCTGGGTTCGGATAAGCTTCTTATAAGGTCAAGCCCCTATAGTTAAATACATCTTAAATGACTGAAGTCACCTAAGAAAACTCTCGATAAAAATCAGGAAATATTATCTTTAAGGAGGTCAAAGGATAGGACTTTTCAAGGATATCAGACAAAGAGGTGTGAAATGGGATTGGCTAGAATTTGGAGAATTTTATTTTTGGATTCCAAAGGAGGAAGAACTAAGGGATGTCTTGGATCTGGAGGAGAACCTCAGTGACTTCCCAGTCTATCCTATTGGTTGGCTTCAATTTTGTGGAGAAATTATTTAAGTATTTCATCCTGCAAATTTATTTTTGGGCTTACACTTGTGTGAAATGATCACACAAATTTCTTGAAAGATGTGAGGATTTAAGTCATGACGGACGACCACCTCAGAATCCTAAGGTGAGTTAGGGCTTAGATTACACTACATGATTGTGCAAAGGCCTAAAGATAAGTTGAGGATTTATGTTGCATAAGGAAACAACCTCAAAGTCCTATGGCTTGGTTGTTTAATTCTAAGGAATGAATTGGTTTAGCTGGTGAAGTCAT
>JXCR01122364.1:104111-118404 GCA_002079205.1 Phalaenopsis hybrid cultivar | reverse complement strand
CGCAAGCTCATTTAAACTTATTATGATGCCTAATAATTCATCCTATAAATGCCCTAATGCTCAATGAACATTGATGTCCTAATTATTCTTAAGAGTAGGTTAATTATCATTTGTAATTTAATTTTGAAGATTATGTGAATGAAGACCCTTAATGGCGGCAAGCTAGTGTTGTTGGAACACTTAGCTAAATTTTGGTCGTAATTGGGCTAGAGGTATTTTAAAGGTGTTAAATTTTAGCTATGTTTCCTTTTCTAATCCTCATTTAATCAATCTTGATTTAACTTAGATCACTACTAAGCCCTTAAGACCTAGGTGAGTGTCTTAATTAATTTTGTAAAGGTTAAATTTTAGGTGATCATGATTCATTATTTGAATTACATTTGAAAATCAAATAATAATATTAAATTAATTAATTGTAGACTTCAAAATTCATACCCATAAGTCCTAGGTTCTTTTAATTTTAATAAACTTTCAAATTTTAATAATTTAGAAATTTATTAATTAATCCTTTTAATTATGAAAGTGAGGTTGGTTTCTACCAATTAATCCTCTTTTTAATTTTAGTCATAAAAAAAAGTTAACAAAGATTAGAGGTTGCCCATTTCTCTCGTTGAATTAAGCTAAAATGTTAATTAAGTCCAAATTCCAAAAATTACACTNATACCCATAAGTCCTAGGTTCTTTTAATTTTAATAAACTTTCAAATTTTAATAATTTAGAAATTTATTAATTAATCCTTTTAATTATGAAAGTGAGGTTGGTTTCTACCAATTAATCCTCTTTTTAATTTTAGTCATAAAAAAAAGTTAACAAAGATTAGAGGTTGCCCATTTCTCTCGTTGAATTAAGCTAAAATGTTAATTAAGTCCAAATTCCAAAAATTACACTTTTGCTCCTGAGACTCTAACACTTCATAATTTGTCAAATTCAATTCAAATGACTTTGAAATTTTTATCAGAGGAGAAAATGTTATTTTTCAAAACTTGATTTAATTTGCATAATTATTTTCATGCAAAAATATGATTTTTAAAAGAAAATTTGATAACTTGATCAAGGTGAAGTCTAATCACTTGAAATATTTATTGGAGGTAGATTTAGACTAGAGAGCTATTTAGGCCAAATTTTATGACTTTTTGAACTTTATTTGAATTATTATAATTATTTTAATTTCCTGGGTACCTAATAAATAAAAAAATATTTTAAATTTGGAAAATTAAGTTTTACAGNAGAGAGCTATTTAGGCCAAATTTTATGACTTTTTGAACTTTATTTGAATTATTATAATTATTTTAATTTCCTAGGTACTTAATAAATAAAAAAATATTTTAAATTTGCAAAATTAAGTTTTACATTTTTTAAAAATCTCTCTGAGGTCAGAGAACCCAGGAAAGCAAATTTTATATTTTTATAATTTTTCTTTGATTTATTGGAATTATTTTAGTGAAAATCTATTTTTTAGTCTTTAAAAACTATTTTATGCTTTAAAATACAATATCTTCATTTCAAAAATTAGGAAAAATACTCCAATTATTTATAAGCACTTAGAAAAAAATTTAGAATATTTTCATGAATTTTATTATTTTTTTGATTTTTATGAATTTTTAGTTATTTTAAATATTTAAAAATAGGATAAAAATGAAGTTTTTATTTTAAATACCATTTTATTTTTATAAAATTCCCCTGATCACAAAGAACTCCAAAAAAAAGTTTTCACAATTTTTTGAGTTATATTTTGATTTTTCTAAAATCATTTTAGTGCCAAAAAAGATATTTAACTTAGAAAATCAACTTAGGCCATCAAATGGACTCAAAATACATTGAAAATTTTTTGGAGAGTTCTCTGGATCTTAAATAACAGTGGAGATAAAAGATCAAGTCATTTTGATGTTTGTTTCTTTCAAATTTAATTATCTTAGTGTTTTAGGGTTTATGAAGATTAGGTTGATTTTAAATGACTTGACTCGTAAGAAATTTTCTTTAGGGTTCTTTGGACATAGTGAACCTACCAAAATTTTCTTGGATTTTTTTAAGAGACAAGCTGATTCTTATGATTAATTTATACGAATAATAGACATAAACTTAAAAAATATGGATCTCTATCTAGAGGTCTTGTCTAATCTAGGAAAACNGAACCTACCAAAATTTTCTTGGATTTTTTTAAGAGACAAGCTGATTCTTATGATTAATTTATACGAATAATAAACATAAACTTAAAAAATATGGATCTCTATCTAGAGGTCTTGTCTAATCTTGGAAAATCAGGGAGTGTTCTCCTTGACAGAGGCTACAACATGTCAAAAATTCAAGCTATGATGATAAGTTTACATGCATGGAGAGTTAAAAGATTCCTAACACTAATTCAATTTTAAAAAAAAATTATTCATCAAATGGACATGAAATTTAATTCACATTGTTCTCCTCTATTCACTGAGTAAGAAGGTATGTTTATTTTATTTCTGTGATTTTTCTACACAAAGTTATGTATTTTTGAAGTTTTGGGAATTAAATAAATAAGAAAAATGCCTTATTTTTCTACTTATCCATGTCAACCTCATACAATTCAAACAAGTCATGTTTCACTGCCTAATTGGGCGCGGCCATCCAGCTCATTTCCTGCCCCCATTGGACGGTGCCCTGCCCGACTCGATCAGGGCCGTCCGATCGATACACGCTCGATCCCACGGACATGGGTCATCGTCCCAAATGAACTGGACTTGAAAATTGTCCATTTTAAAATGCTAATATCTCACTCAATTCTCAATGAAATTGAGTGAATTTTTTTTAAAATGCTCGTCTTGACTAGTTAGACACCCATACGGTTGATGAACTCTCAAATTGACTTTATATTCATGAATAATTAAGAGAAGCTAGGTTTAGGGTTAACTTTCAATACCTTGGTCCAAGAAGGCTAGCCTTGATTTGATGCTTGTAGAAGCTTTATGTGGGTCCCAAGAGCCTAGGGATGGAGCCTCTGGTAGTGGTGAAATGTCTAGACCCAAATTCGACCAAGGCTGATTTGGGGGTTTGCTCCAAGTCCACCTTAGGGTGGCCTGGTGATGGGGCTTTTGTGGAGAACATTCCTTTTATGACATTGGAATGGTTTGGGTTCAATTAATTTTAATTTTGTGGAGGTTTGGAGGATGTCTGTTATGGCCTTAAAATTGAGCTCAAAAATTGACTCGAGCAATGGATTTGAGTGGCTAGGGAAGGTTTTGTTAAGATAAAAAGGTCTCCTGGAAGCTCTGGAAGAAATTTTACAGAGTCTCTCCAAGGAATTTCAAGGTCTCTCTTTTTGGACATGGATGGGGAGTTTAAATAAAATGGCCTAGGTTGGCTGTCAGGGCCATTTGAGGGGTTCATTTGGTTGCTTATGTGGAGGGCAGAGAAGCTCCAATAAGCAGCTGGGCTGATTTGGCCTTTAGGTTTGAATTGGGTGAAAATCCCTTGACTTGGCCATGGTTTTGGCCATTTTCTATCCACCAAGGTGGTTTTCAAGCCAGACATTGGTCACCTCTTGGCTCAGGGAAGTAAAGGGGCGGTTAATGATGATTATCTCCCAATGATAAGTGATGATGTTGGAGATATTTCAAGTTAGGTCCAAAAATGGTTAAAATCTTTTAATTTGGGAAACTATTGGTCCATAGCATGTCATGGTGGTTTTAGGAGGGTTTAGCCTGGTCTTTAGGATGGTTTTGGTGGTTGTGAAATCATTACTTTGGTGGCTTAGACATGGTTAATTCAATTTTTGGTGAAAGGGTCCAAGTGAGTGAAAATGACCAAAACCTTTGTTTGGACTAGGCTAGCAATGTAAATTGGCCAAATGAAGTGCTGCATTTGCTATAGGTGATGGTAAGGAACAATTTTGGTGAAGGATGGAAAAGGTTTTGAGATCAATTGGAGGGTCAATTTGAAGTATTTTGGAGATTTGGTCAATTTAGGCATGTTAGGCTAGACTTGGGCCTAGATAGGGTTAGTCTTGGGCTAAGTCCAAANTGTTTGGACTAGGCTAGCAATGTAAATTGGCCAAATGAAGTGCTGCATTTGCTATAGGTGATTGTAAGGAACAATTTTGGTGAAGGATGGAAAAGGTTTTGAGATAAATTGGAGGGTCAATTTGAAGTATTTTGGAGATTTGGCCAATTTAGGCAAGTTAGGCTAGACTTGGGCCTAGATAGGGTTAGTTTTGGGTTAAGTCCAAATTTATTGTTGAAAATAGTCAATAGGAACCTCATGAAGAGTTTTCAACATAAATTGGGTGCCAATTTTAGGGTTAAGGCAATCAATTTGGTGAAACTTGGGGACATAGTCAATTTAAGGAAAATTTTGGGGCTTTTTTCGATTTAGGTTAGAATTAAATGGAATTATGGCTTAATAAAGACTATATGATGGTTAGAGNAGGAACCTCATGAAGAGTTTTCAACATAAATTGGGTGCCAATTTTTGGGTTAAGGCAATCAATTTGGTGAAACTTGGGGACACAGTCAATTTAAGGAAAATTTTGGGGCTTTTTTCGATTTAGGTCAGAATTAAATGGAATTATGGCTTAATAAAGACTATATGATGGTTAGATTTGATGTTTATTAATTTTATAAAGAGTTTTCAACATAAATTGTGGCCAATTCAGTGGGCTATGGGTTCAATTTGATGAGATTAGGTCATGTGACCAAAATTAGGGGTTTGGCTCAAATCATGGGCCAATTGGGCTTGGATTTGTTTTATTTTTGTTATATGAAGAGTTTTTTGAATTTAGGATTGAAANATTCAGTGGGCTATGGGTTCAATTTGATGAGATTAGGTCATGTGACCAAAATTAGGGGTTTGGCTCAAATCAAAATTTTGCTCAAATCATGGGCCAATTGGGCTTGGATTTGTTTTCTTTTTGTTATATGAAGAGTTTTTTGAATTTAGGATTGAAGTTGGGGGATATTGGGGTCAAATTGATAGACATTTGTGTTGAATTTAGGAAAATTTGGGCCTTTAAAGGCAATTTTGGGGATTTTTGTCAAAGATGGTCAAATTGGCCAAATTGGGTCAAGTGGTGGTTAAGAAAAATGAAATTAGGAATAGTTTGAATAATTTGGGAATTTTTGTTATTTTTTAGAATTTTTGAAATTTTGGNATTGGGGTCAAATTGATAGACATTTGTGTTGAATTTAGGAAAATTTGGGCCTTTAAAGGCAATTTTGGGGATCTTTGTCAAAGATGGTCAAATTGGCCAAATTGGGTCAAGTGGTGGTTAAGAAAAATGAAATTAAGAATATTTTGAATAATTTGGGAATTTTTGGTATTTTTTAGAATTTTTGAAATTTTTAGCTAAGGAGGAGTATTTTGGTAATTTTGCAATTTTTCGTAATATTGGGTAATTTGGATGTTTTCAAAAGGTTTGAAATGATATTTGATCAATTTTTTGTATTTTTGATAAATTTAAGAATTTTTGCCAAATTTAGAGTTTCAAGGGTACTTAGGTAATTTGGGGAAGTTTAATGGCAAAAGACCAAGTTGGGTATTTTTGGTAGAATTGGGGAGTTAACTACCATAAATGAGCCATGGACCAATGGAACCCCATTTCGGTTCTCTATGTACTAGTCTTAGCTGAACCCTAGCCTAGGGCTAGTAGGTTTAGGGGACCACCTACATGAGTCTCCCAAAGGCTCAAGGGACTAAGGTTAGAAATTTAGGGTTTAGGGTTGTGAGTAAGTGTGAGTGTGGGTTGTGAGTGCTTTAGCTCTAGGCCAACACCCAGGGTCAAACCTAAGGTCAAATAGCCCTATAGAAAATCTCATTGAGCTCCCCCATAATGACCCCACCTACCAAGTGTAGAGGTTAGGACANTTAGGGTTTAGGGTTGTGAGTAAGTGTGAGTGTGGGTTGTGAGTGCTTTAGCTCTAGGCCAACACCCAGGGTGAAACCTAAGGTCAAATAGCCCTATAGAAACTCTCCTTGAGCTCCCCCATAATGACCCCACCTACCAAGTGTAGAGGTTAGGACCAATATATGGAACTTCAAGTTGAGTAAATAATAGTTTAGAATTTCTAATGGTGATGGTGCCTTTTTTAGTTTTTTAGGAATAGTCAACGGGAAGTCTTATTGGTAGACCTTAGGCTACTAAAGAGTAACACTAGACCTCAACCAAAATTGAGGTCAACAAATGGACCCCAATAGGTGTGGTGTGTTGGGTAAGCACGCTGCACGTCTTGTCGTTGACCAACGAGATCAACAAAACCAATACAAACTCCTAAGTCAAGAGACATAGAAGGAGTGTGGAATTGTGTGTGCTATTTGCTTCCGCTGGTGAATATAGCAGGTGAATATTTGATCAAAGCTAAGAAGTAGGGACTCTCGCTGGGGTTTGGAGAGTGGATTTTGAGTTATGAGATTTCAGGAATTTATAGAAGATGGGAATCAGTGTGCAAGTGCTAACCCTGGGGGAATTTGAAATTCAGGTATTAATTTTAGAAGAGAGTCAAAAGTTAAGGACTGTTCATGAAAAGAGAGGAACCAGGAGTTAGAGACTGATCCCAAGACAAGGATTGAAATTTAGGGATCAATCACCAGAGAGAGCATCAAAATGTAGGGACCGATCTCAAAAGGGTGAATCAAAGGTTAAAGAATGATTCTAAAATGAGAATTGAAAGTTACTGATCAATCTCAAAAGAGAGCATTGGAAGGTAAGGGCCGACCTCAAAAGGGTAAATCAGAGAATAAAGACTGATATTAAAATGAGAATCAAAAGCTAATGATCAATCTCAAAAGAGAGCGTCGAAAGGTAAGGACCGACCTCAAAAGAGTGAATCGGAAATTAGGGACTGATTCAAAAATAAGAATTGAAAGGTAGTGATCAATCTCAAAAGAGAGCGACAGAAGGTAAGGACTGACCTCAAAAGGGTGAATCAGAAATTAAGGACTGATTCTAAAATGAGAATTGAAAGGTAGTGATCAATCTCAAAAGAGAGAGTCAAAAGGTAAGGACCGACCTCAAAAGAGTGAATCATAACTTAGGGACTGATTCAAAAAAGAGAATTGAAAGGTAGTGATCAATCTCAAAAGAGAGCATCGGAAGGTAAGGATTGACCTCAAAAGGGTGAATAAAAAATTAGGGACTGATTTGATAATGAGAATTGAAAGGTAGTGATCAATCTCAAAAGAAAGCATCGGAAGGTAAGGATCGACCTCAAAAGTAGTGAATCAGTTATTAGAGACTGGTTCAAAAAAGAGAATTGAAAGGTAAGGATCAATCTCAAAGAAGAGCGTCGGAAGGTAAGGACCGACCTCAAAATGGTGAATAAAAAATTCAGGACTAATTTAAAAATGAGAATTGAAAGTTAGTGATCAATCTCAAAAGAGAGCGTCAGAAGGTAAGGGCCGACCTCGAAAGGGTGAATTAGAAATTAGGGACCGATTCGATAATGTGAATTGAAAGGTAGTGATCAATCTCAAAAGACAGTGTCGGAAGGTAAGGACCAACCTCAAAAGGGTGAATCAGAAATTAGGGACTGATTCTAAAATTAGAATTGAAGGGTAGTGATCAAACTCAAAAGAGAGCGTCAGAAGGAAACGACTGACCTCGAAAGGGT
Organism: Phalaenopsis hybrid cultivar; assembly: GCA_002079205.1. Lineage (NCBI taxonomy): Eukaryota > Viridiplantae > Streptophyta > Magnoliopsida > Asparagales > Orchidaceae > Phalaenopsis > Phalaenopsis hybrid cultivar. The sequence goes on along the minus strand of JXCR01122364.1, from coordinate 110,830 downwards.
GAATAGAAATTAGGTACTGATCGATAATGAGAATTGAAAAGTAGTGATCAATCTCAAAAGAGAGCATCGGAAGGTAAGGGCCCACCTCAAAATTGGTGAATCAGAATATAGGGACTGGTTTGATAATGAGAATTCTATAGAGTTTGCAGTGTTTAATTTAAAGGCATGTGTTGCATGTAAAGGTTGACATTATTGAAGAGGATTTGTGAAAATTTGTGAGTTTTTGCGCATAATGTGAAATTTCGCGGGANTTGATAATGAGAATTCTATAGAGTTTGCAGTGTTTAATTTAAAGGCATGTGTTGCATGTAAAGGTTGACATTGTTGAAGAGGATTTGTGAAAATTTGTGAGTTTTTGCGCAAAATGTGAAATTTTGCGGGGATGTGAAGAGAATTAGTGCAAACAAAGATAGTTGTGTTGTGTGAGCAAAGAGTAAGAAACTTCGAAATCAAGAGAATCCACTCAACAGATTTATTTTCTTTTCTTATTGTTTTTATCATTTTTAATTAACTTTTTAAAAAATATATATATATATGTTTTCAAAATTTGATTTTAGTTGGTTGATTTTTTAAATAAGATTTGTTTTGTTGTTTGTTTGTTAATATTATTATTACATTTTTTTTATTTGAATTTTAATATCATCAAAAATTTTGTTGTTTTGTTCTTTGTTCATTCTAATTTTGAACAAACATGTGGTTCGTTGCTTCCATCCATCACACAAAAGGCAATTGACAAAAGAACACGTTTCCAAAAGAAGCTTCATTAATGTACTCTAAAAAAATGTTACAGATCAAGTGTAGGTCAACAACTTAAAAGGTACAAAATGCAAAATGCATTCAAGTACATCCAAAATATCTCATGCCAAGTACACATTATAGGTTGAGCATCTCTGATACATATCATATTGTTGTAATGTAGTAAAGTAGAAAGGAATCGTTTGACTGTCTGTCCTTGTTGTGACAAGCTCGTAATCGTGCTAAACTTCTAAGCCACACTACAGGACAAGAGGTCCCTTTGTATGTGCTTAAAGATGCAACCCTCTCATAACTCGTAAGGTAGTATTTCTTCCAGCTCTGGATCTGGCTGAAATTCGTGCTGCATCTTGTTGTCATCCATTCGTCAGAAGGTTACGGACACCCTTTGGTGTCAAACTCTTGGAATGCAATGCTTGGCAATGTCTGCATTGTTGCCTTTAAGAACAAGCTCTCAGCCAACTGGTAGGCGAATCTCCACAGAGCCTCTAAACTGACCAAGGCCGACAATGTCACTTTCTTTCTCAAATAAGATGTTACTCTNTGTGACAAGCTCGTAATCGTGCTAAACTTCTAAGCCACACTACAGGACAAGAGGTCCCTTTGTATGTGCTTAGAGATGCAACCCTCTCATAACTCGTAAGGTAGTAGTTCTTCCAGCTCTGGATGTTGCTGAAATTCGTGCTGCATCTTGTTGTCATCCATTCGTCAGAAGGTTACGGACACCCTTTGGTGTCAAACTCTTGGAATGCAATGCTTGGCAATGTCTGCATTGTTGCCTTTAAGAACAAGCTCTCAGCCAACTGGTAGGCGAATCTCCACAGAGCCTCTAAACTGACCAGGGCCGACAATGTCACTTTCTTTCTCAAATAAGATGTTACTCTTACGCATGAATGAGACCATACAAAAAGGCCTCACAAAGTCATGGTGATCGATGTGTGGAGGAATGCAATCACCCTCATCATAGATGTTGATAATACAACTATTTGGAATGTAGTTAGCGGGCAGAATACTCCATCTGACCATTCTTTTGGTCATCCACTTTATCATTGGCAGTAGTGGATGTACGTGATCGTGTATGAGGATCCCAGGCAGATGCTCTTGTTTGTCATTNTCATAGATGTTGATAATACAACTATTTGGAATGTAGTTAGCGGGCAGAATACTCCATCTGACCATTCTTTTGATCATCCACTTTATCATTGGCAGTAGTGGATGTACTTGATCGTGTATGAGGATCCCAGGCAGATGCTCTTGTTTGTCATCTGTGAAGTTCTAGCAGCAGCCACACTAGATAGTAATCATCCCTTTTCCTTGCATAAATTTCCTCATCTCAAAATAGGTCCTTTCCATAAGTAAACCTTTTTGACCTCTCTCCCTTAGGTAAAAAATACAATCAAGAATACTTTGTTCGTTAGTCTCTGAGAAGACTCTGGTAGACAGTTTTAATCCCTCCAGTATGTTGATGAATTTTACCAGTCCTTCTTCGTAGAATTCAAAGGCTCTTTTATTTACTTTGCTCATTTTATAATATTCCACCATAGTGGGAGTCGGCAGCTGTCGTTCGTATTCCCTCACTTGAACATCAGCGGGAACCCGAGCTGGTCCTATCTCTGGCTCTAACGAAATGTATGATTCTGCGTCTGACAGGATGGCTGGCTCTGTACCCCGCGGAACATACGACTCAGCATCCATTTAGACATATGGGACTACCTCTATCAAGTAATCAGTGGTCTGAGATCCAANCCGAGCTGGTCCTATCTCTGGCTCTAACGAAATGTATGATTCTGCGTCTGACAGGATGGCTGGCTCTGTACCTCGCGGAACATACGACTCAGCATCCATTTAGACATATGGGACTACCTCTATCAAGTAATTAGTGGTCTGAGATCCATCATCAATAGATGCATATTCCTCTAACGTGATGTAGTATTTTAGATGTAGGACGTTGCAGTCCGGGCACTCCACGAATGCCCCTGTAGCTGACGCTCGTGTAGGTATTTTGGCATTGCAGGTAGGGCAACCTGTACATAGAACATCTGAAGCTAGTAGTATCTTTGGCTTTGTAACAAACTCGGGCTCCTCATCCGTAGCGGGCTGGCTAGAGGAGGACTCTTTCATGTCCGGATCATAAATGTGTCCCTCATGAATAAGAGTGAGCAAGTTGTCCACCCCTTTTTGGTGTCTCTTCTCTTCTCGTAAGAAAGCTCTCTGTTTGTGTCAGCTGGCATTTCTTCGTTGTGTTCTTCGTAGTGGAGCAAACGGTATCCTTTCATTATCAGCAGCGACTAGGCCCTCAGTCGGTGTAGTTATCATGGATGGTAAACAGCTGGGCCCCTCCATTGGGTCTTGTTGTACCATCACACTCTTTCCTTTCAGTGATGCACTATATTTGGTGGTATCCCCTAGTAGTGAGGACAGCCCTTCCTGTTCCCATTAACTGAAAAAATTGATATAATTCATGTAAATGATTAAGTCCCCTCTTAATCAATGCCTACTTGGTTAAATTCTATGTCGAAATCTATATTTCCACCCTGTGGTGCCATTTCCCAATTAAGTGCGAGATTTTAGCCATCTTTAAAGGTGAAGATCGGTCTCTGGCCTGACATTTCTCTATAGACGAAAGGAAAAATGTCAATGGGCTGAAACTTAGCATGAACAAGAACAAAACAAAGTATTTATTAAAGAAATTTTCTTTTTATTATGGTGAAGAGATCATTTATTTATGTGTGAATTTTGTTTAATTAATAGCATATTAAGTTTGAAAAGAGGAGATTGAAGTGTGTAATTTTTTTTTAAAAAAATTTATTATGTTATTACAAAAATTTTTGACCCGGTCATAGATATTTGGCCACATAGATAACCCCAAAACAATCAAAATTTTAAAATTTCATATCATGTGAAGGCAGGCAATGTTAGGTTGTGTAGTATGTCTTCAAGTATCGTCCGTTGATTGGTAGCATGGGAGTTTCACCCCGGAATTCCACTAATTGGTAAGCTCCTTCTGTGTAGACATTTTCAATGACAAATGGTCCATCCCAAGTTGGTTCAAATTTTCTACCTATCTTGCGCGCAAGATAGGCCTTTTGAGCACAAGGACAGGGTCACCAACTCTAAATGTCCTTGGGCTGACCAAATTGTCATGAGCTTGTACCATCTTTCCCTAGTAAAGTTTCAGATTTTCTTGTACTTCAAGTCATTTTCTTTCCAGACTCTCTAGTTCCTCGAGCTGAGCTTTGCACTTTCTTTTGTTGTGAGTTGGTTAGCGATAGCGACTCTGAGAGACAACGTCTAAATTTCTAATGGTAGCACAACCTTGGTCCCATACATGAGCATGTAGGGTGTACACTGAGTGGGAGTCCTGAACGTCGTTCCGTAGGCCACAAAGCTTCTAGTAATTTTTTGTGCTAATCCCTTTTGTTTTCATCTAATGTTTTCTTCAAAATCTGTACCAATGTCTTCTTGAAAGCTTCAGCCAATCCATTTGCTCTAGGATAGTAAATTGTAGAGTATCTCCAATCTATCACATGTCTTTTGACGAAATTGTTGATTTTGGTGCTTTTGAAAGCTGTCCCATTGTCGGAAATTATTCTTCGTGGTACTCCGAAATGGTAGACTATTTGGCTTTTGAAGAACTAAAGGACATGCTATGTCGTAATCTCTCATAATGGCACTGCCTTTGCCCATTTGGAGAAATAGTTTGTAGAAGCAAGTATAAATTTGTGTCCTTTGAAAGATGAATGGTTTATTGGACATATTATGTCCGTGCCCCAACACTTCAAATGACCACGAAGCAACGGTTGGGTGTAGCACATTCGGAGGTTGGTGCAAGACCACCCTATGCACTTGGCACTGGTGACATTTTCTGGCTGTATCCATGCAGTCAGATATTATTGCTGGCCAATAATATCCGAGTCTTTTGATCTTCATTTTTATTTTTGGTCTTGACTCGTGAGCGCCACACAATCTGACATGTACTTCTTTGAAGATATTTCATGCTTTGGCTTTTCTTAGGCATCATAGCCACATCTTGTCGAACGATCTTTTGTAGAGGACACCACCAACCAAGGTGTATGACATAACCATTTTTGTAATGTGATGTGCCTCAGACTTGTCTTCCGATAACTTTCCAATATGCAAATATTCTATTAATGGCTTGCGCCAATCTTTGTTGATATCCGTAACTGCAATCGTTGTTTCCTCTTTTTTGAGCTTGTGTAGAGTGTTGAGGTTGATTCAAGAAAAAAACTTATCTTCCTTGTACTGTGATTTTAATGGAATCCTCCGTGGAACACGCTAGTTCCTTAGTGAGTTTTTCTAGAGCATCGGCATGGGCATTATCTCCCCTAGGAATCTGGTAGAAAGTCACGTAGGGAATTTTCTCCAGCAGCTTCATTGCGTATTGGTGATATTCTGCTAGTCTTTGTTTTAGAATTTTGTACTGTCCGGTGACTTGCTGGATGACAAGTTGAGAGTCACCGTAGATGCAAAATGTTTGTTATATCCATTGAGACTGCCAACTCCAATCTAGTGATTAAAGCATCATACTCCACTTTGTTGTTGGTGCACGGCTCTGTCAAATGTATGAGAACCTCAACATACCCTTATCTGGCTTAATAAAGATCAAACCGATCCCTGCTTTGCCTGGTATGACTGTGCCTGATTCTTTCTTTTCTGGATGATGAAGCATCATCGAAGTACATCTTCCAGTGTTGCACACTAGNACCTGTACATAGAACATCTGAAGCTAGTAGTATCTTTGGCTTTGTAACAAACTCGGGCTCCTCATCCGTAGCAGGCTGGCTAGAGGAGGACTCTTTCATGTCCGGATGATAAATGTGTCCCTCATGAATAAGAGTGAGCAAGTTGTCTACCCCTTTTTGGTGTCTCTTCTCTTCTCGTAAGAAAGCTCTCTGTTTGTGTCAGCTGGCATTTCTTCGTTGTGTTCTTCATAGTGGAGCAAACGGTATCCTTTCATTATCAGCAGCAACTAGGCCCTCAGTCGGTGTAGTTATCATGGATGGTAAACAGCTGGGCCCCTCCATTGGGTCCTGTTGTACCATCACACTCTTTCCTTTCAGTGATGCACTATATTTGGTGGTATCCCTTAGTAGTGAGGACAGCCCTTCCTGTTCCCATTAACTGAAAAAATTGATATAATTCATGTAAATGATTAAGTCCCCTCTTAATCAATGCCTACTTGGTTAAATTCTATGTCGAAATCTATATTTCCACCCTGTGGTGCCATTTCCCAATTAAGTGCGAGATTTTAGCCATCTTTAAAGGTGAAGATCGGTCTCTGTCCTGACATTTCTCTATAGACGAAAGGAAAAATGTTAGTGGGCTGAAACTTAGCATGAACAAGAACAAAACAAAGTATTTATTAAAGAAATTTTCTTTTTTTTATGGTGAAGAGATCATTTATTTATGTGTGAATTTTGTTTAATTAATATCATATTAAGTTTGAAAAGAGGAGATTGAAGTGTGTAATTTTTTTTTAAAAAAATTTATTATGTTATTACAAAAATTTTTGACCCGGTCATAGATATTTGGCCACATAGATAACCCCAAAACAATCAAAATTTTAAAATTTCATATCATGTGAAGGCAGGCAATGTTAGGTTGCGTAGTATGTCTTCAAGTATCGTCCGTTGATTGGTAGCATGGGAGTTTCACCCCGGAATTCCACTAATTGGTAGGCTCCTTCTGTGTAGACATTTTCAATGACAAATGGTCCATCCCAAGTTGGTTCAAATTTTCTACCTATCTTGCGCGCAAGATAGGCCTTTTGAGCACAAGGACAGGGTCACCAACTCTAAATGTCCTTGGGCTGACCAAATTGTCATGAGCTTGTACCATCTTTCCCTGGTAAAGTTTCAGATTTTCTTGTACTTCAAGTCATTTTCTTTCCAGACTCTCTAGTTCCTCGAGCTGAGCTTTGCACTTTCTTTTGTTGTGAGTTGGTT
>JXCR01122364.1:51968-91104 GCA_002079205.1 Phalaenopsis hybrid cultivar | reverse complement strand
GAAGTCCTATGGCTTGATCTTAGGTTACTAAAGAGGAACACTAGAACTCAACCAAAAATGAGGTCAACAATTGGATTCAAGTATGATTTGAGGATCGTTTTGGGAATCGAGATCAAAGTTAGATTGGTCATAATCGATTACGTTATCACTATAAATAGTTAAAATGTAGCTGAAAACATAATCATTATATTCATAAGACCCAAGAGGGGTAAAAAGATAATGACACAAGATTAGGGGTTTGAGGATTTTTTTCCCCGAATCCGAGACAACTAATTTAGCATAGGCAACCCCTATCCTAGCCCTCATGCTATCAATCTTTGTGGTGGAATTCTTCTTCTATTTCTTATTTGATGATGATGGCTCTTCTGATGAAATCTTCATCTCGGGCTTGGCAAGCTTAAGACATTGAACGGAAGATTGCCTTGAAGCGGGCTGGAACTGGTTCAGTACCCTCTTGAATTTGTTCTAAGTCGTACTCCATCCATCTTTTCAATTATATGGGTCAATCGGAGAGATTGACTCAGCTGAAATCATATTTATGGAACATTTTTCAGGTTTTTTTAAATATTCTTTCGAGAACATTATATTCCCTTCTTTAAGATTCTTCTCGAGCCAATCTTTAAAGAGGAAACATTCCCCTATAGTGTGTCCAAGCAATATGTGATACGGGCAAAAATTTGGTTGTTCTTTCTTGTCGACCTCTTCAGGTTTCCGTAGCTCTGATAATCTGAATATAGGCTGTTTTATTAGACTTCTGATCATTTTGGGTACGGCTTCATCTTTGATGGAATACAACACTTTCCTACATTCCACAATGGGCATTTTCTTATTCTCTGATCAGTATGATCCTTTTTGAGAAGGTTGCTAGCTAGACTGGTCATACTGTTGTGTATGTTGTTGAGCATGCTGCTTTGACGGCTGACAAGAATTTTTTGCATGCATCTTTATTGGTTGTTTTCCTTTATCAACCATTACCTCCGTTTCAAACTTCTTTTCAAATACACTGGTTGTCTTGGACTTCTCGGACTTCTTATGAGAATCCATATGTTTAACTTCTTCTTGAAGATTGATGGATTTCCTGAGCAGCTTCTCAAAGGATTTAATGATGAGTCCCTTGAGTATGAAAGCTACTCGATCATGGATGCTCTTGAGTAAAATCTCAATTGCATGATGTTCCTGTAGCTGAGGTTTACATTTCATGCGAAGGTTTCTCCACCTCAAAATGTAGTTCACTAAAGTCTCACTGAGCTTTTGCTTCTCTACTACGAGATATCCAATAGACACATGATGTTGCGCTACGATAAATCTCTTTAGAAACAATTTTTCTAACTCGGCGAATGTTTTAAATGATCCATTGAGTAATTAGGCATACCAATCAAAAGCTATCCCTGACGNGACTATATTGGTACAACGACTTTGGGTATCCATACCTTTTTCTTTGACGATGATGTCTCAGGAGAGAGTGTCCTAACAACAACATCGGTACATCGAGGAAGAGTATGTTCCCCATGNGACTATATTGGTACAACGACTTTGGGTATCCATACCTTTTTCTTTGACGATGATGTCTCAGGAGAGAGTGTCTTAACAACAACATCGGTACGTCGAGGAAGAGTATGTTCCCCATAGTGGAGACCAACTACAGTATTAGGTAATCTCTTTGTCTTTTCCTTTAGAATTTTAGGAAAGTCCTTGTAGTGGGTGATTGGTAGGATTCTTGGACCCAGTCTTGACTTAACCGGTAGACGACCTACAGTCCTATCGACAACAGACTCGGTGGTGACTATGGTAGTATCAACTCTACTCCCCAAGCAAAGCTAAATAGGAATACGAGTAGGCAAGGCTTCAGTTAACTTTTGAGATCGCTTGGCAGATCTAACGTCCTTTAAAATTTCTTTCTTCACGTGAGGGGATATTGCATGTCCTACTTGNCGGTGGTGACTATGGTAGTATCAACTCTACTCCCCAAGCAAAGCTAAATAGGAATACGAGTAGGCAAGGCTTTAGTTAACTTTTGAGATCGCTTGGCAGATCTAACGTCCTTTAAAATTTCTTTCTTCACGCGAGGGGATATTGCATATCCTACTTTTTTATGTAGTTTACTCACTGAACATCCTTCTTTAGCAGCTAGCCTCTGAAAAATTGAACTGACTCGAGTGATAGGAGTATGTTTCTTTCTCTCCACACCCTGTCCTTGAAGTGATGTTAATGCAGCGGTGATCTTCTAGATACTTTTGTACCCATCGGTATCCATCACAAGATGGAATCTACTCTCTCGTAAAAGTGGATATACTTCTATTAATGGTATCTTCTCTTATTGAGGCTTTTCCTCGACAAGTATTTCCTCAGGATTCTGGGCTTTCGTAGTCTNCTTTCGTACCCATCGGTATCCATCACAAGATGGAATCTACTCTCTCGTAAAAGTGGATATACTTCTATTAATCGTATCTTCTCTTATTGAGGCTTTCCCTCGACAAGTATTTCCTCAGGATTATGGGCTTTCGTAGTCCTCCTAACCCTTCTCTTGCGGTTTCTCTTCTGAATTCGGGTTAGTGGTGCAGTTCTTGAACTCGATCCGATTTTGAATACTGGTGGCTGATAGCCAATCCCTCAGTCAGATCTTTAATAATTATTACTTCTTTCCCCTTAATAGCAGCGGGGACATCAGGCTTGGTGGGTGCCACGATGACAATTGTCCTGGCTTTCTTGTAGGAAGGGAAGTCTTGAAGATAGTTCAGGTCAAATTCAGCAGACGGCTCCTGAATTTCCGGAGCGGTGACTTTCATCATGACGAACGGAGCCTTCCTGAGGATAACCTTGAGGTCTTTAAATCTGGCTCCAAACTTAAAGGTGAGAGCAATGTTGTGGGATTCATGGCTTGTTAGAAAGTTGTAAGAAAATGTTAGCATTGGGTAGGCCATTGTAGCAGCTTTAAAACAAAAATTTTTGGGGTTAGCTATATGGCCAAAACCTTATAATCTTTAGTGCAAGCACTAAAAATTTACAGAGGTTGGTCTGTAAACCGGGTAAGTCTTAGTTTGTGGTAATATTTAAATTCTTTTAGTAAAAAGGTGATTTGAAAGTAGAAAATTTTAATTAATATAAGAAAATTTTAAAGTGCGCGTAGCACAACACAATTTGATTTAATTTGTAAAATATCAAATCAGATTTGGAAGAGAGATGTGAAGTGTTTAGGACCCAAAGCGGGACCCATTTAGCACACACACTACCTAGGAGGAACTAGTCCACCAACACACCTATTGGGTTCTAACCCCTCATGAAGATTTAAGGAGTCCTTAATGGCCTCCTGAACCCCTCTGTTCAACGGTGATCAAACAGACAGTCCTGAAGTCCAAAGAGTTCACCATACTTTCCCAAGACAGAAATGGGTAAAGTATGTCAACCGCGGAAGGGTCCTTTTGGTCCAAGTGGGATATGGACACAATAATGATATATGAAGATAGTACTTTCCTGGTTTAAATGGAAAGAGAAACTCTTCCCCAGCGGAGTTGCCAGCAGTTGTTGGCACTATTTTAGGTTGTGGAGTTGTCCGCAAGAAGCTGTCGGCTACCGGAATCGAAATTCCGTCACCCACTTTGGAAGGAAGTTTNCCCCAGCGGAGTTGCCAGCAGTTGTTGGCACTATTTTAGGTTGTGGAGTTGTCCGCAAGAAGCTGTCGGCTATCGGAATCGAAATTCCGTCACCCACTTTGGAAGGAAGTTCTAATTTACATATACATTTTAAGTTTAGAAAAATGTGAAATCAAACTGACCCCATATTCTTCATAGTTTAAATGAAAGAGCGCTGTACCTGAAACCCTGTATCTATCCTGAAGGATAAACACACGACCTTAGGATGAGGCTCGATCAAATAAACTAAGAAATATATGACGTCCAATTGGTCTGTGAAACTGTTTTATTTGCTGATAATTTCCCCTATTTAATATGAAGAATTAAATAGGGATTATATTAAGCTGGGTTCGAACAAGCNTGAAATCAAACTGACCCCATATTCTTCATAGTTTAAATGAAAGAGCGCTGTACCTGAAACCCTGTATCTATCTTGAAGGATAAACACACGACCTTAGGATGAGGCTAAATCAAATAAACTAAGAAATATATGACGTCCAATTGGTCTGTGAAACTGTTTTATTTGCCGATAATTTCCCCTATTTAATATGAAGAATTAAATAGGGATTATATTAAGTTGGGTTCGAACAAGATTCCTATAAGGGCAAACCTCTATAGTTAGTTACATCTTCAATGATTGAAGTTACCTAAGAAAACTCTTGATAAAAATCAGTAAATATTACCTTCAAGGATGTCAAAAGATAGGACTTTTCAACAATATCAAACAAAGAGATGTGAAATGAGATTGGTTCAAATTTGGAGCATTTTATTTTTGGAATCCAAAGGAGGAAGAACTAGGAGATGTCATGGATCCGGAGGAGCCTCAGTGACTTCCTAGTCTATTCTATTATTTAGCTTCAATTTTGAGGAGAAATTATTTATGAGTTTCATCCTGAAAATTTTATTTGTTAGTAATTACATTTGTGTGAAATGATTACACAAATAGCCTGAAAGATGTGAGGATTTAGGTCATGATGGAAGACCACCTCGGAATCCTAAGGCGAGTTAGGGCTTAGACTTCTTGACATGATTGTGCGAATGCTTAAAGATAAGTTGAGGATTTATGTTGCATAAGCAAACAACCTCGAAGTTATATGACTTGGTTGTTTAATTCTAAGGAATGAATTGGTTTAGCTGGTGAAGTCATGTTTTGTAATTGAAGATGGTCGTGCTGACCACCATGCTAGCTCCAAGCTCCTTCCGTGACAAGTTTATGTTTTCTAGGGTTTTAAGTTATGATGTCAAATAAGGTGGCCCTATGGTTGTAGTTCTTTAAATTTTCACGAGGGATGTTAAAGTTGATTAGAGCAACACCGGTTAGAATCCTACGGTTCCCTCGTTCCGGCACCACTATTTTCTATTGGATTCACTTAATCCAAATGAATTTACTAAACTCAACTTAATGAGTTCCATAATTTCATTTAAACCATGGGAATCCTCCTTAGCAACCGTAGGTTAACTTCTCCGAGGGATTCCGGATCATCTGAGAGAGACGTCTTAATTTAGTTCCAATTATGGTTTTGTGTGATGTTTGTGATTAAATTTTGAGTTGTTTTATATTTTGAATGTTGTGGCGGTGTTAGTTGATTTTAACTTTAGTTTTGGCTTTAGTTTTGTGGCTATCCTAATAGTTTTATTTTTTATGCAGAGTGGCTTCGTTGTTTAGCATGCATGTTTTGCAAGTATAAAAAGTACAAGAAGGACAACACTGTAAACTATAAAAAGCGTACCTGGCGAGTCTTCTCATTCCACCACCTGAAACTTAAAATGCATGTGAGGACAGTTCATCTAGAGGCAGAAAGTAAGCTTTTGGCAGTTTCCTAACCCTATGTCATATCTTGGTGGGTCCTTATGAGTTCAATTAAAGATGATTTTGTTAACAAAAACATTTTAAGTTTATTAGAGCTCTGAGGTATCCAATAGGTTAGGAGGAAGAAGCAGGTCCATGCTTTCCTCTTATCGCCTGGTGAAAAGCCTCGAGCTCATTTAAACTTATTATATTGCTAAATAATTCATCCTGTAAATGCCCTAATGCTTAATGAACGTTGATGTCCTAATTATCCCTAAGAGTAGGGTAATTATCATTTTTAATTTAATTTTGAAGATTATGTGAATGAAGACCCTTAAAGGGGGCAAGCTAGTGTTTTTGGAACACTTAGCCAAATTTTAGTTCTAATTGGGTTTGTCGTGTTTTAAAGGTGTTAAATTTTAGCTATGTTTCCTTTTTTAATCCTCATTTAATCAGTTTTGATTTAACTTAGATCACTATTAAGCCCTTAAGACCTGGGTAAGTGTCTTAATTAATTTTGTAAAGGTTAAGCTTTAGGTGATCATGTTTCATTATTTGAATTTCATTTGAAAATCAAATAGAGGTATTAAATAGATTAATTATTGACTTCAAAAGTCATACCCCGAAGTCCTGAGTCCATTTAATTTTAATAAACTTCCAAATTTTAATAATTTAGAAATTTATTAATTTATCCTTTTAATTAAGAAAGTGAGGTTATTTTCTACCAATTAATCAACTTTTTAATTGCAATTACCCAAACAAGCTAATTAAGATCAGATTGGCCCATTTCCCTCCTTGAATTAAGCCTAAATGTTAATTAAGGCTAAATTCCTAAAATTACACTTTTGCCCCTAAGGCTCTAACACTTCATAAGTTGTAAAAATCAATTCAAATGACTCTAAAATTTTTATCCTACCTTAGTCATGGGTAAATTAAGACATCAGAGATGAAAATGTGATTTTGCAAAATTTAATTTAATTTATATAATTATTTTCGTGCAAAAATAGGATTTTTCAAAGAAAATTTGATAACATGATCAAGCTGAAGCCTAATCACTTGAAATATTTACTCGAGGTATACTTAAACTAGAGAACCATTTGGACTAAATTTCATGATTTTTTGAAATTTATTTAAATTATTATAATTATTTTAATTTCTCGGGTACCTATTAAAAATAAAATTTTTTAAATGTTTAAAACTAACTTTTACATTTTTGAAAAATCTCCCTAAGGTCAAAGAAACCAGAGAAGCAACTTTTAAATTTTTTTGGTATATTTTCTTTGATTTCTTGGAATTATTTTAGTGGAAATCCATTTTTAGCCTTTAAAAATTATTTTAAGCTTCAAAATACAATATCTTTTTTTTAAAAAATAGGAAAAATATTCCAATTGTTTCTAAGTGCTTAGAAAATAATTTAGAACATTTCCATGAATTTTATTATTATTTTTTTATTTTTATGAATTTTTAATTATTTTAAATATTTCAAAATAGGCTAAAAATGAATTTTTTATTTTAAATACCATTTTATTTTTATAAAATTCCCCTGATCATAGAGAATTTAAAAAATAAGTTTTGACAATTTTTTTAGTTTAATTTTGTTTTTTTAAAAATCATTTTAGTGCCAAAAAAGATATTTAACTTAGAAAATCAACTTAGGCCATCAAATGGACTCAAAATGCTTTGAAATCTTTATGGAGAATTTTTTGGATCTTAAATAATAGTGGAGATTAAAAATCAAGTCATTTTGTTGTTTTTTTTTTCCAAAATTAATTACCTTAGTGTTTTAGGGTTTATGAAGATTATGTTCATTTTAAATGACTTGACTCATGAGAAATTTTCCTAAGAGTCTCTAGTCATATTGAACCTACCAAAATTTTTTTAGATTTTTCTAAGCATCATGCTGATTATTATGATTAATTTATTCAAATAATAGACATAAACTTTAAAAATCTCCTTTGACTTTGGAAAAATCAGGGAGTGTTCCTCTTGACAGAGGCTATAACATGCCAAAAATTCAAACTATGGTGATAAGTCTACATGCATGGAGAGTTAAGAGACTCCTAACACTAATTCATTTTTTGAAAATAAAATATTCATCAAATTGACAATAATTTTAATCCACATTGTTCTCTTCTGTTCACTAAGTATGAGGGTATTTTTATTTTATTTTTGTGATTTTTCTACACAAAGTTATGTATTTTTGAAGTTTTGGGGATTTAATAAATAATAAAAAGCCCCTATTTTTCTACTTATTCATGTCAACCTCGTACAGGTCGAACAGGCCATGTGTCCGTGCTTGATTGGGTGCCGCCAGCCAATTCATTTGCCACCCTATCAAACCGTNATAATAAAAAGCCCCTATTTTTCTACTTATTCATGTCAACCTCGTACAGGTCGAACAGGCCATGTGTCCGTGTTTGATTGGGTGCCGCTAGCCAATTCATTTGCCGCCCTATCAAACCGCGCTCCATCCGTCCGACGGTCACGGGTCATCGTCCTAAATGAACTGGACTTGAAAAATGTCCATTTTAAAATGCTAATATCTCACTCAATTATCAATGAAATAGAGTGTATTTTTTTTAAATGCTTGTCTTGACTAGTCAAACACATTCATATGATTGATGAACCCTTAAATTGACTTTATATTCATGAATATTTAAAAGAAGCTCAGTTTAGTGTAAACTTTCAATACCTTGGTCCAGGAGGGGTAGCCTCGATAGAATGCTTCTAGAAGCTTTGTGTGGGTCCCAGGAGCCTAGGGATGGAGCCTCTGGTCGTGGTGAAATGCCCAAACCCAAATTCGATCAAGGCTGATTTGGGGGTTTGCTCGAAGTCACCGTANGAATGCTTCTAGAAGCTTTGTGTGGGTCCCAGGAGCCTAGGGATGGAGCCTCTGGTCGTGGTGAAATGCCCAGACCCAAATTCGATCAAGGCTGATTTGGGGGTTTGCTCGAAGTCACCGTAGGGTGGCTTGGTGATGGGGCTTTTGTGTAGAATCTTCCTCTCTTGATGTTAGGATGGTGTGGGTGCAATTAATTTGAATTTGGTGGAGGTTTTGAGGATGTCCTATCTCGGCCTTCAAATTAAGCTTAAAAAATGAACTCGAGCAATGACTTTAAGTGGTCAGGGAAGGTTTTGTTAAGCTCAAGAGGTCTCCAGAGGCTCTGGAAGAAATTTTACAGAGTCTCCCCAAAAAATTTCAAGATCTCACTTTTTATCCATGTCGGGGGTGTTTAAATAAAATGGCCTAGGCTGGCTGCTACGGCCAATTGAGGGGTGCAATTGGATGCTTATGTGGAGGGCAGAGAAGCTCCAATGAGCAGTTGGGCTGATTTGGCCCTTTGATTTCAATTAGGTAAAAATCTCTTGTCTTAGCCATGGTTTTGGCCATTTTCAGCCACCAAGATGACTGACAGGCCAGGCATTGTCCACCTCTTGGCTCAAAGAAGTCAGGGGATGGCTAATGATAAGTGATGATGTTGGAGTTATTTCAAGTTAGGTGNAAAATCTCTTGTCTTAGCCATGGTTTTGGCCATTTTCAGCCACCAAGATGACTGACAGGCCAGGCATTGTCCTCCTCTTGGCTCAAAGAAGTCAGGGGATGGCTAATGATGAGTGATGATGTTGGAGTTATTTCAAGTTAGGTGCAAAAATGGGTTAAAATCCCTTTATTTGGGGATCCATTGGTCCATATCTTGTCATGGTGGTTTTAGGAGGGTTTATCTTGGTCAATTTGGACGTAGATGACTGGCTGCTACGGCCAATTGAACTCAAAGTCCAGACTTGGGTCTAGATTTGTTTAATTTGGGCATATTGAGCTAGACTTGGGTCTAGATTGGGTTAGCCTTGTGCTAAGTCCAAATTGATTGTTGAAAATAGTCAATAGGAACCTCATGAAGAGTTTTCAACATAATTTGGTTGCCAATTTTTTGGTTAAGGCAATAAATTTTGGGACATAGTCAATTTGGGGTTAAATTTGGGGGTTTTTTGGATTTGGGTCAAAATTAAATGGAATTCACGCTTCATCAAGACTAATTCATTGTCAAGTTTGATTTTTAGGAATGTTATAAAGAGTTTTCAACATAAATTGTGGCCAATTGAGTTGGCTATGGGTTCAATTAGATGAGATTAGGTCATGTGACCAAATTGGGTCTTTGGCTCAAATCAAAATTTGGCTCAAAGCATGGGGCAATTAGGCTTGAATTTGGTTTATTTTTGTCATATGAAGGGTTATTTGAGTTTAGGATTGAAATTGGGGGAGATTGTGGTGAAATTGATGGACATTTAAGTTGAATTTAAGAAAAGATAATGAAAGATGGTCAAATTGGCCAAATTGGGTCATGTGGTAGTTGAGAAAAATGAAACTAGGAATGATTGTAATACTTTGGAAATTTTAGGATTTTTTTAGAATTTTGGAAATTCTGGGCCAAGGAGGGGTGTTTTGGTAATTTTGTAATTTTTGGTAATTGTGGGTAATTTGAATGTTTCCAAAAGGTTCGAAATGATTTTTGATCAATTTTGGGGATTTTGGGTAAATTTGAGAATTTTGGCCAAATTTAGAAGTTGGGTATTTTTGGTAGAATTGGGGAGTTAACCACCATAAATGAGTCATGGACCAATGAAAACCCCATTTGGGTCCTCTATGTACTGGTCTTAGCTAAACCCTAGCCTAGTNCTGGTCATACTGTTGTGTATGTTGTTGAGCATGCTGCTTTGACGGCTGACAAGAATTTTTTGCATGCATCTTTATTGGTTGTTTTCCTTTATCAACCATTACCTCCGTTTCAAACTTCTTTTCAAATACACTGGTTGTCTTGGACTTCTCGGACTTCTTATGAGAATCCATATGTTTAACTTCTTCTTGAAGATTGATGGATTTCCTGAGCAGCTTCTCAAAGGATTTAATGATGAGTCCCTTGAGTATGAAAGCTACTCGATCATGGATGCTCTTGAGTAAAATCTCAATTGCATGATGTTCCTGTAGCTGAGGTTTACATTTCATGCGAAGGTTTCTCCACCTCAAAATGTAGTTCACTAAAGTCTCACTGAGCTTTTGCTTCTCTACTACGAGATATCCAATAGACACATGATGTTGCGCTACGATAAATCTCTTTAGAAACAATTTTTCTAACTCGGCGAATGTTTTAAATGATCCATTGAGTAATTAGGCATACCAATCAAAAGCTATCCCTGACGGGCTACTGACAAACTATTGGAAGAGCAAAGCTTTGTTACCTCCAGTATTAACATGACTGCTTCAAATATGTGTTATATGCTACCTGGGATTTCCAGTCCCATATAATATCTTAAAGTTAGGAGACACAAAACCCTTAGGGTAGGGTACGTCATCGAACTCCTCCAGGTAAGGTCTACGCTTCAAAATCAATGCACCACCCTTAGATAAGGCCTCCCGAACTTGCTCGACCATTTGCTTAAATTTATTTTCCGGTATGGAACTTGATGGAGAATCCTTCTTTTGTTGCATATCTCTATTTCTTAAGGCGACTTCTCTCCTTTCATCCATGATGTGTATAATCTCTGGTTGATTGACTTTTGGAGAGGCTAACCATAGTACTTGAGACTGTAATTGAACTGTGGCCCTGGCATTCATGGCAGCAGTCATCTCTTTCATTCTTTTCTCCATCTGGCTGTTTTTTCATCCAACCCTACGTAGCTCATCTACGGCATTTTCTTAGATAAGAGGTTGAGCGTCGCACTCAGATGCAATGACTCTGGTCTCGATGTCATGGATATCCATGAAATCTTCCTCGAGGTAATCATTAAATTCAAAATCTTTGTCATTAATGGAAACTCAATGTTCCCGAGCTAACTCAGAAATCTCAACCCTGAGCTTTTCAACCTTTTCTACAATTATCAACTCTTGTAGCATTTTTAGATCTAGAGGACTTCGCTGGATATCCTCCACTTGTTTTTCCATCTTGCTAGAAATTGTTATGATAATGTCGGATACTTCAAACCCTGGCTTAATTCCATGATCCTGCCCTACGGGTTTGCTAGACCGTATTGGTATGATAACCTTGGGTATCCATACCCTTTTCTTTAACGATGATGTCTTGAGACAGAGTGTCTCAGCAGGAACATTGGCATGTCGAAGCAAAGTATGCTCCCCATGGTGCTGACCAGAAATGGTACTCGGTAAACTCTTTGTCTTATCCTTTAGAATTTTAAGAATATCCTTAAGATTGGTAGTTAATAGAATTCTAAGACCCAGACGTGACTTATCTGATAGACGTCCTGTGGGTCTAGCGACAGCAGAATCGATGATAATAATGGTGGTATCAACTCTGCTCCCTAGGTAAAACCAAAAGGGAATGTGAGCATGTAAGGCTTCAAATGATTTTTTGGAGTGTCTGACAGATCTGATGTCCTTTAAAATTTCTTTCTTCATGCAAGGGGATACTGTAAGTCCCACTCATTTGAGTAACTCGCCAATTGAACAACCTTCTTTAACAGTTAGTCTTTAAAAACCTAAACTGACATGGGTGATAGGAGCAGGCTTCTTTCTCTACCCACCATGTCCATGAGGTGTCGATAAAGTATCAACGATGTTTTAGATACTTTTGTACCCATTAGTATCCATTAAGGGAAGAAATATACTCCCTTCCAGAAGTGGATAGGTTTTCGGTAATCCTGACTCCCCCTGGTGAGGAACTTCATCAACAAGTACCTTCTAAGAAATCCTTGCTTTAGTAGCTATCCAAATCTTCCTATTGCAATTTCTCTTTTGGTTTCAGGTTAACGAAGCGGTCCTCAAACTCGACCCAATTTCAAACACTAACGGCGGGACATCCAATCCTTTAGTCGGGTCTTCAACGATCATAACTTCCTTTCCCTTAGCAGAACCAGGAACAACTAGCTTGGTAGGTGCCATGGTGGAAGTAGTCTTGACCTTCTTGTAAGAAGGAAAATCCTGATGGCAGCTCAGGTTAAACTTGGTGGACAGTTCTTGAACCTCTAGAGCGGCAACTTTCATTATGAAGAATGGAGCTTTCCCGAGAACGACCTCAAGATCTTCAAATCCTGCTCCAAACTTGATGGTTGGAGCGACATTACGGGCACTGNTAAGAATATCCTTAAGATCGGTAGTTAATAGAATTCTAAGACCCAGACGTGACTTATCTGATAGACGTCCTGTGGGTCTAGCGACAGCAGAATCGATGATAATAATGGTGGTATCAACTCTGCTCCCTAGGTAAAACCAAAAGGGAATGTGAGCATGTAAGGCTTCAAATGATTTTTTGGAGTGTCTGACAGATCTGATGTCCTTTAAAATTTCTTTCTTCATGCAAGGGGATACTGTAAGTCCCACTCATTTGAGTAACTCGCCAATTGAACAACCTTCTTTAACAGTTAGTCTTTAAAAACCTAAACTGACATGGGTGATAGGAGCAGGCTTCTTTCTCTACCCACCATGTCCATGAGGTGTCGNCAAATGATTTTTTGGAGTGTCTGACAGATCTGATGTCCTTTAAAATTTCTTTCTTCATGCAAGGGGATACTGCAAGTCCCACTCATTTGAGTAACTCGCCAATTGAACAACCTTCTTTAGCAATTAGTCTTTAAAAACCTAAACTGACATGGGTGATATGAACAGGCTTCTTCCTCTACCCACCATGTCCATGAGGTGTCTATAAAGTATCAACGATGTTTTAGATACTTTTGTACCCATTAGTATCCATTAAGGGAAGAAATATACTCCCTTCCAGAAGTGGATAGGTTTTCGGTAATCCTGACTCCCCCTGGTGAGGAACTTCATCAACAAGTACCTTCTAAGAAATCCTTGCTTTAGTAGCTATCCAAATCTTCCTATTGCAATTTCTCTTTTGGTTTCAGGTTAACGAAGCGGTCCTCAAACTCGACCCAATTTCAAACACTAACGGCGGGACATCCAATCCTTCAGTCGGGTCTTCAACGATCATAACTTCCTTTCCCTTAGCAGAACCAGGAACAACTAGCTTGGTAGGTGCCATGGTGGAAGTAGTCTTGACCTTCTTGTAAGAAGGAAAATCTTGATGGCAGCTCAGGTTAAACTTGGTGGACGGTTCTTGAACCTTTAGAGCGGCAACTTTCATTATGACGAATGGAGCTTTCCCGAGAACGACCTCAAGATCTTCAAATCTTGCTCCAAACTTGATGGTTGGAGCGACATTACGGGCACTACAGCTTGTCAGCAGGTTGCAGGAAAAGTGAGCATTGGGAATGCCATTGTAGCAGCTTCAAAAAAGAAAGCCCTGGGGTTAGCTAGTTGGCCTAAACCTCATAATCTTAGCATGAGCACTAAAAATTTACAGAGGTCGATCTGTGGACCGGGTAAGTCTGTATTTAATTTATGGAGACTTTAAAATTTTAGTAAAACTAGTTTGAAAGTAGAAATATTTAATTAATATAAAGATTATTAAAGAGAACATGCAACACGACACAATCCGATTTAATTTGAAAAATAGCAAAATCAAACTCGAAAGGAAAGAAAGGGAAAAAGTGAAGTTCAGGACCCAGTGCGGGACCAACTTAACAACGCACGGGACCTAGTGCACTAACAAACCTATTGGTGGTCCGACCCCACACAAAGATTAAAAAGTCCTTAATGGCCTCCTAAACCTCTCTACTCAAAGGTGATTCAATAGACGGTCCTGAAGTCCAAAAAAGTTGACCGTATTCACCCAAGAAAGAAATGGGTAAAACATGCCAATGGAAGAATGGTCATTTGGTCCAAGAGGGACATGAACACAATACCGATACATGAAGATAATATTTCTTGATCAAAATGGAGAGAAAAGCTAGTCCCCAGTAGAGTCGCCAGAAGTGGTCGCCACTATTTTTGGTGGAGTTGCCCGTTAGAAGTTGTCGGTCACCGGAATTTANGAATGGTCATTTGGTCCAAGAGGGACATGAACACAATACCGATACATGAAGATAATATTTCTTGATCAAAATAGAGAGAAAAGCTAGTCCCCAGTAGAGTCGCCAGAAGTGGTCGGCACTATTTTTGGTGGAGTTGCCCGTTAGAAGTTGTCGGTCACCGGAATTTGAATCCCGTCGTCCACTTCGAAAGGACATTTAATTTACATATAAATATATAAGTTTAGAAAAATATGAAATCAAACCGACCCTATATTTTTCATAGTTTAAATGAAGAAGCGCTATACCTCAAACTCTATATCTATCCCAAAGGATAAATACAAGACTGAAGGATGAGGCTCAATCAAATAAACTAAGAAATATATGACATCTGTTTGGTCTACGAAACCATTTTATTTGCAGACAACTTCATCTATTTAATACAAAGAATTAACTAGGGTTTATATTAGGCTAGGTTTGGAAAAGCCNAACCATTTTATTTGCAGACAACTTCATCTATTTAATACAAAGAATTAACTAGGGTTTATATTAGGCTAGGTTCGGAAAAGCCTCCTATAAGGGCAAGCCCCTATAGTTAATTAAATCTTAGATAACCAAAGTCACATAAGAAAACTTTCGATAAAAATCAGGAAATATTGTCTTCAAAGAGATTAAAAGGATAGGATTTTTTAATAAAATCAGACGTAGAGGTGTGAAAAGGGAATTGCTTAAATTTGAAAATTTTATTGTAGAATCTAAAGGGGAAAGAACTAGGGGATTTTACAGCCTGAAAGATGTGAGGGTTTAGGTCATGATGAACGACAATCTCAGAATCCTAAGATAAGTTAAGGCTTATATTGTACAACAGAGCTAAATAAAGGCCGAAAGATAGGTTGAGGATTTATATTTGTTGACCTCATTTTTTGTTGAGGTCTAGTTTTCANTAAATCTTAGATAACCAAAGTCACATAAGAAAACTCTCGATAAAAATCAGGAAATATTGTCTTCAAAGAGGTTAAAAGGATAGGATTTTTTAATAAAATCAGACGTAGAGGTGTGAAAAGGGAATTGCTTAAATTTGAAAATTTTATTGTAGAATCCAAAGGGGAAAGAACTAGGGGATTTTACAGCATGAAAGATGTGAGGGTTTAGGTCATGATGAACGACAACCTCAGAATCCTAAGATAAGTTAAGGCTTATATTGTACAACAGAGCTAAATAAATGCCTAAAGATAGGTTGAGGATTTATATTTGTTGACCTCATTTTTTGTTGAGGTCTAGTTTTCCTCTTTAGTAGACTAGGGTATAGCCATAAGACTTTCTTATTGACTATTCTTAGATGACTAGAAAGGGAACCCTCACCATTAGAAATTCCCAAACTCTTCTTCACTCGACTTGAAGTTCCATATGTTGGTCCTAACCTCTAGCACTTAGTAGATGGGGTAAGTATGAAGATGCTCAAAGGGAGTCTCCCATTGGATGGTTAGACCTTAGGAATAATCCTAGGTGATCTATTTTTGGTGGGGCTACCTTGCATACACTATACTCTCTCACATTCCCTAAACCCTAGGATCCCTTAGTTTGGTTTCCTAACTCCTTTTGGAAAGCTCATATGAATGACCCTATACCCATAGNAGTCTCCCATTGGATGGTTAGACCTTAGGAATAATCCTAGGTGATCTATTTTTGGTGGGGCTACCTTGCATAGACTATACTCTCTCACATACCCTAAACCCTAGGATCCCTTAGTTTGGTTTCCTAACTCCTTTTGGAAAGCTCATATGGATGACCCTATACCCATATTCTTTGGCAAAGAGGGTTAGAACTAGCATATTGAGCATCCAAAATGAGTCCT
Organism: Phalaenopsis hybrid cultivar; assembly: GCA_002079205.1. Classification (NCBI taxonomy): domain Eukaryota; kingdom Viridiplantae; phylum Streptophyta; class Magnoliopsida; order Asparagales; family Orchidaceae; genus Phalaenopsis; species Phalaenopsis hybrid cultivar. The sequence continues at coordinate 74,972 of JXCR01122364.1, read as the reverse complement.
CACATGGCTCCTATTGGGTTGATATGGCTTCATGGCTTGTTGGCCCATTTTTTGCCTAAAACCACCAAATTACCAAAATACCCCTACAACCCTAATTTTTGCCAAAAACCCCAAAATTATCAAAAATACCCCAATTTGTCCAAAAATTACCTCAAACCGCTCACCACTACTTAAATTGACTAAACTTTACCAAATTTTCAAAATACCCCCAAAAATTGCCAAAATTACCAAAATGCCCTTCATGACCTAAAAATTTCAAAATTCCAAAAATTCCCAAAAAATCCAAAATCATCCCAACTATTCCCAATTTCAATTTATTATNCAAATTTTCAAAATACCCCCAAAAATTGCCAAAATTACCAAAATGCCCTTCATGACCTAAAAATTTTAAAATTCCAAAAATTCCCAAAAAATCCAAAATCAACCCAACTATTCCCAATTTCAATATATTATCATTAATTTGACCAAATTTTACCAATTTTACCTAATTTGACCAAAAGACTTGGGCCCTTAATGACCCAAATTAGCCCCAATCTTAGTCTAATTGACCCTAATCTTGCCCAATTTTAATTCCAAACCAAAATTCAACATCTCCAGTTCTATTCTAAAAAAAATTCAAGCCCAATTTAATCCATTTGCATTCCTAATTTCATTCAAATCTAAAAGGCCGAATTTTGACCAAATGCCTAAATCCACCAAATCGGCCCACCAATTCAACTCAAAATCACTTGAGATTTTGCCAAATCCCTCTTCCTACACCAAACTCAACAGTCAATTATCCTAAAATTCAATTTACTTTTGAAAAGCCCAAAAANCACCAAATCGGCCCACCAATTCAACTCAAAATCACTTGAGATTTTGCCAAATCCCTCTTCCTACACCAAACTAAACAGTCAATTAGCCTAAAATTCAATTTACTTTTGAAAAGCCCAAAACCCAAAGACCACTACACTTAATTCCAAAAGCCAAAATCCAAAGCCCACATGACAATGGAACTTCAAGAGCTCCACCTAGGTCAAAACTCAAAATTAAACCCATCCAAGTTTTCTCATCTCAATTGAATTTTCTCACCTTGTTGGCATCCACATAAGCAACCAAAAGCACCCATCTATTGCCCCTGGTGGAATCTCCAAGCCCATCTATTTAAACCCCCTCTCCATGGACAAAAGGAGGAGAGCTTGAATTTCCTTGAGGGGAATTTGTCAAATTANCAAAAGCACCCATCTATTGCCCCTGGTGGAATCTCCAAGCCCATCTATTTAAACCCCCTCTCCATGGACAAAGGAGGAGAGCTTGAATTTCCTTGAGGGGAATCTGTCAAATTGCTTCCAGAGCTTTCTTAAGACCTCTTAAGTTTAATATCAACATCCTTAGCCACTAAAATCCACTGCTCAAGCTCAATTTTGGAGCTCAATTATAAGGCCAAAATAGGACACCTGCAAAACCCCACCAAATTTAAATTAATTGCACCCACACCATCCCCACAACAAGAGAAGAAGAACCCACACAAATGCCCCATCACCAGACCACCCTAAGGTGGAATTTGATCAAACCTCTAATTTCTCCTTGGTTGAATTCATATCTTGGAGATTTACCATGGATTTAANGAGAAGAAGAACCCACACAAATGCCCCATCACCAGACCACCCTAAGGTGGAATTTGATCAAACCTCTAATTTTTCCTTGGTTGAATTCATATCTTCGAGATTTACCATGGCTTTAGGCTCAATCCCTAGACTCTTGAGACCCCCACAAAGCTTCCATAAGCATCCAATCGAGGATTCCACTCTTGGACCAAGGTATTGAAAGTTAACCCTAAATCGAGCTTTATTTCACTTTCCATTAGCATAGAGTTGATTTAAGGGTTGATTAACCATATGAATATGTTCTACTAGTCAAGAAGAGTCTATAGAAACAAACCATACTTTATTTAGTTAAGTATCAAGGGAGATATTAGGGTTTGAAAATGAACGNTGATCACTTGAAACCAATTAAAATAAGTTTCCCAATTTTCTAAGTCAATATATTAATTTTAAAAGGCTTAAAAATGGATTTTCCCTAATTTTTCACAAAAATAATTCTAACAATTAAAATATAAATAAAAAAATATGAAATTTGTTTCCTTGGGTGTTTAGTACTCACATGGATTTAATAAAAATATAAAACTTGATTTCCATTTAAACATTATTTTATAATTAGATAATACTAAAAAAATAAATAATTCTAATAATTAAATTAAACCTCCAAAAATCATGACAATTGGTCCAAGTGTTCCTCTTACCTAGATGAACTTTCAATAATTTTTTAAGGACAAAAGTCTTACTTTGATGGATTTATTGAACTTTCATTCAAAATCCCTATTTTTTGCATTAAAAATAATTATAAAAACTAAATAAACTTGGAAAAATCACATTTTCTCCTCTGATGTTTTAATTAACTCTTGAGTGAGGTAACATAAAATTGTCAGATCATTTGAGTCTAATCTAATGAATTATAGGGTGTTAAGGCCTTAGGGGTAAAAGTGTAATTTTGGAATTTAAAACTTAATTATTATTTATGTCTAATCAAGAGGGTAAATGGGTAATAAGTGATCTTAAAATAACATGTCTTAATGATTGAAACATAAAAGAGATAAGTGGTAGAAACCAACCTCATTTTGAATTTCATAAAGGATAAATTTATAATTTTTCAAATTAATGAAATTTGGAAGAATAATTAAACAGGAAGATATTAAAGTGAGGGGTTTGATTTTAGAAGATCATAACTCACTCATTTGAACCCCCAACTAATGGTTTTGAAATGATTTATAACTCAAGATAAGGATTAAGAATATAAATATTAAAAATCCTTTTTTGCAAATCTACCCATTAAACCTTAAGGTATAATAGTGAACTAGGCTTAATCAAAATTTTGTTTAAAAAGGTTTTAGAAAATAACTTATAGTTAATTTAAAATTTTTCAAAACACTACAAGCCCATTTTCAAATTCAAATTAATTAAATTCATTAATTACGTCAAGTTGCTCCCAAAAGGTCTTTACCTATATAATCCTTAAGTGAGATATCAAGTGATAGCTACCCCACTTATGAGATAATCAAAACATCATAATTCACTGAGCATAAGGGTATTATTTGGATGAGCTATATAGTAAACATAATAGACCAAAACAAACTCAAGATAATTCCACGGACTATGAAAATGTCTAAGGTAATTTCCTAAACTTTTTTCATAAGCTTTAGAAAATCTTGAAGTATATCTGGACTTATTATGATCTGCTTAATTGAATCATCCTCAGAATTTGGAACCACCAAAATATGATATAAGGTTTGGAAGACACAACTCAAACTTGTATTCTCTACCTTCCTTATAAGCATGCTTTAATTCCTGCAAATTTGTATATACATATATGTGCTTTGCATGTACTGACCTTTCATGTGGAGGAACAAGAAGACTTGCTAGGTACACTTTTACAGTTTACGATACTTTCTTTTCTCATACTTTCTACACCGTACTTTTATGCTTACAAACTTGCATGCTAAACAACGATGTCACCCTACATGAAAACTAAAACTTCTATGACAACCACAAAACTAGAACCAAAACCAAAACTAAAGTCAACCAAGATAAAATTCACCGCCACAACATTGAAAATATAAGACAACTCAAAATTTAATCACAAACATCATAAAATAAAGATTGCAACTAAATTAAGATGTCTCTATCGGATGATCGGAAATTCCTCAGAGGAGGTAACCTACAGGTGATAACGAGGTTTCCCACGATTTAAATGAAAGTATGGAATTCATTAAGTTAAGTTTAATAATTTCATTTGGACTAAATAAATCCAATAGAAAATAGTGGTACTGAAACAAGGGAACTGTAGGATCCTAACTAGTGTCCCTCTAATCAACTTTAATAAGCCCCATAATATTTAAAGAACTATAACCATAAGGACATATGATTTGACATCATGACTTGACACATTAGAAAATATAAACTTGCTATGATGAGGAGCTTGGAGCTAGCATCATGTGCAACACGACCATCTTCAACAGCAAAACATGTCTACACTAGCTAAGCCCTTTCTTCATTAGAATTAAACAATAATCCATAGGACTTTGAGGTTATTTTCTTATGCAACATAAATCCTCAAGTTTATTTTAGGATTTTGTATAGCTTTGCTATACAATATAAGATGTAATTAGCTTCGGTCATTTAAGATGTAATAAACTATAAGGGCTTGCCCTTATAGGAAGCTTTTTTGAACCCATCTTAATATAAACTTTATTTAACTCTTTGTATTAAATAGGATAACTTTTCAGCAAATAAAATGGTTTCGTAGACTAAACGGATGCATACATTTCTTAATTTATTGGATGGAGCCTCATCCTCAACTCTTGTGTTTATCTTTCGGGATAGATACATGGTTTGAGGTATAGTGCTTTTTCATTTAAAGTATGAAAAATATGGGTGTCGACACTATTTTTGGTGTGGGGTTTGCCCGTAAGAAGCTGTCGGTCATCAGAGTTGAAATCCCGTTGCCCGCTTCGGAAGGATGTTTAAAAATTTTTAGTTTTGAAAAAGATGAAGTCAAACTGACCTCATAATTTTCATAGTTTAGACGAAAGAACGCTTTACCTCAAATCCAGTATCCATCCCGAAGGATGAACATAAGAATTGAGGGTGAGGCTCAATCAAATAAACTAAAGAAAGTTATGACATCCGTTTGGTCTGTGAAACCAATGTATTGGCCGACAAGTTCCCCTATTTAATATAAGGAATTAAATAGGGTTTATATTATGCTGGGTTCGGGAAAAGCTTCCTATAAGGGCAAGCCTCTATAGCTAATTACATCTTTAGGTAACTGAAGTTACCTAAGAATACTCTCGATAAAAATCAATAAAAATTACCTTCAAGGATTTCAAATGGTAATGACATTACAAAGATATCGGACTAAGAAGTGTTNGATGGTCACTTTTAAAAATCAATTAAAAATATTAAATGATCTCCAAATGACTTGAGATTTTTATGGTGAGTTTTCTGACTCATGATCCACAGTGGAGAATAAAAATCAAGTGATTTTAATCTCTGTGTGCTTCAAATTAAATTTTTTAAGCAAACTAAGGTTTGCTTAAACTAGTGTTGTTTTGATTCTTAAAAATTATGAAATTATTTCTTAAGACTACTCTGGTCATAGTAAACTTACATGAATTCTTGTAGAATTTCCCAAGGAACATACAATTTTCTATAATTATTTGAATAGAAAATGTATAAAAATTTAGAAAATTAAGATCTCTCTCTAGAAATCTCCTATGTGTTTGAAAAAATGCTCAAATTGTGCACCTAGACAGATGCTACAACATATAAAAATTTTGGGTCAAGGTGATATCTCAACATGAATGGAGAATTGAAAAATCATATAAAAATTTGGGGTCAATGTGATAATCCAATATGAATGGAGAATTGAAAAACCCCTAACACTAATTGATTTTTATAAAATTAAAGATGTCTCAAAATATTGTGAAAATAATTCAACATGATTCTCCTCTGTTTACTGAGCAAGAAGATATTTTTATCTTATTTTTATGAATTTTCTATGCAAAGATATGGATTTTTGAAGTTTAGGGGTATTTTTTGAATTTATTAAATACCCCTATTTATTTATTCAAACCGTGGGCTGACTAGATCATCGGATCCGTTGAACAGCCACGCGGCGCGCTCCTATTCGACGCCGCTTCTGAGTCAGCTGCCACCTATCTCGCCGTATTCTTTCCAGAGGATCATTCGGCTTGATCTCCGCCATCCACTGAATACACACGAGAATGGATGACATCCGTTCATCGTCCCCGATGGCCTTAACCAAGAGCAATCCAACTTAAAACCTTAATATCTTTCTCGTTTCTTAATGGATTTTAATGATTTTTTTTAAATTGTTTGTGTTGAAGAGACGAACACATATATATGATAAACATACTATGAAATCAAGCCATAATAAATGGAGAGCTCGCGAAGGCTCGGGAGAGTGAGTGAGGTTATACCTTTGCTCCGAGAGGTTTAGCCTCAATCAGAGATTCTTCACACCTTCGTTGGGTCCCAAATAGCTTAAGGATGAAGCCTCTAGCTCTGGTGTAAGGCCTATGTATGATTTCGACCACAGCCGATTTTGGGTGTTGGTTGAGAGCTATGGTAGAAGCTATTTCAGAGGGGGAATTGATGGGGGTTTGGCTTCCTTCACTGTTGTGAAGGTGTAGAGACAATTTATTTGAATTTTGGTGCTGTGTAGGTTAGGATTGAAGTTTGTCCTAGTTTCAGGCAGGATATCAAACTCAAAATTGGATTTCAGTACTAGAATTGGGAGAGGGAAATGGATTGTAATGTGCTAAGGAACTCTTAGAGAAGCTCTTTGAAGAGTTTGGGAGGCCTTGCTGAAAAATTTTTCTTACTTTCCTATTCATGGCCGTGAGGGGTATTTTATAGAAATTGGCCAAGGGGAAGCTTGGCTCACCAATTGAGGGGTTAGCCCCACTGCTTAGGTGTTAAGCAGAGGAGCTCTCAGCTCAATTTGGGCTGAGGTGGCTTCTTGGCATGAATTTGGGTGTTGCCATGTGAGGGCTCACGGCTTTGGGCTTTAGCTTGGGTTAAAGTGATTAACCAAGGTTTGGGTCATGGTTAAAGCTTATAATGAGCAGTAAAAATGGCACCGTAGGGTATTGACATGTGGTATGGAAAGTACCTTGATTTAACCCTCTCTTTATCCCTTTAAAAACTAAAAAAAATATTTTTACCCATGAGATAAATATCAAGCTTAACCCAAGGTTGGTGGCTGGCTTTAAACTCAACTCTAGAGTCTAGGATGAGTTAAGGTAACGTTCATTTGACCATACCAATCTCTTGGTTTGGATTTGGCCATAAGTCCAAGAAGGTGCATATGACCAAATCTTGTGTTTGTACTATCTCAACTCTAGAGTCTAGGATGAGTTAAGGTAAGGCTCATTTGACCATACCAACCTCAATTGGTTTGGAATAAGTCCAAGAAGGTGCACATGACCAAATCTTGTGTTTGAACTAGGTTAGGCATGTCAATTGCCGATGAGTTAAGGTAAGGCTCATGTGACCATACCAAGCTCAATTGGTTTGGATTTGGCCATAAGTACGAAAAAGGTGCATATGACCAAATCTTGTGTTTGGACTAGGTTAGACATGTCAATTGGCCCAATTAAATATTGCAAGCTTAATTGATTTGGATTTGGCCATAAGTCCAAAAAGGTTCACATGACCAAATCTTGTGTTTGATAGGTTATACATGTCAATTGGCCCAATTAAATATGGCATTTGGTGTAAGAGACCATGAGGAAAAACTTTCATAAAGGGTGAAATTCATTTTGAGGTCAATTGGTTAATCAATTTGGTAGATTTTTTATTTTTGACCCATTTTAGCATGTTGGGCTAAGTTTGGGTCAAACTTGGGCTAGCCATGAGCTAAGTCCAAATTTATTATTGTGTTTGGTGTAAACAATCATGATAAACAACTTTCATGAAGGATGAAAATTGTTTTGATGTTGATTTAATGGTCAATTTGGATGGATTTTGATGGGTTTTGGATTTAGACCCAAATTAGGCATATGGGGCTAATTTGGGTCAATCTTGAGCTAGCTTTGGACTAAGCTCAAATTGGGTATAGGCATAGGGTAGTGAATTTAGTGGATTTTGATGAAATTTGGATTTAGACCCAAATTAGGCATATGGGGAAGAATTTGGTGGATTTTGATGAAATTTGGATTTAGACTCAAATTAGGCATATGGGGCTAATTTGTGAGCTAGCTTTGGACTAAGCTCAAATTGATTATTGTGTTTGGTCACAAATGACCTCACAAAGTAATTTCAACAAAAATTGAATGCCAATTTGAGGTTTAGGGCATTCAATTGTTGAGATTTGGCGTGTTAGCCAATAGTATGGCTAATTTAGGATTTTGGTCAAAGAAGGTAAAATTGACCAAATTGGACCATGGTGTAGTTGGACAAAATGTAATTGAAAATATTTTGGATTTATTGGGATTTTTTGGGAATTTTTGGAAATTTTGGATTTTTGGGTCATGGCGGGGTATTTTGGTAATTTGGCCATTTTTGGAAATTTTTGTCAGTTTTGGCAAATTTGGATGTATTCAAAATTTTTGGAATGAGTTTTGATCAGTTTTGGGTATTTTGGCAAAATTTGGATATTTTGGCCAAATTTGAGTCCCAAGGGCAGTTAGGTAATTTAGCGCAAAAGGCTAAGTTGGGCATTTCAAGTGCAATTGGGTAGAGAACCATTTTGAATGAATCATGGACCAATGGAATCTCCATTTTGGTTCCCCACNATCTCCTTAAAAGCTTTTTTCAAAAATTTACCCATGGGATAAATATCAAGCCTAACCATGGGTTAATGGCTAACTTGGAACTCAACCCTAGGGTCTAGAGAGTCAAGGTAGAGCTCATTTGGTTAAACCAAGCTTAATTGGTTTAGATTTGGTCATAAGTGAGTCATGGTAGAGCTCATTTGACCACACCAAGCTCAATTGGGTTAGATTTGATCTTAAGTCCGTCAAGGTAGAGCTCATTTGACCATACCAAGCTTAATTGGTTTGGATTTGGTCATAAGTCCAAGAAGCTTAACCATGGGTTGATGGCTGGCTTGGAACTCAACCCTAGGGTCTAAGGTGAGTCAATATTAACCATGGGTGTATGGCTGGCTTTAAACTCAACCCTAGAGTCTAGGATGAGTTGGAAGAGCTCATTTGACCACACCAAGCTCAATTGGGTTAGATTTGATCTTAAGTCCAAAAAGGTGCCATTTGGTTAAACCAAGCTTAATTGGTTTAGATTTGGTCATAAGTCCAAAATGGTGTATGTTCATACCAAGCTCAATTGGTTTGGATTTGGTCATAGTTCCAAAAAGGTGCATATGGCCAAATAATATCAAGCTCAATTGGTTTAGATTTGACCATAAGTCCAAAAAGGTGCATGTGACCAAATCTCANATGTGTTGGGGCAAGTACATTGATTTAACTCCCTTATTATCTCTTTAAATCCTTTTTTTCAAAAATTCACCCGNTTATAAAGGATTTTCAACAAAAATTGGATGCCAATTTGAGGTCTAAGGCATTCAATTGTTGAAATTTGAGGTATTTTAACAAAAATTGGATGCCAATTTGAGGTCTAAGGCATTCAATTGTTGAAATTTGGGGCGATCAACAAAAATTGGATGCCAATTTGAGGTCTAAGGCATTCAATTGTTGAGATTTGGGGTGTAGCATATTGGGGCTAATTTGGGGATTTTGTCAAAGATAGTCAAATTGACCAAATTGGACCAAGGATATTGGGGCTAATTTGGGGATTTTGTCAAAGATGGTCAAATTGACCAAATTGGACCAAGTTATTAGGGCTAATTTGGGGATTTTGTCAAAGATGGTCAAATTGACCAAATTGGACCAAGGTATTGGATGCCAATTTGAGGTGAAATTTGGGGTGTTAGCCAATATTGGGGCTAATTTGGGGATTTTGTCAAAGATGGTCAAAGTGAGATTTGGGGTGTTAGCCAATATTGGGGCTAATTTGGGGATTTTGTCAAAGATGGTCAAATTATTAGCCAATATTGGGGCTAATTTGGGGATTTTGTCAAAGATGGTCAAATTGGCCAAATTGGATCATGGTGTAGTTGGACAAAATGAAATTGGGAATATGTTAGATTTATTGGGATTTTTTAGGAATTTTTANTTGAGGCCAATTGACTAGGCTATGGGTTCAACTGAGTGAGATTAAGTCGTATGGTCAAGATTGGGGTTTTGAACCAAATCAAAATTGAGCTCAAATCATAGACCAATTGAGCCTGGATTTGGTTTAGTTTGGTCGTATCAAAAGTGAATTTGAGTTTAGGATGGGAATTGGGGTCAATTAAGATCAAATTGATAGACACTTGGGATGGATTTGGGGAATTTTGGGTCTTTAAAGGGCAATTTTGGGATTTTGGTTAAAGATGGTCAAATTGGCCAAATTGGGTCATGTGGTAGTTGAAAGAAATAAAATTGGGAATATTTGGGATTTATTAGAATTTTCTAAGAATTTTTGAGATTTTGGGTTAAAGAAGGGAGGGTCCCAAGGGCAGTTAGGTAATTTGGGGGTATATGGGGCAAAAGACCTAAGATGAGGATTTCAAGTAGAATTGGACAGATATCCATTCTAAATGAACCATGGATCAATGAAATTCCCATTTTGGGTTCTTATGTATTGGTCTTAGCCAGGGTATTGTNATATATATATATATATATATGTAAATTAAATGTCCTTCTGAAGAGGGCGATGAGATTTTGATTCCGGTGACCGACATCTTTTAACGGGCAACTCCACACCTAAAATAGTGCCGACAATGTTGCTTAAGCAAACAACCTCGAAGTCCTATGGCTTATTGTTTAATTATAAAGAAAGATATGCTGTTGTAGTTCCTCTTACTGTTGAAAATGGTCATGCTGCCCACAATGTTAGCTCCAAGCTCCTCATCGTGGCGGGTTTAAGATGTGTGAAGTTTTAAAGTCAAATCAAATGTCCCTATGGTTATGGTTCTTTAAATATTATTTTGCATATTAAATTTGATTAGAGGGACACCAATTAGGATCCTATGGTTCCTTTATTTTGTTACCACTATTTTCTATTGAATTAACTTAGTCCAAATGAATTTACTAAACTCAACTTAATGAGTTTCATACTTTTATTTAGATCATGGGAAGCCTCGTTAGCAACCGTAGGTTACCTCTGAGGGATTCCCGATCATCCAATATAAGCATCTTAATTTAGTTGCAATTGTTGTTTTGTGATGTTTANTATGGTTCCTTTATTTTGTTACCACTATTTTCTATTGAATTAACTTAGTCCAAATGAATTTACTAAACTCAAATTAATGAGTTTCATACTTTTATTTAGATCATGGGAAGCCTCGTTAGCAACCGTAGGTTACCTCTGAGGGATTCCCGATCATCCAATATAGGCATCTTAATTTAGTTGCAATTGTTGTTTTGTGATGTTTGNTTTCTAAGACTAGTCAGTAGGAAAGTCCTATGGCTAGACCTAGGCTACTAAAGAAATTTCTAGACCTTAACCGAAAGTGACGTCAAAAAATTTATTGGTAGTCATTTCTTCAATTAAACCATAAGTTTCATGAAATGATTTTGACATCAATGAACCACCACCAGCAGCATCAATAATTGATCTAAGAGATCCAACTAATTCATTATAAAAAGTTTGAATTATTAACCAGTCTGGTATAGCATGGTGTGGACACTTTCTTAAGATTTCTTTAAATCTCTCCCATGCTTCATAAATAGATTTCCCTTCAAACTGATTAAAAGATGTAATATCATTTCTAAGATTTGTAGTTTTTTTATGGTGGAAAATTATTAACAAGGAATTTTTGTGCTAAATCACCCCAAGTTCGGATAGATCTAGGTGCTAACGAATTCAACCACATCTTAGTTTTATCCCTCAGTGAGAAAGAAAATAACCTAAGTCTTATTGCATCATCTGATACACCATCGTATTTAAATGTAGCGCACAATTCTAAAAAATTGGCAAGATGTAAATTTGGATCTTCAGTTGGTGATCCCCCAAACTGATTATTTGATATCATTTGAATAATAGCAGGTTTAAGCTCAAATGAATTAGCCACTACATTAGGTTTTTGAATACAACAATGAAGTTCATCTATAGTAGGGTTGGCATAATCTCGTAAGGGTTTAAACTCTTGATGAATTTCAGCATTTTGATTATTTTGGTCTGCCATTTCTGTAATTTTTTTAGATTTTTCAAAATATATAATTTTTTTTGGTTTTTCTGATTTTTCTAATTGTTCTTTCTAATTCAGAATCGTAGGACACTAGTCCTTCAGAACCTGAATTTTGCATACACTAACATATAATAAAATAAATTAAAACAAAATAAAATAAGATAAGATAACTTAAACTTTAAATAAGACTTTTTAAAAATAAAAATTCACTTTTAAATTCACTTTCTCCCCGGCAACGGCGCCAAAAACTTGATCCCTGGATATTGTTAAAATGCAAAGTACAACAATAATTTATATTATATTTCACTTATATTTCCTTACATTGCAACAAAACCAAAAACTTGATCCTTAAGAGAAATAAGAATTTAACTTTTAATTTATATATATTGGGATACTACGCAAGTATACATATCGTTATCAAGTAATATAGGACTTTTTGAGTAAGACCTGAATATCAAACCCACAGGGAGAATACGCAATATGCACTATTGAATAACAAACTTTCTATTTTTAATAAAAGGATAATTATCTAAACTAAAGATGATTTTTGAAGTAATGAAAATTTAAATATTTTTGTTCTTTTCAATATTTTGATAGAACAATAACAATTTAAAAAGATAACTAGAGTTTTTGTCAAAAAAAAGCACTAAATATGAAAATATCTTTCTTCTTATTATGAATCAGTAATAAGTATAGGAATTCTATTGTGGAAGTATGCAAATTATGTTGTGCCAAATAGGAGCAATAATATTCTTTACTCTTACTAGAGATACTATAAAGAACATTGGCTAACTTAATGTTTGAATAGTTCTGAAGACCGACTANTAATTCAAAGTGAAAATTATTCGATCAATTTGGGAAAAGCATAAATCAGAAGTATCAAACTGATTTGATGTAAAAATTTGAAATTATCGGATCAATTTTGAAAAGATATGAATCAGAAGTATTGAACTGATTCGATATAGAAATTGAAATTATTGGATCAATTTTGAAAAGATATAAATCAGAAGTATTGAACTGATTCGGTATAAAAATTGAAATTATTAGATCAATTTTGAAAAGATATGAATCAGAAGTATTGAACTGATTCAGTATAAAAATTGAAATTATTGGATCAATTTTGAAAAGATATGAATCAGAAGTATTGAACGGATTCGATGTAAAAATTGAAATTATCAGATCAATTATGAATCAGAAGTATCAAACTGATTCAAAGAGAAAACTGAACTTATCGGGTCAATTTTACTTAAGTAGTAAATACATTATCAGACTTGTTTAAAATATCCTGTATAATGTGCAGAAATTTATGTCATTTTGAGAAAGATTTGCAAAAATTTATTTGCAAATATGATATAGAGTTTGTGACTTCATAAGGATGTCGCAGAAAACAAAATTGCGTAAAATGTGTGATTTTGTGGAGATGTAGACCGAACTAGGTCACGTTGTACAAACAAGGAATTCTCAAAATTGAGAAAACTTATTCGGCAAATTTAATTTATTTATTGTGAAATTTTGTTACTGATTCGAACAGTCTTCCTTACAATATATCATGTATATTCAACAAAAGATGAAAAGTATTCGCATAATTGACACATCCATGAGTACATAATATAAAGTACAAAATAAACTGCCCTCATATCACTAGCTGCACATTTGCTTATCTGTACATCTATTAGTAGAAGATCTTTTTGCGAACTACATGAGCTTCTAAACAAGCTAACCTTCTAGGTTGTTATTTTGAAATAGTCTAGTGGTGCAACGAGTTTATAACTCATATGGTTGCAATTGTTTGAGCTCCGGATCTGGCCGAAATCCATATGGAGTTTTATCATCAATCATTCTCCTTAAAGTTATCGACACTCGACGGTGCCAAACTCCCGGAATGCAATGTTTCGCTATATCAGTTCCATTTCCTTTCAGAATCAAAACAGATCCTTTAGGTAAGTAAATCTCAACAGACCCTTGAAACTCTCCTGGACTGATGATATCTATATCTGTACCAAATAGGATACTGCTCTCTGATACAAAAGAAACTGTACAAAACGGACGATCAAAGTCATGATGATCAACATGTGGAGAGATACAATCCCCTTCTTCATAGATGTTGACTAAAAAACTATTGGGAATACAACTTGATGGAATTATTCTCCACTGCACCAGTCGTGTAACCATCCATTTTATCATAGGTGGCATTGGCTCCACCTGTTCATGTTGTAAGATCCCTGGAAGATTTCCTTGTTGATCTATTTTGTAATTATAGCAACAGCCGCACTGTATCGTGATGCGACCCTTTCCCCTCATCCATTTTCTAGGCTCTGAATATGTCCTGCCAGATAACAATCCTGTTTTGCCTCTGATCTGGAGGTCAGACACACAATCAAGTATCTCCTGTTGTTCTGTGGGAGAAAAAACCTCCGTACNTACTTTCAGGACCTCTTTCAAAGTCTCAATCTTCTTTCTTTTATAATTTTCCAAAAGGTGCCTTGGTTTCTCCTCAAAATTTATCTATATTTGATGTATTTCCCCAAGAGATGCATCCTTTCGAGATAATTTTTGTCCATGGTGGTTATGACCACCTATTAAGCTAATGGGTGTCTCGAAAACCTCTTTAAAATTCATAGAAACCGAATTTACTCATTCAATAACTGCCACTGGCGCTTAAGCGCGTGGCTTATGACACTTAGGCGCGACCTTCTCTGTTTAATCGACGCTTAAGCACCGGATCTGGCACTTAGGCGCCAAAACTCGTTTGCACATTTTTCACCATTTTGCTCCAAATTTGATCTGTTTTCACTCCTTTAAGCATTTTTCACCCTTTTTACATGTATCTATTAGAAAAATAAAAAAAAAATCTTCCATTAAAGCGCAATATCTCAAAAATAGGTATAAAATTGTGTCTAAAACACTATATTTTAGGTGAATCAGTGGGCTAAGTGGGTCTAGCCTGGTCACTATTATCCATTTGGTGGTTTTGGTGTCATTAATTTGGTTATTTTCGCATGGCTTAGTCAATATTGGTGCATGGGTTCAGTTTAGGTTAATTTATCTTGAAGTTGGGTTTGGGTTGAGCTAGCCATGAAATTGAGCCCAATTAATTGATCCATTTGCTGTAAATGATTGTCATAAAGAGTTTTAAAAAATTTGGAGTGGTTTTGAATTTATTTGGAGGTTCAATTTGAGGGATTTTGAGCATTTGATCAATTTGGGGATGTTGGGTTAGACTTAGGTTTAGAATGTGCTTGAGTTGGGTTAAGTCCAAATTTAGAGTTCAAAATGGTCTAGAGGAATGTCATGAAGAGTTCTCAACTTTAATTTGGTGCCAATTTTGGGGTTTGGCATTCAAATTGGTGGAATTTCAGAACATGGCTAAATTGGGGCAAATTTGGGAAATTTTGATTTGGGTTTAAATTGAGTGAAATTTAAAGCTTATGATTATAATTTTGATTTATGAAATTTTGATTTGGGAAATTTTGATTTGGGAAATTTTGATTTGATTTCAATTCAAACGAAGAGTTTATGATGCATAATTGGGGCAATTGGAAAGATTTGGGGGTTCAATTGAGTGGGATTTTGGTTTTAGGCCAAATTTGGGCTTTTTGATTTAGGTTGAAATTGGACTCAAATGTAAGTCAATTTGACTTGGATTTGGTTTGAATTGAGTTTTATCATGATTAATTTGAGCTTAGAATTGAAATTGGAGAAGATTGGGATCAAATTGGTGGACATTTGCGGTGAATTTGGGGAAATTGGGCCTTTAAAGGTAATTTGGGGCTTTTGATCAAAGCTGGTAAAATTGATCAAACTGGGTTTAATTGAAGAGTCCAAATTGGGTTTAGGGACATTTGAGATGATTTTTAGGGTTTTGGGACAATTTGGGTCACCAAGGGTATTTTTGTAATTTTTGAGAATTTAGGGGTATTTATGTATATTTGGCAATTTTGGGAAGTTTTGTGCAATTTGGGTAGTTTGAAATTGTTTGAAATGATTTTTAGACAAACTTGAGTAGTTTGGGTAATTTTGGAAAATTTTGGGAATTTTGGTCAAATTTGGGGTTTGGGGGTATTTTGGTAAAATTGGTAGATTTGAGGGGAAAAGGCTATGTTTGGTATTTTGATGAATGTAGGTTGCCAACCACTCTATTTGAGCCATGGATCAATGGAATCTCCATTTAGGTCTCTATGTATTGTTCTTGGCTGGACCCTAGCCTAGGGCTAGTGGGTCTAGGGGACCATCTACATGAGTCTCCCAAAAGATCAAAGGATCAAAGTCAACAATTTTAGGATTTTAGGGTTGCAAGTGAATGTGAGTGAAAGTAAGTGTAAGTGAGTGAACTAGCTCCAGCCCAACACCTAGGGTCAACCTTAAGGCCAAGCATTCTTATGGAGACTCCTTGAGCTCCCCCATCTTGACCCCATATTGACCCCACCTATCAAGTGCTAGAGGTCAGGACCAATATGTGGAACATCAAGTTGAGGAGAGAAGAGTTTAGAATTTATAATTGTGAGGGTTCCTCTTGTAGTCCTTTAGCAATAGTAAAAAAAAGTCCTATGGCTAGACCCTAGGCTATAAAAGAGGAAACTAGACCTCAACCAAAAGTGAGGTCAACAACCTTCAATCCTCTCCGACCCTGGTCCAGAAATTGCTCCAATAAGTCTTCGATTTTCAAATTGGTAATTTTGTCCTCCATAAAGATATGATTATTCTACAATTTCACTAATACTACTGTTCCTACCTCTTACTTTTAGGCTGCTAAATAGACTTGTTGGATCAAAGCCATGCAAGAGGAACTTCCGACACTTCAAGACAATCACACTTGGGATATTGTTTCATGTCCTACAAGTGTTAAACCCACTGGTTGCAATGGATTTATTCTCTTAAACTTCAACCTGATGGCTCTCTTGACAGATATAAGGCAAGATGGGTAACTCTTGGCAACGATAGGAATAAGTGATTGATTATGAAGAAATATTTGCACCTGTGGCTAAGTTAACAACTGTTTTGCTGGTTTTATCGATTTATGCATCTAAAGGTTGATTATTAAAGTAGATGGATGTTATGAATCCATTCTTACATGAGGATCTCAAAGAAGATCTATATATGACTCCTCCAGGCTTGTTTTCTACACCTTCACATGATGTTTGTAAGCTCATGCTCCACAGGCCTGACTTTGAAAAGTTTAGCAATACTATTCTTAGCTTCTCTTTCAATCAAATTCAGTATGATTCATCATTATTTTATTGCAAGACTGGCAAGGGAATTGTTTTATTATTAGTCTATGTTGATGATATTGTCATCACAGGATCTGACAATCAATTGATGTCTCAGGTACAGAAGTGTTTTCAGGGTTCTTTTCATATGAAAGATTTAGGGTCATTAAATTATTTCTTAGGACTTAAGGTTCACTCTTCTCCTACTGGTAATTTACTTCATCAGCACAAATATATTAAGGGACTCATTGCTTTGGCTGCACTTTAGGATGGTCGCTCCGTTGATACTCCTTTTGAAGTAAATGTTGAATATCAAAAGAATGATGAAGACTTTCCATCAGATTCATCTCAATATCGACAACTTGTTGGAAGTCTCAATTGTCTGACTATTACGCGTCCTGATATTTCATTTGTTGTGCAACAAGTTATTCAATTTATGCAAGCACCTACACATCTCCATTTAGCTGTTGTTCAACATATTATTTGGTATTTGAAAGGTACTACTCATCATGGTTTGTTCTTTTCTACAGAGTATCTGATGCATATTTTATGTATGCATTATAAATATCTTTCAATACTACAACACAAACATGGTAGCACAAGTAGTAAATATGCAGATCAATCATAATAAAAATCACTTCAGTATAAATAATTTTATATTTTTAAATCTTTAAGTTGTCAATCCTAATAGTTACACAAGTATACGTATCACTCAAGTAAAAAAGGGCTTTAATTGAGTCCTATGTATCAAACCTATAGGGAGGAAGAAATTCTTATGGTTATAATGTAAACACAATATTCAAATGAATTTAACCAAGATAATTGCTAAACTTCAAAGTTAAACGTACAATGACTAAACAAAGTTTTGTAATGAAGAGTTCAAATTTAAGAAAGCATCATTCCCCTTTATAATGATTTTATGGTTAGTTAAGTAATTAAAATCATTTAAAATTATATAAAATTATGTTGTGTCAAATAGAAGCAATCCTATTCTTTACCATCTGTTGACTGCATAAAGAGCATTGGATAATCCAGAGTTTAGTCCCTAAATCTGTGGTTAGGCTGAGAGGATACTGGCTCCCACTCTAGAGCTCCCACTTCCCCCTCACCTGAGGGCTAACAATCTCGCTTTAGTTTCCAAGCAATAGGACCAAAATGGGGATTTTAGTTTGTCACCCTAAAATCTTCAATTCTAAGCCCATCAAAATATATTTCCCTATTTTTTTGCACTCAACCACATGGATTACGTTCTAATCCATGAAATTGATTGTGAATCTCACCTTTTTGTAGAAAGCATAGCCTTATTAGATCTTCTGTTGCTAAGAAAATTTTAACATTTCAATTGGCTAGATCAAAAAATAAATGAAGTTCAGAGTTTGAATCATCACAATTTATTGACATTTAAAACCTTGCATAACAATATTAATTCTTCACAAAACAATATTTCAATGTAGGGAGAAGGATAAAGTATACTACTCAAAATTTATGAGGAAACGACAACACATGGATTTTATATATAAAAACAAGTTTACAGAACAAAGAAAAGAAAGAACACAACTTATCTCACACTCCACCTCAAGCAAATCCCTTGAAGTTCCCTTGAAGCACTTTCTCTCTTTACAATCATACTCAATTCTCTCTTAGAAATGTAATGAAGAAGAAATCTCACCTTCCCTCTCCTCTTACAATCTCTAGAATATAATCCTCTCCAAAACTTAACTCTCCACTCTCCCCCAAAGAGTCCACATATGCAATATCTTGTTGAACATTTTTTTGTCGATATTCATCATTATGAGCATTCCTTGATTGCAAACCACATATTCTATTCTGTAATGTTACTATATCTGATTACTAAATCATTAATTGCTCCATAATTTTTTCAAGTGAAAGAGTACGAGAAGTAGATGGTCCTGCAGCTAATGTAGAAGGTCTATCACTACCTCCACTTCCAGTTCTAGATCCAGCAAATGATTCAAATTTATGAATTGTGGGTTTCTCAATGGGTTTAAGTGGCTGTAACATTTCTTCATCTTTATCAAATTATAGTTTTGATTGTTCACATATGGTAAAAATAAGGGCAGGATACCCTAAACCACTGATGGTTCCATCCTTAGCAATACTATGAGCATTATGCATAATGAGAGCATCAATATGGATAGCCTTCATTTGTTTTATGCAAAAATTTAATTTTGTTCTCTCCTTAGTTACTCTGCTAAGGTGATTTGATGGAATAAGTTTTACAGAAATAAAGTAATGTCATGCTTTAGATTGTACATTTAGCATGGAAGTGGAAAAATTTACCTTATGATTATTTTTAGTTTTCAATACTCCCCTTCCTTCAGTAAGATACACAATCATTTCAATAAGTGAAAAATCAAAAACCACAAATGCAGAATACTCACAATGAAATTTGTTTCACAACCGGTATAGTGTATTAATCCTTTCTCGAGTAAATTCAACATTCTTACCTTTAACATATATGGGCTCATTTGAAGTCACCTAAGGATTTGCATAAAATTCTTCAATGATGGGAAAAATTGATGCTGCGGTGAAGTAGAAAAAATTCTCCTACTTTTGATCAATGATTAATCTTTAAATAAAACCTCCCAGGTTTGAAAACACATGCACCTGAATTAAAATCCTTGTACCCATCTGAGTATAATAATTATATTGAGCCTTCAAGTTAACAAATCGTTTCGCATCAAAACATTCCAAAGTTTTTCCTCTTTTCACTCTTAAAGCCATAGCAATTTTTAAATAAATTCACATAAAATCCCAAATAAATGCACAATATCATAACTCAAACTCAAAAATTAAAAAAAAACTTGGTAAGAAACTTTTCAGCATGGGTTCTCTTTAAACTTCTTCAAAAAAATATCAAATATTTGGATCCGATAATGTAGAAAAAATTCATGGTGAAAATAAAAAATTTCTAAGTTAAAGTGAAGCTCTTACCAAGGGAGATGAAATCCAAGACTTTTAAACCTTCAAATCTCCTCAAATCTAAGGAATAGCTAGCCCTAAGTTGAGTTTTGGCCTTAGTCTAGAGGTAGAAGATGACCCAAGCAGTAAAAATGGGGTTTTAAATTGGATTTTTGCAGTTTTAAAGAAATCTGAGTGTTTCAGGAAATTGGCGCCAACACAAAAAATTTTCAGATTTTGGTTTTTTTTAAATATGTTGTATACCAAACCATGTCAGCCTCTAATTAACTTAAATTAACATTAATAAATTAAACAATTCTATGATAATATATTTTCACAAACAACACAAAGCTAATATTTATATATTAAATCCACCCGATTAGAATCCAACATTTTTCAAAACATTGCATCAAATTTAGCGTCAAAATCACACCATACTAACTAACGCTGAAGACTAAATACCGAACACTTAACATTTAACACATATAAAGTTCAACAATGAAAATAAAGGAAATCAAATAGATAGACATAACACACAAATGCTCTCATAATTACGAATTTCTTACTTTAGATGGTTTAAACATCTTCATCACTTTCATCATCTTTAATATTTCTCATGGTTTGGTAAGTGTACTCATAAGTTGTAAAAGGTTGGTGAGGAAATTCTTCTGTTGAATCTTCTTCATCCTAAGCATTTTTCTTAAGCATATGTGATATACCTTCTTCTAAGCGCCCGGTATGTTCGAATTGTTCCTTCATCCTCCAATCCAAATGATCAAATATATTGAAGATGTTTCCAATTGAATTCATAATATTTTATACCTCTTTCTCCAACTTCTTGATCCTTTTAGAATATCATGTGAAATACAAGGAAAGCGGGGCTGAATAGGAGATGAATTTTGAGATGATTGATCCATAAGAATGTTCATATTATTTTCCTCCCCATTTTCTATGCAGTTACAACAAATATCTGGGTCCATGGGCTTCCAAGTATGAAGCAAGTTTTCTTAACTTTCATAAGGTACTTGTGACTGGCTACATAGTAGGATAATGGTGGATAGTTGTCCCAGCCCATAAGTCAATACGTTTATAATCAAAACCAGAACATAATTTACAATTAAAGCACCCACATCAATAGGTCTTTGAGTTTGAATACAATAATTCAAGATAACACTTTCCTTGGTAACTTTACTGATTTTCATGGTAGGAAGAAATTATGCTAAAATAAAGAAATACTATGTCTTCAATGCAAGATTTAGTTATGATGAAGAAAAACTTACATGTTCATTATCTCTTGTCTCCCAATTTGCATCTTCATCTGTAAGGAATTGATAGACTTCATTTATGTTATCTCTTTTAGGGAGAAAATAGGCATAATGATAAATCGGCATGCTTTTAATCATAAAAAAGTTGTTTATTATTGATGGAGTAAATAATACCCACCTTCCTTGAACATAGACGCTCCCCTGGTTAATTCCATGAAGATTAGCATAAAACTAATTTACCATAAGAACAAGTATTGCATACGTGGTATAGCATAGCACTTCCCAGCGTCTTTGAACAATAATCTCCTCCACTTGAGTACTTGGTGTGTTAAATCCTTGATTTATAAATCCTCTTTCTTTGATTAATCACTTCTTCATGATAACCTTATCATATAATTTATGCACATCAAAATTGTTGAACATTCTTCTATTGAAAACTTCATATCTAGAAGATTATCTGGAGTTGGAAGCCATGAGATTTTAAAAAGGTGAGTTCTCTTTTGTTTTACTGACTTAAATAACTCCATCATACAGATTTAGGGAGTTATAAGTAAGATAATCTGTCAAAAACTACCAAAAACTACCTTTATAATCTTCTAAAAACATCTAGGTAACAGTGGCGCCTTTGGTGCCAGCTCTCTACAATATGGCGCATCTGGTGCCAGTTCAAATTTTTGCACAATTTTGCTTATGATCCAAATAACTCTCAAATCTTCCATATAAGTCAGTAATTAAAGATATTTTAACATTTTATCTTAATATGTAAGTGTCCCAAGTACATGGAATTCATAAAGAGAGCATAAATATAGATATATTTATATATATATATATATATATATATATTACTTATAAAAAAATAGATTCACATCATCAACATAGATAACTATGGTTTGCCTGCCACAAAGCGCTTGGTTTATTGTCATCAGCCTGACATTCCCAATCGTAACTCTGGGTGACCCAACATTACAATCTCTTTTAAATTTGACCTTTGATCATCAAAATATTATTTCAGTCTATTACCGTTTACTTTAAATATTTTTCCAGTTTTTTGATCATCAATATTAACAACTCCATAAGGGTAAACTCTTATAATAGTGAATGACCCAGACCACCTAGACTTAAGGTTTTCGGGGAATAATTTCAATCTTTTATTATATAGTAAAATATCCTATCCAGGAAAAAAATTCCTTTTTTATTATCTTCCGATCATGTCATTCTCTCATTTTCTCTTTATATATCCTAGCATTATCATAAGGTTCATTTCTAATTTTGTTAAGCTTATTCAGTTGTAACAATCTTTTCTAGACAGCATATTTTAAATTAAAATTAAACTACTTAATAGCCGAATAAGCTTTATGCTTTAATTCTACTGGTAAGCAATAAGTCTTCCCAAAAATTAATTTATATGGGGACATTCCTATAGGTCCTTCATAAGCTGTCCTTATAAGCGCAAAATGTAGTATTTAATCTAGCAGACCAATCAATTTTATTAGGATTTATATTTTTTTCCAAAATTATTTTAATTTCATGATTAGATACTTCTACTAGACCACTAATCTGGGGATGAACAGCAATAGAAATCCTATGTATAATATCATACTTTTCAACAAATTTTTCAATTCTTTTATTCTTAAAATAAGATCCCTCATCCGTAATTATTACTCTCAGCATTCTATATCTTATAAAAATATTTTTGATTTAAAATTTTGAAACAATCTGAGCATCACATCAAGTTAAATTTATTACTTCAATCCACTTTGATACATGATCTATTGCAATATATATATATATATATATAT
>JXCR01122364.1:5200-51701 GCA_002079205.1 Phalaenopsis hybrid cultivar | reverse complement strand
TAGTCCAAATGAACTTACTAAAACCAACTTAATGAGTTCCATACTTTCATTTAAACTGTGGGAAGCCTCGTTAGCAACCGTAGGTTACCTCCTCCGAGGAATTCCCGATCAATATATATATATATATATTAGGCCAATAATATTAAAGTTTCTAAATAGATTAGGCCAATAAAATACATATTGTAAAATCTTATGAACACTTCTATCATTTTCAAAATGACCCCAAATTCTGAATAATGACATTTTTAAAAATTTTCTCGAATCTCTTCATAAGGCACACATCTCCGCATAACTAAATCTTTACATTGTTTAAGTAAATATGGGTCACCCCAAAGGTAAAAATTTGCATTATAAATTAAGCTTCTTTCTTGTGGCCTCGTCTATCCATATGGTAAAACACCACTAACAATATAGTTCATGATATTAGCGTACCATGGTATTTCCTATTCTTTAACTTTATAAAGTTGTTCATCTGAAAAAGTTTCATTAATTTCTCTTTCAAGATCAAATGTGTCTTCCTATTCTAGCCTAAATAAATGATCAGCTATTTGATTTTTAAATCCCTTCCAATCTACTACCAAAAAATCAAATTCTTGCATCAGAATTACCCATCTAATTAATCTTGGTTTTGCATCTTTCTTTTGCATCAAATATTTTATAGCAAAATGGTTTGTATGCACAACACATTTAGCTTCAGTCAGATATGACATAAACTTATCAAAAATATAAAAATTTGATAATAACTCTTTTTCAGTAGTAGTATAATTAATTTGGGTATCATTTAGAGTTTTACTAGCATAATTTATAACTTTAAAAAAAATTTCATATCTCCGCCCTAAAACAGCTCCAATTATATTACATAATCACTTGCATCACACATTAGCTTGAATGGTTCCTCCCAATTAGATGAAACTATTATAGGTGCAGTGATTAATTTTTCCTTAAATAATTCAAAGGCATTAAGGCACTCTTGATTAAAATTAAATTGTGTATTTTTTTCCAAAAGTTGGCATAAAGGCTTTCTAATTTTTGAAAAATCTTTTATATACCGCCTATAAAAACCAGCATGTCCTAAAAAACTTCCTACCCCTCTTAGAGAAGTAGGTGGACGTAGTTTTTATTTACCTTAAATTTTTGTCAAATCTACTTTCATGTCATTTTCAGAAATTTTATGCCCAAGTACAATTCCTCCTGCAATCATGAATTAACATTTTTCCCAATTTAATACTAAATTAATCTTTTCACATTGTTCAAGAAATTTCTTTAAATTATTTAGATATGATTCAAATGAAGTTCCAAACACAGAAAAATCATCCATAAAGACTTTTATCCTTTTTTCAATTAAATCACTAAAAATTGATTTCATATATCTTTAAATTATTGCATGTGCATTACATAAATCAAAGGGCATTCATTGAAAAGAAAAATTACCATAAGGACTAGTAAATTATCTTGATCCTTATGAGCAATAGGAATTTTATAAGAACTGGTATATACATCTAAAAGACAAAAAATTTTGTGTCAAGCTAGTCTATCGAACATTTGGTCCAAAAACGGTAAAGAAAAGTGATATTTCTTGGTGGCCAAATTTAATTTTCTATAATCAATGCATATTCACCAACCAGTGACTTGTCTTATTTGTATTAATTCATTATTCTCATTTCTCACAACAATCACACCTCCTTTCTTAGGAACACAGTGAAACGAACTCACCCAAGCACTGTCTGAAATTGGATATATTATTCCAGCATCTAACCACTTTAAAATTTCTTTCTTAATAGCCTATTTCATCATAAGTTTTAATCTCCTTTGAAAATTAGCTATTGTTTTGTGATGTTCTACCATTAGAATTCTGTACATACAAATTGAAAGACTAATTTCTTTGATATCAGTTGATGTCCATCCAAAGGTTTTCTTATATCTTCTTAAAATTTTCAAAAATTTTTGTTTTTGTGCTTCAGTTAATTTTGAGGATATGATAATAGGTAATGTAGATAAATCTCTTAAAAATACATATTTTAATTGTGTCAGAAGTATTTTAATTTCTAATTTAGGAGGTTTCACACTCAAAGAAATCAAATTTCTATTATTATCCGTAGCAGCTAACAATTCAAATTGTTCTTGAACATAATAAAATTCTTCATTACTCACTTCAATAGATTTATCTTGAATTATATCCTCATCTTCATACTCCAAATGCTCTTCTTCAACTTTGTTTTCAAATTTATCTATGAAATATTCATTGCTTAAATAATTTTTAATATATATTCTGAAGCATTCATCATCTCTTCCTTTTGTTGGGCATCTCATTGATTTTGATATATTAATTGTAACTTCTTCATCACTGACTCTCATTATTAACTCTCCTTTCTATACTTATATAAAAGCTCTTCCAGTGGCAAGAAATGATCTCTCTAAAATGATAGGAATTTCTTTATCTTCTTTCATATCTAACACAATGAAATCTGCAGGAAAGATAAATTTATCAACTCTCACAAATACATCTTCTATATCTCCTTTAGGATAAGTAATTGAATGATCAACTAACTAAATAATTATAGTATTAGATGAAATTTCTCCTAAACCCAACCTTCTTAAAATTGATAGATGCATAAGATTAATACTAGACCCTAAATCACATAAAGCTTTTCCAAAAAATCTTTCGCCAATAGCATAAGAAATAGTAAAACTACAAAGATCTTTAAATTTTTCAGGATGTTTTTTCTGAATTATGACACTATAGTCCTAACTAAGTGCAGCATTCTCATTATCTTTAAACTTTCTTTTTTATTAAGTATATCCTTCATAAACTTCACATAGCTTAGCATTTTTTCCAGGGCTTCAATAAATGGAATGTTTATAGTTAATTTTCTCAATATTTCTAATAATTTTGTAAATTGGTTATCTTTGTTATACTGCTTCATTCTTTGAGGAAATGGAAGTAGTGGTCTTTCTACAGTTATTTTTATTGGTTAATAGGATATTCTGAATCAAGATGAAAATCTTCGTTGGACTATTCATTTTC
Source organism: Phalaenopsis hybrid cultivar (assembly GCA_002079205.1). Lineage (NCBI taxonomy): Eukaryota > Viridiplantae > Streptophyta > Magnoliopsida > Asparagales > Orchidaceae > Phalaenopsis > Phalaenopsis hybrid cultivar. The sequence continues at coordinate 48,676 of JXCR01122364.1, read as the reverse complement.
CACCTTATCTTTCTCGACTTCAATCTCTTTTTGAACTTTTGTTTCTAATTCTTTTTCACTTCTCACTTGAATTACCTCAATTTGCTCTTTATTCTGATCTTTAAGAATAAATTCAACATTCCTAGGCAAAGTTCCTGTAGGTCTATTGCTACGTACAGTAGCAATACATCCCAATTGATTTTCTATGTTTTAAATTGCAGCTCCTTGACTTTGTAATTGTGCTCCCATTTGCAATATTAATTCTTCCATTGACAATTTATTCTCCTTACTTTCTGAATTGTTATTAAAACCTGAAGGATGATAAGGTTTATAGTTAATGTTCCCCTGGTTGTTTTAATTTCCCAATGGGTTTGAAGGATTGTTCCACCATTGCGGATTTACAACATTAGAGTTATTATTATTCTAACTAAAATTAGGGTGATTTTTCTAACCAGGATTATAATAATTTGAATAATGATTATTAGTTTGATTATCTATTGCATTTAAGGTTTCATATGATGATTAAAAATCTATCATTTTTCCCACTAAATTTTCCTCAAGCACAGAAGGTGTCTGAGAATAACTCATCTCATATTGATTTATCTTCTTTGATATTACAGCAATTTTAGAAGCCAAAATAGATATTGCATCAAAATCATGAATACTAGCTACTCTTTTTGGAGTTACCCTTTTAGAGGGCTATTGAAAATTGTTAGTAGCCATCTATTCAATTAAAGAGCGTGCTTCATCGAATGGTTTTAACATCAATAATTCTCCGACAACCACATTAATTATAGATTTAAGAGATCCAACTAATCTGTAATAAAAAGATTTAATTATTAACCAATCTAGTAACACACGGTGTGGACACTTCCTAAGGAGAACTTTAAATCATTCCCATGCTTCATGGATTGATTTTCCTTCAAACTGACAAAAAGATGTGATGTCATTTATAAGCTTAACTGTTCTTTATGATAGGAAATATTTAGATAAAATTTTTTGTTATAATTCTCATCAAGTTTTGATTGATCCAGGTGTTAATGAGTTTAACCACATCTTAGTTTTATCCCTTAATGAAAATAGAAAAAGTCTAAGTGTGATGGCATCATTCGACACTCCATCATATTTAAATGTAGCACACAATTCTAGAAAATTAACAAGATGAAAGTTAGGATCTTCAATCGGTACTCCCCCAAACTAGTTATTCTGTACCATTTTGTTAATAGTAAGTTTAAGCTAAAATGAATTAGCATCTACTACAGGGTTTTATATACTCAAATGAATTTCATCTGTTGTAGGATTAGCATAATCTCCTAAAGGTCTTTGAGGATGTTCATTTTCAATTTTTGGATTATTTAGGTTTGTAGCAATTTTGTTCAAATTTTCTAATTCTTTTTTGTGTTTTTGAATTTTTCTAGTAGTTCTTTGTAACTCCGAATCATAAGTTACTAAACCTTCAAATCTTAATTTATGCGTACACAAACACAATAAGCAATTATAATAAGCAAACACACTAAAATATAAAAATAAAAATATTTAATAAACTACAATTTTTCTTAATATAAGTTTTTTAGTTCAAACAAAGTCTTCTAAATTATAAACTAATTTACCATTGTCTATCCGGCGACGGTGCCAAAAACTTGATGCGGATTTTCTATTTGTGTTATAAATATCTTTCAATACTACAACACACACGACAACACAAGTAGTAAATATGCATATCAATCATAATAAAAATAACTTCAGTATAAATAGTTTTATATTTTCAAATCTTTAAGCTGTCAATCCTAGTAGTTATATAAGTATACGTATCGCTCAAGTAATGAAGGGCTTTAACTAAGTCATAATATCAATCCCACAGAGAGGTGGAAATTCTTATGGTTATAATGTAAAACACAATATTCAAACTATAAAAACTTAAGTAAGAAAAGTAAATATAAAGTAAATTTAATGTATGGTATATAAAATGTAGCTAAAAAAACTAAGTTAACTAAGCTAATTATTAAACTTCAAAGTTAAACATACTAAGATTAAACAAAGTTTTGTAACAAAGAGTTCAAACTTAAGAAAGCATCCTTCCCCATTATAATGATTTTATGATTAGTGAAGTGATTAAAATCATTTAAAATTATATAAAATTATATTGTGTCAAATAAGAGCAATCTTATTCTTTACCATCTGTCAAGTGCACATAAAATATTTTCTAATCTAAAGTTTGGTCCCTAAATCTATAGTTAGGCTGAGAGGATGCTGGCTCCCACTCTAGAGCTCCAACTTCCCCCTCACCTGAGAGCTAGCAATCTTGCTTTAGATTCCAAGCAACTAGACCAAATTGGGGATTTTAGTCTGTCACCCTAAAATCTCCAATTCTACGCTCATCAAAATATATTTCTCTATTTGTTTGCACTCAATCACATGGACTACATTCTCATCCATGAAATTGAATTTGAATCTCAACTTGTTGTTAAAATCATAGTGATGTCGAATCTTATGTTTCTCAATAAATTTTAACATTTCGATTGGTCAGATCAAAAAATAAATGAAAACCAGAGTTTGAATCATCACAATTTATTGACTATTAAAACCTTGCACAACAATATTAATTATTCACAAAACCATATCTCATTATAGGGAGAGGGACAAAGAAGAATATTCAGAATTCATGAGGAGGATACGACAAAAAATGGATTAAATATATAAAAATAAGTTTACAAAATAATGAAAAGAAGGAACACAACTTATCTCACACTCCACATCAAGAAAATCCTATGAAGTTCTCTTGAAGCACTTTCTCTCTTTACAATCACACTCAATTCTCTCTTAGAAATGTAATGAAGAAGAAACCTCTCACCTTTCCTCTCCTATTATAGTCTCAGGAAGAAAATCCTCTCCATAACTTAACTCTGTACTCTCCTTCAACGACTCCACATGCCACACACTCCAAGACTTCACTAGACTTGTTAAGAGTGGAACCAACCCCAAGAGACACACATTTTCACACCAAAAGATACATTCCCTCATCCAAGAGACATATCTCTTCATTCAAGAGCTTTTTTCTAGTGTCAAGATGCATTGAACTATTCCATGGAGTGTTTGAATTTCTTGGAGCCTTCTAAAGGATCTAAAAAATAGTCAAAAATCGCCATCATTTCTTTTAGATTCATCTCTGGCGCATTTTCTAGCACATCTGGCACCATTCTGGACCTTTAGCGTCACTTCTCTAAAAATGGTGTCTCTGGCGCCATTATGCTGAAAAACTGCATTTTGACTTCAAATTTCTTCTTTTTTGCACCTTTTTACTCCAAATGCTTAAAATAAATATACCTGCAACAGTACATGAAAATAATCTTCTTTAAATTGCAATATCACCAAATTTAAGCATAAATTTTATTCATAAAATTCCACATTTTTTTGGTGTATCAATCTCTTAAAACCTTAACAGCTTATAGTGATGTCGATTAGGTTGGCTGTTCTAATACTCGTTGATCTATTACTGGATGGTGCATGATTCTAGGCAATTCTTTAATCTCTTGGAAGAGCAAAAAATAAGATCGAGTGTCTAAGTCATCTATTGAATCGAAATATCGCACTATGTCCTCTACTCACTCCGAGATCATTTGGCTTCCGGGTGTGCTGGCTAAGCTTGGTTTTAGCTTGAGTCTACTTCTCTTCATGTAGATAATACTAGTGCTATCTAGATGGCTGCTAATCTCATCTTTCATGAAAGCACAAAAGACGTTGAAGTGGTGTCAGCACTATTTTTGGTTGGAGGAGTTGCCCGTAAGAAGCTGTCGATCACCGGAATCAAAATCTCGTCACCCGCTTCAGAAGGATGTTTTAATTTACATATATATTTAGTTTGATGAAATCAAATGACCCCATATTTTTCATAGTTTAAATGAAAGAGCACTGTACCTCAAATCTTGTATCTATCCTAAAGGATAAACACAAGAGTTGAGGATGAGGCTCGATCAAATAACCTAAGGGATATATGATGTCCCTTTGGCCTATGAAACTATTTTATTTGTTGATATTTTCTCCTATTTAAAATAAAGGATTAAATAGGGTTTATATTAAGCTGGGTTCAGACATGCTTCCTATAAGGGCAAGCCCCTATAGTTAATTACATCTTAAATGACCAAAGTCAAATAATAAGACTCTCAATAAAAATCAGGAAATATTATCTTCAAGGAGTTTCAAAGGGTAGGACTTTTCAATGAGATCGGACATAGAGGTGTGAAAGGGGATTGGTTCAAATTTGGAACATTTTGTAGAGTCCAAAGGAGGAAGAACTAGGGGATGTCATGGATCCAGAGGAGAACCTCGGTAACTTCCCAAGCTATCCTAATGTTTGGCTTCAGTTTTGAGGGGAAATATTTAGGTGTTTCATCCTACCAATTTTATTAGTTATGGCTTACATTTGTGTGAAACTATCACACAAATAGCCTTGAAGATGTAAGGTTTAGGTCGTGACAAACGACAACCTCGGATTCATAAGATGAGTTAGGGCTTATATTGTATAGCAAAGCTGTACAAAGGCCTAAAGATAAGGTAAGGATTTACGTTGCATAAGCAAGCAACCTCGAAGTTCTATGACTTTGTTGTTTATATCTAAGGAAGGAAGATTGGTTTAGTTGGGGAAGACAGGTTTATTTGTTGAAGTTGGTCGTACTGCCGACCATGCTAGCTACAAGCTCCTAGTCAAGATGAGTTTGAGTCTCTTAGTGGTGTCAAGTTATAATATCAAATCAGGTGGCCCTATGGTTGAAGTTCTTTAAATTTTATGGGGGTATGGTCAAGTTATAATATCAAATCAGGTGGCCTTATGGTTGAAGTTCTTTAAATTTTATAAGGGCGTCATGATGTCAAATCAGGTGGCCCTATGGTTGTAGTTCTTTAAATTTTATGGGGGCATGTTAAATTTGATTAGAGCGACACCAGTTAAGATCCTACAGTTCTCTCGTTCCGGCACCACTATTTTCTACTAGATTCACTTAGTCCAAATGAATTTACTAAACTCAACTTAATGAGTTCCATAACTTTGGTTAGATCGTGGGAAGCCTCGTTAGCAACTGTAGGTTACCTCCTCCGAGGAATTCCCGATCATCCGATAGAGACATCTTTATTTAGTTGTGATTGTAGTTTTGTTTGATGTTTGTGATTAAATTTTGAGTTATTTTATATTTTGACTGTTGTGGGGGTGAATTTTATCTTGGTTGATTTTAGTTTTAGTTTTGGTTTTGGTTTTGGTTTTGTGGCTATCCTGATAGTTTTAGTTTTCATGCAGTGTAACATTATTGTTTAGCTTGCAAATTTGTAGGTATAAAAGTACAATATGAAATTATAAGAAATATAATACTAAAAAACTGTAAAAGCGTACCTGGCGAGACTTCTCGTTCCACCACCTGAAACTCAAAAGGCATGTTAAGGCAGTTTATATGGAACAAGGAAGTACAATTTTTACGACCTACCTAACCTTAGGTCATATCTTGGTGGGTCCTTATTAATTTGATTAAGGATGATATTTGTCAAGTAAAACATATTAAGCTTAATAGCTCTCTGAGGTATCCAACAAGTTAAGAGGAAGAAGCAGGTCCATGATTCCCTCTAATCACCTGGTGAAAAGCATCGAGCTCATTTAAACTTATTATGTTGCTTAATAATTCATCATATGAACATCGTAATGCTCAATGAACATTGATGTATCAATTATCCCTAAGAGTAAGGTAATTATCATTTGTAATATAATTTTAAATATTATGTGGGTGAAGACCCTTAAAGAGGCAAGTTAGTGTTATTAGAACACTTAGCAAAATTTTGGTCCTAATTGGGCTAGTAGTGTTTGAAAGATATTTTAATTTTCATTGTGTTTGTTTTTCTAATCCTCATTTAATCAGCCTTGATTTAACTTAGATTACTACTAAGCCCTTAAGACCTAGGTGAGTGTCTTAATTAGTTTTAAAAAGGTTAAGCTTTAGGTGGTCATGATTTATTATTGGAATTTCATTTGAAAATCAAATAGGGGTATTAAAATGATTAATTATTGACTTCAAAAGTCACAGCCCTAAGTCCTAGGTTCATTTTATTTTAATAAACTTCCAAATTTTAGTAATCTAGAAATTTATTAACTTATTTTTTTAATTAAGAAAGTGAGGTTGGTTTCTATCAATCAACCCCTTGTGTTTCAAACATCCAAATTATACCCTCCTTGAATTAAGCCTAAATGTTAATTGAGGCTAAATTTCCAAAATTACACATTTGCCCCTAAGGTTCTAACACTTCATAAATCATTAAATTTAATCCAAATGACTTTAAAATTTTTATCCTACCTAATTCATTGGACAATTAAGAAATCAGAGAAAATGTAATTTTTGAAAATTTAATTTAATTTATATAATTATTTTCATGCAAAAAAAGGATTTTTTAAAGAAAATTCCTAACTTGACCAAGGTAAATCCTAATCCCTTAAAATTTTTACTCGAGGTAGACCTAGACCAGAGAAGCCATTGGACCAAATTTCATGATTTTTTGAATTTTATTTGAATGCATGTCAGGGCATTTTATATGAAGCAGGAAAGTAAAGTTTTGGCAACCTATCTAACCCTAGGTCATATCTTTGTGGGTTCTAAGGAGTTTAATTAAGGATGATGTTGCCAAGCAAAATATATTAAGTTTAGTAGATCTTTGAGGTATCCAACAGATCTAGAGAAAGGAGCAGGTCCGTGCTACTCTCTCGTTGCCTGGTGGAAAATTGCGAGTTTTTTTAAACTGATTATGTAGCTTAATAATTCATCCTATAAATACCCATAGTGCTCAGTGAGTATTGATGTCTCAATTATCCCTAAGTGTAAGGTAATTATCATCTGTAATTTAATTTTGAATATTATGTAGGTGAAGACCCTTAAAGAGGCAAGTTAGTATTATTGGAACACTTAGCCAAATTTTGGTCCTAATTAGGCTTATTGTGTTTGAAATATGTCTTAATTTTAATTGATATTTACTTTTCTAATCCTCATTTAAATGAAACTTGATTTAGATACTAAGCCCTTAAGACCTAGGTGAGTGTCTTAATTAGTTTTGAAAAGGTTAAGCTTTAGGTTGTCATGATTCATGATTTGAATTTCATTTGAAAATCAAAATTAAGTGTATTAAATTGATTAATTATTGACTTCAAAAGTCATACCCCTAAGTCTTGGGTTCATTTTATTTTAATTAACTTCCAAATTTTAATAATTTAGAAATTTATTAGTTAATTTTATTTGAAAATCAAAATAGGGGTATTAAATTGATTAATTATTGACTTCAAAAGTCAAAGTCCTAGGTTCATTTTATTTTAATAAACTTCCAAATTTTAATAATCTAAAAATTTATTAACTTACTGGGTCATTTTATTTTAATAAACTTCCAAATTTTAATAATTTAGAAATTTATTAACTTATTTTTTTTCAATTAAGAAAGTGAGGTTGGTTTCTACCAATTAACCCCTTGTGCTTCAAACATCCAAATTAAGATCAGAGGTTGTCCACTTCCCTCCTTGAATTAAGCTTAAATGTTAATTATGGCTAAATTTCCAAAATTACACATTTGCCCCTAAGGCTCTAACACTTTATAATTTGTCAAATTCGATTCAAATGACTTCAAAATTTTTATCCTACCTCATTCGTAGGTCAATTAAGACATTAGAGGAGAAAATGTAATTTTTGAAAATTTAATTTAATTTATATAATTATTTTCATGTAAAAATAAGATTTTTGAAGAAAATTCCTAACTTGACAAAGGTAAATCCTAATCCCTTGAAATTTTTATTGGAGGTAGATCTAAACTAGGAAAGCCTTTGGATAGAATTTAATATTTTTTGAATTGTATTTAAATTTTAAGAATTATTTTAATTTCTGGGGTATTTATTAAATATAAAATATTTTAAATTGGGAAAATTAAGTTTTTTATTTTTGAAAAATCTTCCTGAAGTCACAGAACCTAGAGGAGAACATTTTATATTTTTTTTGAGTTTTATTTGATTTATTGAAATTATTTTTAGTGAAAATCTATTTTTAGACTTTAAAAATTATTTTTTAGGCTTTAAAATTCAGTGTCTTTATTTAAGAAATCACGAAAAATATCCAAATTGCTCTTAAGTGCTTAGAAAGCAATTTACAATATTTTTATAAATTTTATTATTTTTGTGATTTTTATGGATTTTTAATTATTTAAATTTTAAAAAAATAGGCTAAAAATCAAGTTTTTATTTTAAATATCATTTTATTTTTAGAAAATACTCCTAATCACAGAGAACTCAAAAAATAAGTTTTTAAAAATTTTTTAGTTATATTTTGATTTTTAAAAATCAACTTAAGTTACCAAATGAACTCAAAAAGCTTTGAAATTTTTATGGTGAGTTCTCTGGATTCTAAAAATAATGGAGATAAAAAACTAAGTCATTTTATTGTTTGTATTTTTCAAAATTAATTTTCTTTGTGTTTTAGGGTTGGTGAAGATTAAGTGTATTCTTAATGACTTAACTCATGAAATTATTTCCAAGAGGTCCTCTGGCCATAGTGAACCTTCCAAAATTTTCTTGGAATTTCTTGAACAACATGCTAATTATCATGATTAATTTATGCAAATAATAGACATAAACTTGAAAAATATGGATCTTTATCTAGGGACCTCCTCTAACTTTGGAAAAATCAGAGGATGTCCCTAAGACAAAGGCAGCAAGATGCTAAAATTTCAAGCCATGGTGATATTACTACCTGCATGGAGAATCAAAACATTTAAATCAGTATTTAATTAATTAAAAATAAAATATGCATCAAATGGACTCCAAATCTTTTTCACATTGTTCTCCTCTGTTCACTGAGCAAGAGGGTATTTTTATTTTATTTTTATGCTTTCTCTACACCAAGATATGAATTTTTAAAGCTAGGGCTATTTATTTAAATAAGAAAATCCCTATTTTTTATTTAAATGTGTGACGCTGACTGTATCCTTGACAACTCCGAAGACACGTGTGGCGTGCTCTGGTTGGATGCCACCATTCACGTAGCCGTCGACTCAGCCCGCGGTTCATGTAAGAAAGCGTAGTCTGACTCGATCTCCTCCATTCACTCGATACACGTGCAATCGGATGGCTCCCCATCATCGTCCCCGATAGAGTGATCCCGTGATCGTCCACACTAAAACCATAAGATCTCAGCTTAGACTCCACCAAATCACCTCGGGTTTGATCCTATCAACTCGTTTAAGTGAGACGAACATATCCATATGGTAATCATGCAATTAAATTAAGCCTAATCAAATGGAGAATCCAAATAGGCTCGACAGGAGGAGAGGCTCAATACCTTGGCTCTGAGAAGCAAAGCTTCAATCAGAGAGTCTCGGCACATTTGTTGGGGTCCAAAGAAGTTAGGGATTAAGCCTCTTGCTATGGTGAAATGCCTAGACCCAAATTCGACCAAGGCCGATTTCAGGTGTTGATCAAAGTTTATACTAGGGGCTCTATGGAAGGGGGATTTGATGGGGCTTTGGCTTCTTTCAATGTTGTTAAGGTGTGGGTGAGTTTAATTTGAGTTTGGAGGAGTTTAGAGGTGTGGAGAGCTTTGTCCTGTCTCCGGCATGTTTTTGAGCTCAATAATTGGACTCCTGCAAGGGGATTCAGGTCAATGTGGTGGTTGGGTTGCACTGAGGAGATCTCAAAGAGGCTTTGGGATCAATTTGGGGAAGTCTCTTAGAGGAATTTTCAGCTCTCTCTCCATGACCGTGGAGGGGAGCATTTTATAAAAATGGCCTTAGGCTTGCTGCCATGGCCAATTGGGGGGTGAAATGTGTTGCCTAGGTGGAGGGCAAAGAGGATCTAAGCTTCAATTTGGATGAGGTGGGCTCTAAGTTTAAATTGGGTTTAATCACATGGGGTTGGCTCTCGGTTTGGTCATTTTCCGGCCACTAGGCCGGCCGGCTGGCCAGGGGAGGTGGCTAGGGAGGCCAGGTGAGCCAGGGGAATATATCACAACAATTTAATGATTTTAGGCTTTATTTTGGCAAAAATATCCAAGGCTTAAGAAAATATGGCATTAAATCCCTTGATTTAGGGGACCTTTGGTCCGTGGCTTAGCTTAGGTGGTTTCATGGGGTTTAGGCTGGTCACTAGGGTCTAACTTATGGTTGTAGAGTCATTAATTTGATGATTTTAGGATAGTTAGGCCACCTTTAGTGCATGGGTTCAATGTGGGTCCAAGTGATCAAAACTTGGGTTTGGGCTAGGCTAGCCATGTCAATTGACCCAATTGATGGATCAACATTTTGTAGATGATTGTTATGAAGATTTTTGGTGAAGGGTTGAAGTGACTTTGAGTTCAATTGATGAGTCAATTTAAGGGATTTTTGAAATTTAGTTAATTTCGGCATGTTTGGTTGGACATGGGTCTAGGTTGAGCTAGCCTTGGGCTAAGTCAAATTGAATGGTCCAAAATTGGGTTTTTGGTTTAGCTCAAAATTAGGTTCAAATCTTGGATAAATTGGGCTTGGATTTAGTCTAGATTGGTCATATCAAGGGTGAATTTGAGTTTAGAATTAAAATTGGAGGAAAATAAGACCAATTGGATAGACATTTGAGGTAGGTTTGGGGAAAAATGAGCCTTTAAAGGGAAATTGGGGGGTTTTGGTCAAAAGTGGTCAAATTGACCAAATTGGGTCATATGGTAGTTGAGAAAAATGAAATTGGGAATATTTGGAAGGTTTTGAGAATTTTTAGGATTTTTTTAGAATTTTTGAAATTTTAGGCTAAAGAGGGGGCATTTTGGTTATTTGATCAATTTTTGTGATTTTGGGTAGTTGGGGTGTTTTCAAGTTGTTTGAAATGATTTTTGAACCAATTTGGGTATTTTGTGTAGATTTGGAAATTTTGGTCAAATTTGGGGTCCCAAAGGTATCTAGGTAATTTGGGAGAATTTAGGGGCAAAAGAGTTGGCTATCTTGGTAGAGTTAGAGTGCCAACCACCATCAATAAGCCATGGACCAATGGAAACCCCATTTTGGGTCATCTATTTAGTGATCTTAGCCAAACCTTAGCCTAGGGCTAGTGGGTTTAAGGGACCACATACATGAGTCTCCCAAAAGTATCAATGGACCAAAGCCTAGAAGTTTAAGTTTAGGATTGCGAGTGATTGTGAGTGCAAATATGTACATTAAGCCTTAGAACAACACCCTGGGTCAACCCTAAGGTCCAGCAGTCCTAAAGGTGACTCAGCTTGAGTTCCCCCATAGTAACCCCACCAAATAAATGCTAGAGGTTAAGATCAATATGTGGAACTTCAAGTTGAGTAGAGAAGAGTTTGGAATTTCTAATTGTGGTTACTTGTCTAGTTTTCTAAGAATAGTTGACCAATATGTGGAACTTCAAGTTGAGTAGAGAAGAGTTTGAAATTTCTAGTGGTGAGGGTTCCAGATCTAGTTTTCTAAGAATAGGCAATAAGAAGTTTGGAATTTCTAATGGTGAGGGTTCCATGTCTAGTTTTCTAAGAATAGTCAATAGAAAATTGTAGAATTTCTAATGGTGAGAGTTCCTTGTCTAGTTTTCTAAGAATAGTCAATAAGAAAATAAGTGTAGAGTTTCTGATGGTGAGGGTTCCTTGTTTAGTTTTCTAAGAATAGTCAATAGAAAAGTCAATGGCTAGACCTTAGGCTACTAAAGAGGAAAAACTAAATCTCAACCAAAAGTGAGGTCAATAAGTGGACTGTCATTCCGTTCGAGAAGCCTATGAGGATGGTGTTATATCTCTTCCTCATATAACTTCTGATCTTCAAATGATTGATACATTTACTAAGGCTCTTTCTCGATAGTGTCGTCAGTTTCTTGTCAACAAATTGATGCTTCTTGATCAGCCAGCATCAATTTGAGGGGGGATATCAATCAGGAGTAAATGAAATTAGGCAAAATAAAGAGTTTTCTTCTTTGTGATGTTGTAAAGAAGGAAATATTTTATTTGCACAGATTCTTTACTTTTAGCTAAATATTTAAATTAGGAATATGATTAAGCACTTTATTATGTACCAAAAATTTATTATAGAAACTATTATTTATTGAAATAAAAGCAAAGGAAAAGGCATTCAACCTATTTGATCAAAATATTGACAAAGTGAGAGCTACCCACATGATCATCTACGTAGCGTAGTCCTAACCTTGATCTAAGTGATTAACCATGGACCTTTATAAGTTTTCATTTCAGTTTAATTTTCATTCATATAAAATTCACTTCATCATGTAAAATAAATTTCATTTAAAACATTTTGTAGAGTGATGCAGTCCACTTGTTAATTAATTCGATCAAGCAAGGATTACAAAAAAGCTAAGAGTATCGGGGGCAATAATCTCATGAAGAATCGTCGAATAGTATCATCGGTCCTTATCCTCTTCATCTACTGAAGGTCTCTAAGGTAAGAGATACTATTCTAAAATCTTACATCGTGTCTCTCATTTTAGCACACTTTAGCATTATCGTCATTATCCTTACCACCTAGAACTTAGACTTATACAAGCCCGATGATCCATATGTGGAAAAAGTAATATCTTTAGCTGCTCACAAGGATTTAAATACGTTAGAGAAGACTCAAATCCTTGAGCATTTGGTCAATTAATATCGGATAAGTATTGTAGGGTATTTTTATTGATTTAGGTGAATTATTAGGTCCCGAGGCATAACTTGGTGGATACCCAAAAGTTTTAATGGAGGATTTTCTTGGGCAAAGAATAATAATTCTAGTAGTCCTTAAAAATATCTAAAAAATCATGAAAGTGTTTGGGGCATAACCCTAAAAGACTTTTAGAACCCTTTAAACCGTTTCGAGTTCATTTGGACTTATTATATTGTTCAATTAATCATTGACAACGACTTTATATATGCTAAAAAATACAAGAATTTGATACTACAATTAGAAGATTTAAATCCCGGGCAACGCCAAAAACTTGACAAACGTTATAAATTTGATAAAGATGTGTAAAAAATATTCAATAATTACAAATTCACACTTATCAATGCAAGTATACGTATTGCTCAAGTAATACAGGGCTCTAATGGAGTCCTGGATATCGATCTCACAGGGAGTAATATTAGAGGCTACAAATTTAAGATTTAGAAAATCAATAATTAATCACAACAATATTGTTCAAATTGCATATTTGTCACTAATAGGCAATTAAAATAAAAATATAATTTTAATAAACTTTCAATCAACTAATTCTGCTAATAAAGTTTCTAATGTGAAGTTCAATATATAAGAAAGCATCATTCTCCTTGTCAAGAAATTTAAGTGAATGGATAAATTGAATCAGTTTAAATTGTATTGTGTCAAATAGGAGCATATCTATCATTTACCCTTTGAACCAGGCATAAAGAACACTGACTAATCCTATGCTTGGCTACTGAATCTGCGGCTAGGCTGAAAGGATACCAGCTCTCACTTCGAGCTCCCACGTTCCCCTCGCCTGAGGGCTAACATCTACACTTCAACACCCAAACGATAGGATTGAATTGAGCTCCCACGTTCCCCTCGCCTGAGGGCTAACATCTACACTTCAGCACCCAAACGATATGACTGCTCCCACGTTCCCCTCGTCTGAGGGCTAACATACACATCAGCACCCAAACGATAGGACCGAATTGGGGATTTTAGTCTGTCAATTCTACGGCTAGGCTGGGAAGATACCGGCTCTCACTTCGGAGCTCCCACGTTCCCCTCACCTGCACTGAATCTGCGGCTAGGCTGGGAGGATAACGGCTCTCACTTAGGAGCTCCCACGTTCCCCTGGCCTGAGCTGAATATGTGGCTAGGTTGGGAGGATACCGGCTCTCACTTCAGAGCTCCCACGTTCCCCTCACCTGATGGCTACATCTACACTTCAGCACCCAAATGATAGGACCAAATTGAGGATTTTAGTCTGTCACTCTAAGATCTCCAATTCTACGCCCGACAATTTTTATTTTCCTATTTATTTGCACCCAACTTTTAAAGACTTTGACCTCCCTAAATATTGGATGTAATCCTCACTTTAGTTGTAAAACTCAACATATTTTAAAAAATCAATTGGCCGGACTGAAAGTAAATTAAGATTGAAGTGAAAAGTTATCACAAAAACATATTTTAACAAATCAATTGGCCAGATTGAAAGTAATTTAAGATTGAAGTGAAAAGATCCTAACAAGTATATTTACATTCTCATGGCACAACCAATTCAAATCACCATTTCACAAAATCTCAAGACAAGGAGAAAGAAAGAGAAAACTACTCAGAACTCATGGAGAAGATATGATAAAACTTGTATTTCATATATAAAAGTAAAGTCATACAAACTACAATAAGTAAATACAACTTATCTCGAATTCCTCCCCAAGTAACTCCTCAAAGTAACTCCCCTGGACACCCGAAGACCTCTCGACACTCTCTGGACACTCTGGACTCTCTGGACTCCAAAATGTTTCTCTTAAAGTTGTAGAAGAGTTTTCAAGAGTTGCCTAAGCGTCCCTTCAAAAATCGTCCACATTCAATGCATCTATTGAGAGAACCGTCGTAATTTAATTACTTGAAAATTTTCTCAAAATCTATAATACTATCTAGTCATCAAGTTTAAGAGTTCTAGTTTTCTATTCATTTCAAGAATGATTATATGTTGTAATATCAAGTTACTTAGAATATTTAAACGATAGGAACTTCATGAGAACACTACTAGTAAAGATACCATCCATAAATATAAGTTTAGGAATGTATTTAGGTTTTCCCTTTAGGTAGGTCCAAGTGAAGCCAAATTTTTATTAGGTATCTCCTTAAGCTTCTCCTCACTTAATATTTGCTTTCAATCCTATATATTTTTCTTTTCTTTTCAGGAATTATTGTCAATCCTTTCTTTTTCTTTTTCAAGTGAATATTACTATATTTGGATAGCCTTTAATAATTTTGAACTTCACCTTTCTTTCCCTAAATTTGAAACTCAAAGCATTCATTTGCCTTATAAGTATTTCATAGGTTTTACATCATTGAGCCCCAATCTTTTCTTCTCAAATGAATTTCTAAGATTCTTAATATTTCAAAATATAGTTTTCTTTACTTTAAATAGTTAACTATTGTCTTCTTCTCTTATACTAAATATCTTAATCTATAAAATTAATTTTCCTTACAAAAATATTCCATTAAATCTATCATAATATTTAAATATTTCAAAATATAGTTATCTGAATTAAATTCACTACAAAAAATCATATTAATAATTTTTGAAAATACTTAAATTGAGAACATATAATAGTTAATCTTTTTCTTCTCTCCCCCAAACTTAAATTTTTCAATATGGGAATGATAGAGGTGGAAAGAAAGATTCTAAATATAAATCATACCTCAGTACTTTAGGCATTTTCATCATTCTAGAATTTTTGCAGTTCCTTCTCAAAATTTTACTTCCACTGTTCTGTAATATTATGAGCTTTTTATACATATAAATCATTAAAGAAGTTATTGGGTAATGAAATTTTGAAATAAGTACAAAACTAAACATTATATACACACAATATTTCACTAACACATCACAATACTAAATAAAAACAACTACAAATACATCAAAATGCAAAAAAAAAATCACATCACATTACAAATTTACGAAGTACTAATCAAATTCTATTATAACTATACATGCACATTTCAAACTACAACACTAAACATTTATTGAAACATAAAATAAAATAGACAATAAAATGAAAGTACATACAGACAAACTTCTATCTCTATTACAAAAGCACAAAACAAAAGTATATTAGTCACTATCATATATCAAAATCCCATATTATATCCTTGTCTCCTTGGTCAGCAGGTGGATTGGGCTGATACTGAGTATAACGGGGGCATTCAGGAAAAGTAACATCAGGCTCACCTGTGTAGTGTCGGGCTTGAGCTTCGTAGTAAGCTATCTTGAAGTCAGAATGCCTCTGTAGGTACTCACTATCATAATCATGTCAACATTCTAATCCCCCAATTCTTTCATTTATTTTCTCTATACTTTTCCACTACAAGGTTAACTCATTCATTAAATCACGAAGGGTAGAGAAACTAGAGGAAGGAGGTCATAACTAGTAGAAGGGATATCTCTACTAGTAGAAGGTTCTTTAGTCCTACTCCTAGATCTCCATCCTTCATGGGATTCATACGTCTTTAAATTAGCTTTACTAATGGGTTTCATAGGGTAAACCCATTCTTCATCATCTTCAGTTTCAACTCCAGAAAGTTGGCAAAGTGCATAAATGAGGCCAGGATGTCCCAAACCTCCACTTGATTCACTCCTTGTCGTGGTCAAAATATTCTTATAAATAATTCTCCCCACATTTATAGTCTGATTATTCTGAATACAGAAATTCAGAATAGCTCTATCTCTTGTTACCTCACTATGGTGATAGGTTGGTAACAAAGTAGAGGAAATAAAATAGTGCCACACTTTAGATGTGGCATTTAACATGGAAGCAGAAAAATTTACCCGTTCTCGCTGCTTTATCTTTCGTGTCCCTTTTCCATTAGTGAAAAAGTTAATGACATCGTTCAACAGGCCTTCCATTGTACTGAAAGTTTCATAATTGCAGATGTAGGAGTCTGGGACTTCATAAAATGAGTTAATGTGGGCGGCACTAAACTCAACAGAAAACTTTCTTACTCGAACGGTTTCGTCCTCAGAATAGAATGCATCGGCATAAAATTCTTTCACAATATTCACAGCAGCCTTATTGGTGGCAAAACAGAAATTTTCCCACTTCCGTTCCATAAAGACTCGTTCAACATCTCCTCCCAAACTCTAAAAAACACAATCTTAAATACATTTCTTCCCTTGAAATACTAAAGTAAATCTAGACTGAGCCTTTGCATTGATGAAGCGAGACTCGTCAAACTCAAGTCGCCTCTTTTGTCATGGAGCCATTTCAATCTAATCAAAGTTACGGAAAAATTCTAAAATATACTTTAAATATGCAAATAATGGCTTCAAGAGTGACTCTAAGAGTTCAAAACTAAGTTGCATGAATTTCTTCCAAATATTTTCTCCACATTCTCAATTTTTTTGGATTTCCTCAATGTGGAAGAAATTCAAGGTGAAAATCAAATATTTTTATGTTGGAGTGAAGCTCTTACCAAGAGATGATGAAATCCGGTGTCTAAAAGCCTTGAAATCGCCCCAAATCCAAGATCTTCAACCCCCTAGATCAAAATTTTTGTTTTTTAGGAGGAAGGGGATGATGAATAGTGGTGGTTGACTGGTCAAAATAGCGGCTAAAAGTGTTTTTTGTTATCTCACCGTTGGCAAGGTCTTCAATGCCATCAGCGAGCTCTATTGAATTAAATAGCTTAAATCACGAGAAAAATCCGTCGTTGATGGAGTCGATGGCGCCGTCGGCGAGATTTTCAAAATTGGTTCAATTTCCAAATTTTTGCGATTTTGATCAATTTCAAGCCTCGTCGACATCCGTTTAGTCATTCTAGACATAAATTTTAAGTGATTAAATGATGTACTAACATAAATAAACATTCACAACACAAAACATCACAATTATATATAAAATCCAAGGGTTACAATACACGTTACAAGACACACATAAGTTTGGTATTTTCTCAACTTTAATACATCAATTCAGCGTCACAATCTAAGCCAAAAAACTCTAAACGCTAAAAACAAACATTTTATGCTCAATCTTAACTATACTGAGATCTAAAAGCAAAATTCAAAAGCAAATTAAACACATAAGTTCAAATCAAATCACACATATAGACATATAGGTAGTAAATTAAATCTACTACTCCTCCGACTCAATGCTTATTTCTCCCCTGATATCGCCCATCGATTGAACATGAACGAAGAGGTTATAAAAGGGTCAGTATGGGAACTCTTCAGTAGAGTCCTTATCTATCAATCTCATCTTTCTCATCAATCATATCAAACTTCCTTTGATATGTCTAGAGTGATCAAAATGCTCTTTTATCCTTCAGTCTAGATGATACAAAAAAATCAGAGATATTATTAATTGCATTCATAACATTTTGTACCTCTTTCTCCAGTTTCTTGATTCTGTGAAGAATCACTAGTGTCATGTCCGGAACTAAAGGCTGAATAAGAAGTGAATTATGAGATGATTGATCCACAATAATAGTCACATATTTTCATCTTCATTGGTTGGGAATTTCTCAGTTGGGTCCAAAGGCTTCCAAGGTAGAAGTACTTTTTCCCAATTCTCACAAGATACTTGGAACTGACTGCATAGTAAGAAAATTGTTGAATGATGTCAAAGCCCATAAGTTGATCCATGAATAGTCAGGCCCAAAACCTACTTAATAATTATCGATCCAATATCAATTGGCAGTCCCATTTGAATACAGTAATTCAGAATAGTACTCTCTTTAGTAACTTTACTGATCTTCATCATCGGTAATAGGTTTGCAGAAATGAAGAAGTGCCAATATTTAGAAACAGAGTTTAGAAGTGTAGCAGAGAAACTAACATACTCATTTTCTCTCATTTCCCAGTCTTTAGTCTCATCCGTCAAATATTGGTAGATTTCATTCATCAAATTTCTTATAGTGACAAAGTTGGAATAATGGCAGACAGGAACATTCTCGATCATATATAACTCATTAATCTGCATGGGAGTAGAAGTTATCCATCTGCCTCACACATAAACGACTCCCTGGTTGATTTCATGCAAATTAGCATAAAACACCTTCACCATAGGAATGATTGCAGTGGCTGTAGTGTAGCACAACACTTTCCATCGTCGTCGCACAATCATCTCTTCAATTATTGTCAAAGGATTGTTCAATCCTCATTTCACGAATCCTCTTTCTTTGATTAATCTCCTCTTTATTAGCACTTTATTGAAGATTCGTTACGCCTCGGAACTAATGAACTTTCTCTGGTTGAACTTTATCAGCACTTTGTTAAAGATTCGTTGTGCCTCAAAACTAATGAACTTTCTCTGGTTGAACACTAGAAATCTAAGGTTTTCAGTGGAATTGGAATCCATATGGATGAATTTGGTGGAGTTACATTTCATTATGGTTTTCCTCCCATAATGAGTAGTAGAGTTCAATACTAGAGTTCAATACTACCACAAACTAATGATAATTTCAAACAAAAATACTATAATCACAATAAAAATAAGGATATCTATGGGTTGCCTCCCATAAAATGCTTGGTTTAACTTCGTCAGCCCGATCTATTCAGGTTGACTGACCATTAAAACCTCTTTAAAATTTGGTATTTTACCCTCAAAATACAGCTTTAATCTATGTCCATTTACTTTAAATCTATCCTCAGTCTTTTGATCTTCAATTTCAATAGCTCTGTAAGTATAAACTCGAGTCACTGTAAAGGATCCTAACCAACGAGACTTCAATTTCCCAGGGAATAACTTCAGCCTTGTATTGTAAAGCAAAACTTATTGTCCTGATTCAAAGTTCTTCTGGTTAATCTTTTGATCATGCCATAACTTTAGTTTCTCTTTAAAAATTATGTTGTTATCATAAGATTTGTTTCTTAACTCTTCTATTGAATTCATTTGTAACAATCTCTTCTCTATCATAAGACTCATTTCTTAATTCTTCCAATTCATTTAATTGTAACAATCTCTTCTTAAGTTGTTATAATAAGACTCATTTCTTAATTCTTCCAATTCATTTAAGATTCATTTCTTAATTCTTCCAATTCATTTAGTTGTAACAATCTCTTCTTACAAGCATCTTTATATTATAATTGAATTCTTTAATCGCCCAATATGCTTTATGCTCCAATTCTACTGGTAAGTGACAAGTCTGTCCAAAAATCAGCCTGTAAGGAGCCATTCCAATAGGAGTGTTATAAGCAATTCTATAAGCCCATAATGCAGTATCCAGTCTAGTAGACCAATCTTTTCTACTAGGGTTTATAGTCTTCTCTAGTATTTATTTAATCTCTCTATTAGAAACTTCAGCTAACCCACTGGTTTGAGGGTGATAGGAGGTAGAGATTCTATGAATAACATTAAACTTTTCTGTCAATCTCTGATTGTATTTATTCCTAAAATGAGATCCTCTGTCAATGATAATCACTCTCGCATTCCGTATCTAGTGAAAATATTTTTCATTAAAAATCTTGAAACACTTTTAGCGTTACAGCAAGGTAAAGGAAAAATATTAAATTTTTTGTCAATCTCTGAATGTATCTATTCCTAAAATGGGATCCTCTGTTAGTGATAATCATTCTAAGCATTTCCATATCTAGTGAAAATATTCATTAAAAATCTTGAAACACTTTTAGCGTCACAACGAGGTAAGGCTTGTGCTTCAATCCAGTTTAAAACTTAGTCTACCGCAATTATGTATAAGTTCCCAGATGAAGGAACAAATGGTCCCATGAAATCCAATCCCCAAACATCAAAGATCTCAACTTATAACATGAAATTCAGAAAAATTTCATTTCTTCTAGATATATTGCCTACTCGTTGGCATCTATCACAAGTTTTTACAACATAAAGATAGTAGGCCAATAAAATCCAGCTTGTAAAATTTTATAAGCAGTTTTATCAAACATCTCTAAATATAGTAGGCCAATAAAATCCAGCTTATAAAATTTTATAAGCAGTTTTATCGTCATCTCTAAAGAGAGTAGGCCAATAGATCACAAGTCTTTATATATCTATAAACATCTCTAAATATAGTAGGCCAATAAAATCCAGCTTTTAATTTTATAGCAGTTTTATCAGTTCCAAAATGTCCTCCAAATTTAGAATCATGACATTTCTAAATAATTAATTCAGTTTCTTCATAAGGAACACATCTTCTCATAATAAAATCCTTACATTATTTATGTAAATAAGGCTCATCCCAAAAATATACTTTCACATCATGAATGAATTTTGTTTACTGTTGCAATGTCAGCATAGGTGGCAAAATATCACTTACAATATACTTAACAATATCAGCATACCATGGTATTTTCCACTCATTAATATTATAGAGTTGCTCATCAGGAAAACTGTCTGTAATTTTATTGTCGGTGTCAGATAATTCATGATATTCTAATCTCGATAAATGCTCAGCAATTTGATTATTAGTTCCCTTTCTATCAATGACCACAAAATCAAACTCTTGCATCAAAAGTATCCATCTAATTAACCTTGGTTTGACATCCTTCTTTTGCATCAAATATTTAATAGCAGAATGATCAGAGTGCACAACACATTTAGTCCCACTTAAATAAGCTCTAAATTTCTTGAAAGCATACATTATAGCCAGTTACTCTTTTTCAGTAACAATGTAGTTAATTTAAGCATCGTTAAGAGTTTTACTAGTGTAGTATATAACTTTAAAAATCTTATCATACCTTTGTTCAAGAACAGCTCCAATAGTATAATCACTAGCATCGCACATAAGTTCGAATGGTTTCTCCTAGTTCGGTGAAACTGTTATAGGGGTTGTGATTAGCTTTTCTTTTAAAAACTCAAAAGTGTTTAAACAGTCTTCAGTAAACTCAAATTTCTTGTTTATTTCTAAAAGTTGGCATAGAGGTTTGGTAATTGAAAAATCTATAATAAAACGCCTGTAAAAACCAACATGTCCTAAAAAACTTCTTACCCCTCTTACAATAGTAGGAGGTGTTAATTTAGATATAACTTGAATTTTTGCAGCGTCTACTTCCACACCATTTTCCAAAATTTTATGCTCAAACACTATTCCTTTTGCAACCATAAACTTTCTCCCAATTTAGAACTAAATTAGTTCTTTCGCATAACTCCAAAACTCTTTCAAGATATTCTACCAATTTAGAACTAAATTAGTTCTTTCGCATAACTCCAAAACTTTTTCAAGATAATTTAAGCTTGTGTCAAATGATGTTCCAAATATAGAGAAATCATCCATAAACACTTCTATTCCATCATCAATTAACTTACTAAATATAGAAATCATACATCTCTGGAATGTTGCAGGTTATTAACTTACTAAATATGGACATCATACATCTTTGGAATGTTGCAGGTGCATTACATAATTAGGCATTCTTCATTCCAAAAGGACTAGTAAATGTTGTCTTTTCTTGATCCTTAGGAGCAATAGGAATTTGATCGTAACCAAAAGGACTAGTAAATATTGTCTTTTCTTGATCCTCAGGAGCATAAAAAAGGCATTGTTCTAAACGCAAAAGTTCCAAAAGGACTAGTAAATGTTGTCTTTTCTTGATCATCAGGAGCAATAGAAATTTGATGGTAGCCGGTATATCCATCTAAAAAATAAAAATATTTGTGCCCAGCAAGTCTATGCAATATTTGGTCTAGGAATGTTAAAGGGAAGCGATCTTTCCTAGTGGCAGTGTTTAATTTTCTATAATCAATGCAAATACACCACCCAGTAACTTATCTAAAAGGTATTAATTCATTATTCTCTTGTGCTTCAACAATCACCCCTCCTTTCTTCGGATCACAATGAATTGGACTTGCCCAAGAACTGTCCAAAATAGGATATATAATTTCAGTGTCCAACCATTTCAAAATTTCCTTTTTGACTACTTCTTTCATCATTGGGTTCAATCTCCTTTGTGGATCAACTCTTGATTTATATTGTTCATCCAGTATAATTCTATACAAATCTCTTTTGTGGATCAACTCTTGGTTTATATTGTTCATCTAATATAATTATGTACATACATATCGAAGGACTGATTCCCTTAATATCAGCTAAGGTCCAACCAAAAGCTTTTTTATATCTTTTTAATGTATCTAACGAAGGACTGATTCCTTTAATATCTGCTAAGGTCCAACCAAAAGCTCTCTTATATCTTTTTAATGAAGGACTGATTCCTTTAATATCAGCTAAGGTCCAACCAAAAGCTTTCTTATATCTTTTTAATTTATCCAAAATTCTTTGCTCTTGCAAATCATTTAACTCTGAAGATAAAATAACAAGTAATGTACATGAGTTTCCCATAAACACATACTTCAAGTGGTTAGGCAATGTTTTCAACTCAAATTCAGGTGGTTTTAAAATTGACGGAACTAGATTCTTATCAGCATTTCCTATAATATCCAGTATCTCAAATCTTTCTTGATCATAATCTAATTCTTTATTTTCTATTTCGTCCAAAATAACCTCATCTTTGTCTTCAAAATCTTTTTTTTCTTCAAAATATTCTTTAAAGTGCTCGTTCAATAGATGTTCCCTATTTTCCATGCGAAAACATTCATTGTCTCTTTCAACAGCAAGATATTTCATAGATTTCACAATGTTAAACGTCACTTCTTGATCGTTAACTCTCATAGTTATTTCTCCCTTTTGAACATCTATCATAGCTCTTCCAGTGGCTAAAAAAGGTCTCCCTAAATTTATAGGTATTTCCTTATCTTGCGCCATATTTAAAAAAATAAAATCCACATGAAAGATAAATTTATCAACTTTTACTAACACATCTTCTATGACTTCCTTAGGATAAGTAACTGGGAAAGATAAATTTATCCACTTTTACTATCACATCTTCTATAACTCCCTTAGGATATGTAACTGAAAGAAAGATAAATTTGTTCACTTTTACTAACACATCTTCTATAACTCCCTTAGGATATGTAACTGAACAAGATAAATTTATCAACTTTTACTAACACATCTTTTATAACTCCCTTAGGATATGTAACTGAACGATAATTTATCCTTACTAACACATCTTCTATAACTCCCTTAGGATATGTAACTGATCGATCTGCTAATTGAAGAATCATATCTAAGACAATAAAATCCACCGGAAAGATAAATTTGTCAACTTTTACTAACACGTCTTCTAAGGATATGTAACTGATCGATCTGCTAATTGAAGAGTTACAGAAGTAGGTGAGACTTCTCCTAAGATTTGTCAACTTTTACTAACACGTCTTCTATAACTCCCTTAGGATATGTAACTGATCGATCCGATAACTGAAGAGTTACAGAAGTAGGTGAGACTTCTCCTAATCCTAATCTTTTGAAAATTGATATAGTGAAGAGTTATAGAAGTAGGTGAGACTTCTCCTAATCCTAATCTTTTGAAAATTGATAGAGGTGAAAATTTATCAACTTTTACTAACACATCTTCTATAACTCCCTCACGATAAGTAACTGAACGATGCGCTAACTAACGAGTTATGTAGGTGATCCTAATCTTTTGAAAATTGATAGAGGCATAAGATTAATGTTGGCTCCCAAATCACATAAAACTCTTCCATATAATCTTTCACTGATAGCACATGGTATAGTGAAACCACCTGGACCTTTTAATTTTTCACGAAGCTTTTTCTGAATAATTGCACTACACTCTTCGCTAAGTGCAACAGCCTTATTCTCAGTGAACTTCCTTTTCTTGTTCAAAATATCTTTCATAAACTTCACATAATTGGGCATTTTCTCTAAAGCTTCTATGAAAAGAATATTTACTGTTAATTTCTTAAGAATTTCTATAAACTTGGAAAATTGTTTATCCTTTTTGTGTTGTTTCAACCTTTGAGGAAACGATGATGGGGGTTTCTCCACAGTAATTTTCATTTGTGTAAGTGTCTAAATCTGGGTACTCATGATCCTTTTCTTTTTTGGTATCCACTTTCTCTTTTTCAGTTTCCATTTCTTTTTGCACTCTTGTTCCAATTCTTTTCCACTTCGTAATTGTATCACTTTTATCTGTTCTTTTCCTTGATCTTTAGAATTTAACTCCACAGTACTAGGAAAAGTTCCAAATGTTCTGTTACTAAGCGCAGTAGCGATGTGCCTCAATTAGTTTTCAATATTCTTGATAGCAGATCATTGATTTTGTAGCTGGTTTCCTTGAATTTGTAATTGATTTTCTTAATTTTACAATTGTTGGCCCATGTTCAGTATCAGCTCTTCCATAGACAACTTTTTTTCCTTAAATTGAGTGTTACTGTTAAATCCTGGAGGATAAGAAGGTCTATAATTAACATTTCCTTGGTTGGATGAATTTTCCAATGGGTTTACTGGTTGTTTGCCCATTATTGATTTGTAGAAGAATTGTTATTCCAATTAAAGTTAGGATGACTCTTCCAACCTGGTTTATAATAGTTCGAATAAAGATTATTGGGTCTATTGTTAATAGCATTTAGAGTCATGAGAAGGTTGAACAACCACAAATTGCCCAGATGAATTATCTTCTATCATAGTAAGTGTTGGAGAATAATTCATTCCGTAATGATCTAATTTCTTTTATATTGCAGCAATTTGCAAAGCTAACATAGATATTGCATCAGAATCGTGGATACTAGCTACTCTTTTAGGATTTATCCTTTCAGAGGGTCATTAAAAATTGTTGGTAGTCATCCCTTCTATTAACGAATAAGCCTCATCAAAAGGTGTTGACATTAAAGAACCACCAGCCGCAGCATCTATAATCGATCTATGAGATCCAACTAATCCATTGCAAAAAGTTTGAATTATCAACCAATCTGGTAACGAATGATGTGGGCACTTCCTAAGAAGATCTTTAAATCTCTCCCAAGCTTCATATATCGACTCTCCATCAATCTGACAAAATGATATTATGTCATTTCTAAGTTTAGTAGTTTTGGATGGAGGGAAATATTTGGATAGAAATTTCTGTGAAATTTCTCCCCAAGTTCTAATAGATCCAAGTGCTAATGAATTTAACCACATCTTAGCCTTATCCCTAAGTGAAAAAGGAAAAGTGTAAGTCTAACAAATCGTTTGAGACTCTGTCATATTTAAAAGTAGCACATAGTTCTAAAAAACTAGCGAGGTGTAGTTCGAAACTCTGTCATATTTAAAAGTAGCACATAGTTCTAAAAAACTAGCGAGGTGTAAATTAAGATCTTCATTTGGTGTTCATATTTAAAGGTAGCACAAAGTTCTAAAAAACTAGCGAGGTGTAAATTAGGATCTTCATTTGGTGTACCTCTAAATTGATTATTTTGTACCATTTGGATAATAGCAGGTTTGAGCTCAAATAAATTAGCAGCTACAACAGGACTTTAGATAGATAAATGAATTTCATCTGCTGTAGGATTTGCATAATCTCGTAGAGGTCTCAGTTGATGTTCATTTTCTATTCCTTGATTGTTCACATTATTTTCCATTGTGTCAGGATTTCTAGGTTCTTTTCTTAGTTTTCTCATTTTCCTAACAGTGTTCTAAGTCTAAATCATAGGGTATAAGATTTTCATGTCCAAATTTATGCATACAATTGAAATCAGTACACAGAAAAATAGTTAACTAAATATGAAATTAAGTTGCAATTCAAGTAAAAGTTTTCTAATAGTCTTAATTTGTTCGTTACTCTAATTATGATTTTTTTTTAAATCTAACTTTTACTCCCCGGCAACGGTGCCAAGAACTTGATAGCGACTTTATATATGTTAAAGATACAAGAATTTGATATTGCTACTAGAAGCTTTAAATTCCCGGCAAGGACGCCAAAAACTTGACAGTAGTTATAGATTCGATAAAGATGTGTATAAAATATTCCATAATTGCAAAGTCACACTTATCAACGCAAGTATACATATCGCTCAATTAATACAGGGCTCTAATGGAGTCCTAGATATCGATCCCACAAGAGTAATATTAGAGCCTACAAACTAAGATTTAGAAAATCAATACTTAATCACAACAACATAGTTCAAATTGCATATTTGTCACTAATATGCAATTAAAATAAAAATGTTAATCACAACAACATAGTTCAAATTGCATATTTGTCACTAATAGGCAATTAAAATAAAAATATAATTTTAATAAATTCTCAATCAACTAATTCTAGTAATAAAGTTTCTAATGTGAAGTTCAATATATAAGAAAGCATCCTTCTCCTTGTCAAGAAATTTAAGTGAATGGATAAATTGAATCGGTTCAAATTGTATTGTGCCAAATAGGAGTATACCTATTCTTTACCCTTTGGACCAGGCATAAACAACATTGACTAATCCTATGCTTGGTTACTGAATCTGCAGCTAGGCTGGGAGGATACCGGCTCTCACTTTGAAACTCCCACGTTCCCCTCACTTGAGGGCTAACATCTACACTTCAGCACCCAAACAATAAGACCAAATTGAGGATTTTAGTCTGTCGTTCTAAAATTTCCAATTTTACGCCTGATAATTTTATTTCCCTATTTATTTGCACCCAACTTTTAAAGAATTTGACCTCCCTAAATCTTTGATGTAATTCTCACTTTAGTTGTAAAACTCAACATATTTTAACAAATTAATTCGCCAGATTAAAAGTAAAATAAGATTAAAGTGAAAAGATCATCACAACTTCTTTAACATTCTCATTTCACAACCAATTCAAGTCACCATTTCACAAAATCTCAAGACAATGAGAAAGATAGATAAAACTACTCAAAACTCATGGAGAAGATACGACAAAACTTGGATTTCATATATAAAAGCAAAGTCATAATAACTACAATAAGTAAATACAACTTATCTCAAATTCCTCCCCAAGTAACTCCTTGAAGTTCCTCTGAATTTTTTCCTTTCTTTACAACACACAGAATTCTCTTTCAAAGCAGCAAGGAGGAAGAAATCTCTTACTTTCCTTCCACTCTTACAATCTCTCAAAGAATTCCCCACAATACCTAACCCTAAATTACACTCCCCTGGACACCCGAAGACCTCTCAACACTCTCTAGACACTCTAGACTCTCCGGACTCCAAAATTTTTCTCTTAAAGTTGTAGAAGAGTTTTCAACAGTTTCCAAGCGTCCCTTCAAAAATCTTCCATATTCAAGGCATCTATTGAGAGAACTGTTGTTCTCGCCGTCGGCGGCCTTGATGGCGCCGTCGGCGGCCTTCTAGAATATTTAATTCTGGACTCTCGATAAAAACCCGCCATCGATGACATTGATGGCGCCATCGGCGCCCAAGTTCAAATCTTTATTTTTTGGTCTTTTTTACTCCAAATTTGCTCCTTTTTATATTTTTTTGAGCCAATGACCATAATTCAACATACATGCAACAAAACATCAAAAAAAACATTTTTTAAAGTGCTAATATCATCAAAATCAGTGTAAAATAGGTATGAAAATCTCAACATATTTTTCTTTGGTCAATCATCCGAAGCTAAATTAGGTTTACATGAATTAATCTTCCCTATGCTCAGTGAACCTTAATATTTCAATTATCCCAAGAACGGGGTGCTCGCACACTCACTTGAAATTTTATTCAAGGGTTATGTAGGTGGATGCCATTAAGGCAAGCTCAAGTCATTAAAGATCATGTACCCACAATTAATTTTGGGCCTGTAGTGTTTAAAGATGGTATTTAATTAATCATATTTCTCTTTTATGAACCTCATTAAAGAAGATTAAATATCAAGTCTGACTCACTACTAAGCCCTTAAATCCAATCCTCGAGGTGAATTTGCAATAATCAAATTGTTAAATTAAATGAAATCCAATTCTCATTAAAGATCACACTTATCATCTAATCACTAATTAAGGGGTTTAAAATGAGTAGATTATTATGTTCTTAGCTTAAGCCCCCTACCTTAGTATCATCCAATCAAGTTAACTTCAAAGTCACAACAATTTATAAAATTTCCATTTTACTCCTATCATGAAAAGGTAACAAATTGGTTTCTACCTCTTAATCCATCATGTTTTAAAGATCCAAAAGAGTTTATTATTATCAAATTACCCATTTAATCCTTGATTTAATCTAAAATTTAATTAGGGTATCAAAAATCTAAAATTACCATTTTGACCCTAGGCTCTCCACCTCATAACTCATTAAATACAACTCAAATGACTTTGAAATTTTTATGGTACTTCACTCATGGGTCATTTAAAATATCAGAGGAAAACTTATGATTTTAATAATTTTTAATTAATTTATATATTTATTTTCACTCAAAAATAAGAATTTCAATGTTAATTTATTTAATTAATCAAATTAAAGTTTCTGTTCATAGAAAAATTATTGGAGGTTTACCTAGGTTAGAGGACCACTTAGACAAAATTTCATGAATATTTAAGTCATATTTTAATTATTATAATTTTTTTAATGATTTTAAAGATTAATTAAATATTAAATTTAATTTAACTTCAAAAATTACTTTTTATATATTTATTAAATCTCTCTAGGTTTATATAACTCAAAGAAAAAAACTTTTCTTTTTACAATTTTTATTTCATTTATTGTAATTATTTTAATGGAAAATTATGGAAAATATTTTTTTACCATTTAAAAATACATAACTAAATTAGAAAAATTAAGAAAAATATTTAAAAGGGTCCCCAGTGATCAAGGAGTAATTAGGAAAATTTTTTGGCATATTCGTAGTTTTGCAATTTTAAATTTTTTTAAATTTTTTTTAATCCAAAAATAGCCCAAAAAAAGAGCTGTTTATTTTAATACAAATTTTATAATTTTTAGGTGCCTCTGATCACCATGAACACTAAAAATTATTTTTCATAATTTTCCTAATTATATTTTTTATGATAATTATTTTAATGCAGAAATCCCAATTTACTTGAAAAATAAACTTTAGTGAACAAATCAAATCAAATGGGCTTCAAATGTTTACATAGAGTTAAAATCATTATTATTTATAGTGTGGAATCATTCTTCGTAATTTTTGAAGTATATTATATTTATTTAATCTTAGTGAGTTTTTATGATTTAATTAACCATAATAATGTAAATATAATCATTTAAATTCATTTTAAATTTTTCCTAGTCCTGTGACCATAATGAACCTACCAAAGCAAGTCTCATATTTTTCTGAATTATATTTTAATTTAAATAATTATTTTAAGCAAACACAGATAACTAGGCTTGAAAATTAAGGATTCATGGTTAGAAATACATGCCAAATATTTTTTTATTTTTTGTCCAAAATATTCTTCTCTATTCATTGAGCAATAGGGTATTTTTATTTTATTTTTATGATTTTTCTAAACCAAGTTATGATTTTTTTAAATTTTTAAATTAATTTAAATAAAAAATACCCTATTTATCTACTTATTTACGCGGTGCCACACAATCCTACAACAGCTCCAAAGCTCCATGTGGCATGCTCTGATTATACGTCGCCTTCCATGTCAGTGCTGACTCGGCCTGCGCTTTATGAATCATTCTCTCATCTGATGCTTCCTCTGCCATTGGATCAATACACGCATGAATGGACGACATTCATTCATCGTCCCTAATCATTGTAAACCGAGAACCGTTCCCACTAAAACCCTAAGATCTCGCTCGATACTCAACTAAATCACATGAGGTTTGTTCTTATAGCTACATCTAGTCAAGATGAACCTATCTATAAGGTTAGATGCATATGAAATACAAGTTGTCCTCACAATTACTGAAACTGAAGGAAATTTTGAGGATTTGGAAATATACATTTTCTCAAGAGGTAAGTTTTTGATTGGGTTCTTGTGGAAGCTTCCTTGTGGTCAAACAAACCTCTTCGAAGTGCCACCTTGCTTTGGTATAAGGTCTAAGTATGATTTTGATCAAAGGGTGGTGTAGCCTTTGTTTAGAGGTGGGTTAGAGTGCTAAACAGAAAAGGGTTTTGATGGGGAACTTCCTCATTTGGTCTGAGAAAGCTTTTGGATGGTTTAATTTGAAATTTTGTGGAGTTCTATGGTGTGACATAAAAAGCTCTAGATTTTGAACTAAAAAATAGGGGTTGGCAGTGGGTTTGAGTGGCTAAAATGGTGGGGTTGAATTCGGGAAGGCTGGAAAGAGCTCTGTGAACAATTTTGAGGAATTTCCCCAAGCAATTGGCAGCACTCTCCCTTTGGCCGTGAAGGGGGTGGTTTAAATAGAGGAGGAAGGGGTGGCCACTTGGGTTGGCCAGTGGGTGCAAAGTTAAGCTTAGGTGGATTGATAAGCGGCGTAAGTGACCAATGGGGGTGAGCCACATTGGATGGGTGAATTTAAAGCTTAGTCCATGTGGAACCTTCTTGGTTTTAGGTTTTCTGACCACTAGGCCAGTTGGCCAGGCCAGGGGAGGTGGTCAGATGGCTCAAGGAACCAAGGGGGAGGTTTAATTGTGATCAAGATAGAGGTTGAATCACATGAGAGTAAGCTTAGGTCATTTGGCCAAAAATGAGAAGAAATCCCCCAAATCATGGGACCCTTGGTCCATGGCACCTCTAGGGTGGGCTAAAAATTTTTAGGTTGGTTCTTATGGTCTAAATGGCAGTTGTGGTGGTTCAAGATGGGCTGAACCAAATGGCTCCAAGTGGGTTTAGGGTTTGGGTTCAAAATCCATGATTTGGCTTGGACTTATGTTTGGGCTTGGCTAGAGCTTGGGCTAGTCTCAATTTAATGGTCAATTTTGTTTAGAAAATTATCATGATGAATTAGGAAGTTAATTGAGTGAAAATTGAAAGGCTATGGGGTTCAATTTGGAGGAATTTGAAATTTGGGGCAAAACTAGGGGTTTTGGGTTTGAGTTGAATTTGGGCTAGGCTTGAGACTAGTTTAAGGCCAATTGAAGGTTCAAATTAGTGTAAAGGGATGTCATGACGAGTTTAGAATCCAAAATTAGGGGGATTGGATAGGTTTAGGAGTTCAACTTCATGGGATTTTGGCTTATGGTCAAACTAGGGGGTTTTTAATTGGGTTTGGAATTTGACTTTGAAATTGGATTCAAATGGGATTGTATTGAGTTTCAATTGTGTTTATACATAATTAAATTTTATTTGGATTTGAAATTGAGGAAGTTTGAAATCAATTTGGTGGAATTTGGGATGGATTTGGAGACTTTGGGCATTTAGGGGTAAAATTAGTATTTTGGGTAAAATTTGTCAATTTGGTCAAATTGGGTCCAAGGGATGGCTAAGATTTACTTTCGACATGTTTGTAATGGTTTGGGAAGTTTTGGGAATTTTTGGGCCATGAGGGGCATTTTGGTAATTTTGGTAAAGTTTGGGGGTATTTTGGGAATTTCGGGGTGTTTTGGGTAATTTGAGTGGTTTGAAATGGTTAGGAATGATTTTTTGATAAAACTTGAGGATTTGGGTCACTTTTTAAAAATTAGGATTTTAAGGGCAATTAGTAATTTTAGGGAAGTTTGGGGGCAAAATGCAAAAATTGGGTATTTGGGTAGGATGTGTACAATTAGGGATGCTAATCATAATATTACCCTTATGGTGCCATGAGACCAAGGGACTTGGGGGACCATCCACATGAGTTTCCAAAAGAGCAGGGGATTAGGCCAAGCATATTTGGTTAAGGGTTTAGGGTGTGAGTCAAGATGAGGGGTTTCAAGTGTGTATCTCAAAGACTAACCAAAACAACACAACCCAGGGCTAACCCTAAGGCCAGACAGTTCTATGGGGACTCCTCTTGAGGTCCCCCATGTTGGCTCCACCTAAGTGCTAGAGGTCAGAATCAACATGTAGAACTTCAAGAAAGCAAAGAGACATTTAGAATTTCTAATGGTGAGGTTTTGTTACTAGTTCTCTAGGAATAGTCAACAGAAAAGTCTTGTGACTAGATCCAAGACTTCTAACGAAGAAGGACTAGAACTCAACAAAATATGAGGTCAACATTGTCACTCTTAGATTCATATTTCTCTTGGCCATTTACATCCCACACTGTATTTATGTATTGATATATTTAACACATAAACAATCATATTCACATGCATACAACTCGAATTCTTAACATCACGTAATAATATCGCCATCAATATCTTTTAAAAGTTTAATATATATACAAATTTTTTTTTTGGTTATATGACACCAAGATACCGTTAGTGTAAATAAGAAACTTTGAGTCTTAGATGCATAAATAAATAACAATTATGTGATATTGACGTAAATTTTGCTTTTTTTCTCTCTAAAAATTTAGAAAGAGCTCAATGATAGAAGTAATTATACAAGCTCCAAATTGATTGATGCTCAATCATGCAAAACTTTGAAGGCTGCAAATATTTACAAAGCCAAAACTAAACTAGTAAGAATAAGCTTCTGCCGCTGCACATTTATTAAGTTCGCTTTCAGGCATTAAGAACAGAGAAGGGGGGACGCATCCTTCGTTGATTAGAAACGCCATGAATGGCTTCAGAAATCACATGCTTATTCAATGCGCTGACCCATAGCACGGTATAAGGATTGCTCATGAATAAGCTAACTTTAATGGAACGGATTCTGATCGTCCCTCTTAGGAAAAAAAAAATAACTACTGCTTTCATCGCCTCCATTTTAATTTAACGAGGAAGAAACGCAATAGTATGTTGGTTGGAATCAAATTTTTTTTATTTATACTTTAAAATGAATTAAGATGGATTTGGTATGTTAATAATATATTATTTTGATTTATTTATTTATGATGTCCTATTGGTAGTAACAGGCCGGCAACAACAAACGCGCCTGATGGTGAGATGTCATTGGGGCGCAAACGGCGTCCAATAAAAGGAATGAATGAGATCGTCTAAATATATCTGGTTCTATTACGTGGACTTTTGTCGTCGTCCCTGTCCAAATTAGCCATCATTGAATATTCCTTTTTTTAATGGCTGGGCATCGTGATTTTCTTATTGTGCTTTCAACGAATTCAACAATTTCAAGCACTATTGGACACATTATTACCTCCACTTTGCTTCCGTGGATAAAATCAATCTCATGTAGTTTTGTAAATCAATTGTAATAGCTACAATAGCCCTATAAATCAGTTTTCTTTGGGGATAAAACTTTAACTTTTTCAATTTTTTTATGCTATTTTAATTGTGTTTATAGTTTAGTTTTCCTTTTTGGGGGTTATATAATATGATTATTTGTAATTCCTAATTAATTTTTATTAATGATGTTAGATGCATATACCCTCATTTATATAAAAAAAAAAGTTACTGTTTATGTTTTCTCTCAAATTTGACATATACAGGAGCTTGTCAACAAGTTTGATTATTTCTGGACCCCAAATTTCTTCTTTCAACCTATATTCGAAAAATTGTCATCACCAAAACTAGCAAAAATAAGATATACTAATGTGTGAAAGAAGATAATTTTTGAGACGTAGATTTAAGAAGGGTGGCTTGTCCTCTACAATTTATAGGATTTCAATATATATATATATATAATACCTTCGAGCCGGAATTGTCCTGTCAACTTATCTTGTTGAGTAGACGAATAAGAATTGACAAGTTATCAGATATTAATTGTTCAATAGTTGTAGATTACAAATTATCAAGTACGAGTTGACGAATATGAATAGTCAATCTAGAACAGCTTGTCACTTTCATTAAAGCCTTTTAATGTTCTTATAATTACTTTGGAAAAGAGGCAACCGGATCTTCAAAAAAGCATGGTCGTTTGACATAATCAACTTGACCAAGTTGTTCAGCCCTTGGGACCTAACAAAATAATTCAACCACGATATTGAGCAGCACTTATTAACTAAGATGATAGGGCCATTTTGTCAAAGAGGTACGTCTGACTATGTGGTAATGACGAACTCGATACTACTATATCAACAGTTCTCGCCTATTCGTCAAAGCATACCAAGTATGATTTATTGAAGGAAAAACATCAGTGAAAAATAATTACTAAGGTAATTTGTTATCAATATAATGTTAATTAGAAAATTAAAAAATCGGTGCCTAAAAAAGATAATTAATATGTCTCTCATATCGTATTCTTTGAGCTAATTCATATGTAATAAGGGGGGCCTTTATCAAAAAGGGGGATAAATCATCTAACATTGTACAAAAGTTATCATTTAGTGAATTATTTCCTTATTTTCAGGTTCTCATCTTTTTTTTCCCTAATTATTTCCTTTGGTTTGTTACAACAACAAATAAAAAACTTACATCTCACTGATTGGGATCAAATATATGAATCTTTTTTCTCCATTGCAACCTATTTAGTTAAATGATTAAAATGATACATGTCATGATTTTTTCGACGAGTTTTACGTTGGTTTTTGACTACCTAACGCAACCCTTTACTTTTCACATCCGAGTTTGGGACAGACAATAACAGTGTTTATTTCTTTTGGTTTGTTAGTCCACAAAATATTTTTTATATATTAAATATGCTCTTAATATTTTTAAAGAATTTCTTCAATTTTATTTCCTTTAAAAAGCTTGAACTTAATTAATATATGCCACCACTGGTAAAATTATGTGTAACAACCGTTCGACGATAGATATACTCCGTTAGTTATGTTTAGTTGGTTTTAAACATTTTAACATATTTCACTGACATAGGGACAGAAAAAACAAAAAATCATGTAAGAGATATCTCAATTGTGAAATGACAAATGGCTTTTGGTTAAGATGAAAAACAAACTTAAATCTCCAAGATAATAAATTGGTGCAATAAATTTTTTTTACTTGTAATAATTTTAAAATAATAAATTTAGAAGGACGAACACGTAAAGATTAATGCTAAGAAAACCTATAAATTTGTATGCTCGAATTCAGAAAACTCGGCCCCCCGTTCATGAATTTTAACTCTCTTGAAACCCATCACAAATCCACGTCAATAATCAAATAAAAGGAAAACTTTAAAAGTATTTCTCGTTAGAAATTTTGATTTTACTGTAATATAATCATTCATAAATAATAAAAAGATTTTGCATAATAACAAGGTAATTAATTTTTTTGTCTTATACTCCTTAAGAAGGAAATAATGTTGCAAATTTGGCTGCTAGGAGGGGATTGGCTTCTCTTGTGACTAGTCTGGTTCCTTTAGATCCGTCTCATTTACTAGTCCTTACAGAACATTTGCTTTTCGGCGAATGTCCTTTGAATTATGTAATGCACCTGCAACATCGCAAAGATGTATGATGTCAATTTTCAGTGATTGGATTGAAAAAATGATTAAAGTCTTTATGGACAATTTTTCTGTATTTGGAACTTCATTTGAAATATGTTTAAATCATTTAGAGAAAGTTCTGGAACGTTGTGAAAAGACTAAACTCGTATTGAACTTGGAAAAATGTCAATTTATAGTTGCAGGAGGAATTGTGCTTGAATGTAAAATTTCAGAAAATGGCATGAAAGTATATCATGCAAAAATACAGGTTATATCAAACCTACCTATACCTACTACAGTAAGAGGAGTAAGAAGCTTTTTAAGACATACTGAATTTTACAGGAGATATATTTAAGATTTTTAAAAAATTACTAAACCTTTATGCTAACTTCTGGAAAAAGATTCAAAATTTGACTTTAATCAAGATTGTCTTAAAGCCTATGAATCTTTAATGAAAAAATAGATCATTGCTCCTACAATTATTTCACCTGATTGGGAGAAACCTTTTGAATTAATGTGTAATGCAAGTGATTATACTATTGGAGTTGTTTTAAGGCAGAGGAATGATAAGATTTTTAAAGTCATATACTATGCTAGTAAGACTCTTAATGGTGCTCAGATAAATTACACCACAACTGAAAGAGAATTATTAGTCATTGTGTATGTTTTTTATAACTTTAGATCATATCTGATTGGAGCTGAATGTATTGTGCATACTGACCATTCGACTATTAAATATTTGATGCAAAAGAACGATGCTAAACTGATCTCGGTTAAATATAGTTGTGTAAAATTTATAAAGTTGACTCCGCTTTTCAACGGTGCCAAAAATTTAATATTGTATTTTATGGATAATAATATTAAGCACTTAATATTGGGATTCTACACAAGTATATGTATCGTTATCAAGTAATATAATACTTTTTATTAAAGTCTCAAATATCGATCCCATGAGGAAAGTTTAAATTTTGAGATGATAAATTAACTAGAAAATTCATAAGAAATAAAATGAAATTACTGTCACTAATTTTAAATGTTTGAGATACTATCAAAACTAAATTATTAAATACTAGTAAAATTATAAATACAAAGTTTAAATTAGTAACTACTAAACTATGTTTATGTGATGAAGTTTTCTAAAATGGAAAAAACATCTTTCCCACTACAATAAGTTTTTGGTGAAATGAGATGAAATAATTGCTTTAAATTTGTAGTGTGTCAAATTGGAGCAATTTTAATTCTCTACCCTGATTCAGTGTTATATAAAATCATTGGCTAATCTTAGGTTTAGTCCCTAAATCCGTGGCTAGACTTGGAGGATACTAGCTCCCACTCCAGTGCTCCCACTTCCCTTCTCCTGAAGGCTAACTCTCACTTTAGTTTTTAAACACTAAGATCGAATTGGGGATTTTTAGTTTGTCACCCTAGAAATCTCTAATTTTACACCCAATAATGTATATTTTCGTATTTATTTGGACTTAATTCCATGAAAAAAATACTCTTTCATGGAGTTAAATGAAGATTCTCCAATTCTACACCCAAAAAAGAATATTTCCCTATTTATTTACACTTAATTTCTTAAACAAATTTCTCCTTCATGAAATCAAATGTGACCTTTATTTGCACTTAATTCCATGAACGAAATATTCCTTCATGGACTTAAATGTGATTCTCACTTTGTTGTTAAACTCATACTCCATTTCCCGGATCATATGTTTCACAACATATTTTAACAATTTAATTGGTCATATCGAAAAGTAAATTAAGAATGGGGTTGAAAAACCATCACAATTTATTTTATATTTTAACATTGACACATCCAAAATATCTCTCCATTTCACCATATCTCAGAGTAGATAAAAAGATAAAGGAAACTACTCAAACTTCATGAGAAAGATCCAACAAAACACAAATTTCATATATAAAAGAAAGTTCATACAACAATAATAAAAAAACAACACTTATCTTAAACTCTTTCTTAAAGCAAATCCTTTGTAGACTCTCTTAGAAAATTTATGAAGAATAAATCTCTCACTTCTCTCTCTCTCTCTAACACTTCTTAGAGGGTAACTCACACTTAAACTCACCATAAAAACTCAAAACTATAAAGAAAATAAAATCACTAATGGTCTGGAATGGCGTAGAATGATGTAAAGTGGCAAGGAGGAGCGCAAAGAGGTGCGAAGGGGGACAAAAGGCGTCTTTTCTGATCAATTTTGGCTCTAAATAGAGCTTAGGGTCGGTTCTCCAATAGGTGCATCCAAAAAACTCTTCAAAAAGTATCCAAATTTATTGAATCTTCTAAAACCCGAGAATGCACCGACACTGACACTATCGGTGCCCATTCTGAGGTTGTCGGCGCTAATGGCCATCAAATTTAATTTATCTTCTCTGTCAAATGATGTCTTCAGCGCCCAGTCTGGCGCCGTCAACGCTGAACAATTTTTCAAAATCTCCATTTTGAATTCAAATTTCATCATTTTTTCTTCATTTTTGCTCCAAGTCCTAAAAATTAACAGCCTGCAATAAAACATAAAAAATACCTTTCATTAATGTGTAATACCACCAAAATTGAGTATAAAATATGCGTCTGAAAATGCATATATTTTTGGTGTATCAAAATTTCCCAAACTTAAATGTTACTTGTCCTCAAGTAACTCTTTTACTACATAAAAATATGACTCGTGGCAAAATTTTAACTTCTAGATCTCTATATTTTAGTCCACTAAATACAATAGTATAACTTAATAAAAATGTAAAATAACTCCAGTTAATACTAAAGGTATAGGAATATCTAGTAGTCAAGTCTAAGATTTCTGATTCTCAATTCTTTTCAAGGAAAATTACAAATAATTCATATCAAAGTCACTTAGAATATCCATATGAAAAAAAATTTCAAGAAACTTTACTAGTAAATATGCTAATACTGAAATATAAGTTTATAAAATGTAGTCAAGCCTCCTTTATTAAGTTGATTCAAGTGAAGTCAATTTTTAATTAGGCATCTCTTCAAGATTCTCCTCACATCTATTTTCTTTTCTTTTCTTTTCTTTTTTGGATCATTTTCAATCCTTTTTCTTTTCTTTTCTTTTCTCTCTTTTTTTATGTGAGGATTACTATATCTGGATAGCCTTTAATGATTTTGAACTTCACGA
Organism: Phalaenopsis hybrid cultivar; assembly: GCA_002079205.1. NCBI lineage: Eukaryota > Viridiplantae > Streptophyta > Magnoliopsida > Asparagales > Orchidaceae > Phalaenopsis > Phalaenopsis hybrid cultivar. Next base: position 9,796 of record JXCR01122364.1, on the reverse strand, counting down.
TCTTCTTCTTAAAGTTAAAAACTTCACATTCTTTACTTAATAAATTTATATTAGCTTTAAAGATTTTTCATAAAGTTTTATTATTTTCTTCTTACATGAATTTCTAAGGTTTTAAATATTTTAAAAATACAAATTCCTTTACTTCAAATGGAAAAATATAGCCTTATTCTATCATACCAAATATCATAATCTTTAAAATTAACCTTTATTATTGAAAATTTTTACTTAAGTTTATTATATATTTAAAAACACAAATATAGTTATCTAAAGTTGCCCTCTAATACCAAAGGTCATGTTAAATTTTAAAATATTTTGAAAATATAGCTAATTAGGGTAAAATAAAATTGAATTTCTTTTCTTTAAAAAGAAATTTTTCTGTACTTACCTATTGAAGGTTCTGATTTGAAACTTAACTCTGAAATATTGCAAGTGCTAATATGAAAAACTAAAAGACTTAAAACATTAAATAACACATAATACAGATAAAAATTTGCTGAGAAAGAGTTACTACAAATACATCCAACAAAGTACTAAAAACTAGCAACAGTACTAAAATGGTTCCCAATCTAAAAACAGTCTCACAAATCTATTGTTCACAACACAACATAACATTTAAAATAAAGTGTCACAATCAAACAAACAGTCTCAACAATAAAGTACAATCAAACATAAACTAAACAAAAATCTAACTAAAGTATCACCAATCATCATCATCTTCTTCTTCTTCCACATCTAAATTACGTTGCTGATATGGGATAAAAACAGGGTGAGTAGGAAACTGAACTGAGTGATCACCCCTCTTGTATCTGACCATTGCATCATCATAAGCAGCATCATATTCAAATTTATGTCTTATCAAATCATCATTTTGTGCATTCCTAGCCTCTCTATTTTCCATTCTACTTTCCATTCTCAAGATATCTCCCTGTTGGATCATCATCTGCTCCATAAGTTCTTAGTTAGTAGGGGTACTAGAAGTAGTACTTAAAGTAGAAGGAATATCCCTAGTCCTTCTTCTAGATCTCCATCCAACATGGATTCATAAGTCTTTATATCGGCAGGCCCAGTAGGTTTTAGAGGTTCAATCCTCTCCTCATTCACTCTAAAATCAACTCCTGCCTGTTCACATAGTGTGAAAATCAGGGCAGGGTGTGCTAAACCACCAGTAGTCTCTCCAAAAGCAATAGATTGAGTGTTTCTATAAATGATATAGCTAACATCTATTCTTCTTATCTGCTAGATACAAAAGTTCAAGATGGCTCTATCCTTTGTAACCTCACTATGATGATTTGTTGGTATCAATCTACCAGAAATAAAGTAGTGTCAGGCCTTAGATACTACATTTAACATAGAAAGAGGAAAGTTTACCTTAACACCATTCTTCACTTTCCAAACTCCTCTTCCATCAGTAAGAAAAGAAATAACTTCATCCAAGGCCTCATTTGTAGCATAAAATGATTTGTACTGGCAGCTATGCGCACCTTCTAACTGATAAATTTCATTAATTTTCTTTGGAGTAAACTCCATCATTTTCCATGAACAAATACATAGTCTTCAGAAGTTTCCTTAAAATTGGCATAGAACTCCATGACTACACCAATAATAACCTCGATAGTAAAGTAACAAAAATTCTCCCACTGCTAAGCATTAATTATTCTTTCAACTTCTCCACCCAGATTTTTAAATCCTCGATCCGGAATCACTTTTTTAGTTGTAAGTAGACTATTGAAGCAAATGTTGGCCTTGTAATTGACAAACTTTTGATCATCAAAATCCACTTTTCTCTTTCCTTTGCTCATTCTTGGTTCTATGGTAAATCTAAGAAAATTTTCTAAAATCCAAATATATTCCCAAAACATCCAAAAATCACAATATGGAACATTTTAAACTTCAATCTACTAAGTAAGAGTTCTTCACCAAAGGATTTTCTTAAAATCTTCCAAAAAAATTTTAAAATTTTGGATCCCAGCAATGTTAGATAATTCCTTGGTGAAAATAAAAAATTTTTAGTTCAAAGTGTAGCTCTTACTTAGAGAAAATGAAATTCGAACTTCGTTTGCCTTAAAATCACCTCAAATCCGAGCAATAGCAGCCCTAGGTGCAAAAATTGGATGTTGAAGGTGAATGAACGGTAAAAATGGCATTTTACTATGCAAATTGTAAATTTTTAAGGTGTTTGGGTGGTTTTCTGGTCAAGGGCGCTATCAGCGCCCATGCCGGCGCCGTTGGCGCCAGTGGCTAAAAATTCATTTTTCCATTTTTGTAAATTTCAATTTTCTTTCAATTTACTCCAAAGTTTATTTAGTCTTTTTAAACACTAATTTTCATCTAAAAATAATTCACAAACAAGCATTTTCAAAAACAATACCTAACTAACTTTTATATATGAAAATACACTTTTTACAAATACATTTTTCTAATCACACTTTCACATCCTTAAGACAAACTAAATTATAATTCAAAATCAAAATCAAACCATAATACTAAACGCTGACACAAAACTATACTCACAATCAAAGTTAATAGAGTTCTAAAGCAAAGTAAAGTAAATCAAATCCACACAATCACAATAAATACATAAGTATTTTAAATAGTAGAGAGTCTAATTTCTTCAATTATTCGACCTCATCTTCAGTACTTTCTCCTCCTCTAATATCTCCCATAGACTGGTAATGGACATACAAATTGTAGAAGGGTCGGTACGAGAATTGATCAGTCGAATTTTCATCGATCCATCCATTTTTCTTGAGCAACTGCACCAATTCTGCTTCACCTGTTCCAGTATAATTAAAGTTCTCTTTCATCCTCCGATCTAGGTGATCAAAAAGGTAGTTAAGATTTTCTATTGCATTCCTAATATTGTGAAGTTCTCTTTCTATTCTTCATTTTCTTCTCCAAAGCTATTGAACTTCCAACTATCAGTGACATCAATGGTGTTGAAGCATGTGATGAATGATCTAAAAATAATATTTAATGCTTCATTTCCATTCCCAGTATAATTTTCATCAATAGGAATCTTGGGCTCTCAAGGTAAGAAAACTTTCTCCCAACTTTTATATGGAACTTGAGATTGACTGCAAAGTAGGAAAATTGTGGAAGGATGCCCTAGTGCCCATACATAATAATACCTATAACATATTTGAAAATAATTTGCCCCACATCAATGGGTTTTTTCATTTGAATGAAATAGTTTAAAATGGCACTTTCTCTTGTAACTCTACTAATCTACATGGTAGAGAGAAATTTTTAACTATGAATAAATGCCATTGTTTTGATATTGGGTTAAGCAGTGACGTGGAGAAACTAATGTATCCCTCATCTCTGATTTCCCAATTATTATTTTCATCCGTCAGAAAATTATATACATCTTGCATCATATCTCTCATTGGGATAAAATTTTATAATGACAGATTGGAACATTTTCTATTATATACAAATCATTAATTCGAGCCAGAGTAAATGGTACAACCTTACCTTGAACTAAGATGACTCATTGGGTAGTTCCATGTAAGTTAGCATAGAATCATTTACCTCTAGTACAGCAACTACAGCGGTAGTGTAGCACAGAACTTCCCAACACTTATACAATTATTATTTCAATCTGTGAACTTGGAATACTAAATCCATGATTGACAAAGTGTCGGCGTTATTTCGGGGATGGTTTGTGGGGTTGCCCGTAAGAAGCTATCGGTCGCCGGAATCGAAATCCCGTCGCCCGCTTCCTAAGGACGTTGAAGTATGAAATCAAAATGACCCCATATTTTTTATAGTTTAAAATGAAAGAGCAATGTACCTCAAATCCTGTATCTATCCCAAAGGATAAACACAAGACTTGAGGATGAGGCTCGATTAAATTAACTAATGAAAGTATGACGTCCGTTTGGTCTGCGAAACCTTTGTATTTGCCTACAAGTTCCCCTATTTAATATTAAGGATTAAATAGAGTTTATATTAAGCTGGGTTTGGACATGCTTTTATAAGGGAAAGCCCCTATAGTTAATTACATCCTAAATGACCAAAGTCACTTAAGAAGACTCGATAAGGGCAAGCCCCTATAGTTAATTACATCTTAAATGACCAAAGCCACCTAAGAAAACTCTAGATAAAAATAAGAAATATTATCTTCAAGGAATTTCAAAGGGTAGGACTCTTCAACAAAATCAAACATAGAGGTGTGCAAGGGGATTGGTTCAAATTTGGAACATTTTATTGTAGAATCCAAAGAAAGAAGAACTAGGGGATGTCATGGATCTAGAGGAGAACCTCGGTAACTTCCCAAGCTATCCTAATGTTTGGCTTCAGTTTTGAGGAGAAATATTTAAATGTTTCATCCTGCCAATTTTATTAGTTAGGGCTTACATTCGTATGAAATGATCACACAAATAACATGGAAGATGTGAGGATTTAGGTCATGACAGACGACAACCTCGGAATCCTAAGACGAGTTAGGGCTTATATTATATACCAGGGCTATACAAAGGCCTAAAGATAAGGTGAGGATTTACGTTGCATAAGCAAAAAACCTCGAAGTCCTCTGGCTTTGTTGTTTAAGTTTAAAGAAGGAAGATTGGTTTAGCTGGGGAAGACAGGTTTTGC
>JXCR01122356.1:0-12854 GCA_002079205.1 Phalaenopsis hybrid cultivar | reverse complement strand
TTTTTTTTGATGACCTATTCTCTAAGTCTACGATCATAAAAAACAAAAATTTATTGAGTCTATTAGGTATCCCATGAGGTGTAATTAACCAAGAATGATGCGTTCCTTTGACAGTGCTATTGACCTTAAAAAAAACATCTACACCAGAATTTTTTGTTATGAGTAGTCTATGTAAGCATTCTCTTGCGAATACTAGTCCAAGGTGCTTCTGCCTGATCTTGTTTGGGCGGACGTGCTTCTTGACCTATTATTATGAGGTTTATTGTACGTAGGTTCTCCACGTCATTTCTTTTGTTTGTTATCTTTGCCGTATGCCCGTCTTTTCCGGTTTCTTTCTTCTCTTGATCGTTTATATAATCCGGAAGAAAAATTTATTCGGGAAAGAGAAGTATACGATGATAGACAAACTGACGGCTCCTCTAAAAATAAAAAAGAGAAAAAATGAAACACTTGAATTTGAGAGTCGGGTTTATGAAATCTTGAATGTATGGCTTGGTTTGTCTTTTTGACGAGGACAGCGTTTGGCGATAAATTATTTCCACCTATAAGTGTTGCGGCGATTTCATTGAAGGGCTCCGAGCTTTTGTGTATTTAGCTTTATGAAGTTTAGTTGCTCTGCTCAAAGGTTTCTTCCTCCCATTATTGAGATCAATATATATATATTTTTCTTTCAAGAGCTTGTTGTTCGCGTCTCCTTACTTAAGAGTTCAATTTTTTTTTTTTTTTTGATTGTTCTCTTTTCCTCTTTTTACTTTTTTTTTAATGTTGATGATAGGTTNTTAGCTTTATGAAGTTTAGTTGCTCTGCTCAAAGGTTTCTTCCTCCCATTATTGAGATCAATATATATATATATTTTTCTTTCAAGAGCTTGTTGTTCGCGTCTCCTTAAGAGTTCAGTTTTTTTTTTTTTTTGGATTGTTCTCTTTTCCTCTTTTTACTTTTTTTTAATGTTGATGATAGGTTTGATGCGTGGCATCTTGTTTAAAATTGTATATGATTTTTGGACTCTCTAGCGAATACAAAATAGCTTTTGGGCTTTGGGTAGGGATTTGAATCTAGCGCTTACCTGTTTTCTTCTAGGAGGTAGTTCTGTTTTCTGATTATCAGGGATGTTGATCTTTTTTAAGCTAATCCCGAATCAAAAGAAATGCGCTGGCTCCTGTTTACCTCTGGGCAGATGGTCATTTTCTGTCTACCAAATGCTTGTGATGAAATGAATTATTAAACTCACGATTCCCGATATCCTTTTTTTGAGTTCCTTTTCTCATCTATGAACTTTATTGGCCTAACCTGAATCGGAGAATCAGTCATTTGTTCTGAGTTTTGTAATATTTTGTAATTCTCAGCAATTTTTAGAAAATTAGCACAAACATCAATGCGCGTTTTTGTGTTTCTATTTTTCTGAAAATCATTTAAAATGTCTTGATAAGCTTTTTATTGATGCTATCGATCTTCTAATCATCATGTCTGCATAAATTGGTCAAGGATAATGTTTTTAAGGGAAGTGTAGCTTTACCTTGAAAACTGTGCCATTACCATGAGTAAAGATTCCTTCCCTTGCTTTCTGAAAACTGAATGATGGCTTGTCTTTCTTATTTTTTGTTCTTTCTCTTATAACATTATTTTATGGAATGTAATTTTAGTAGTAGTAACTCTAGCGGCAAAGTTGTAACTATGGGGGATCAAATCATTAAATGGTGTGAGCATCTTAGATATCCTGCTCTATTGTTCAAAGTGATGGTGATATAGATGGGGAGGTTATTAGTATAGTTCAAGTTGTTTGGTTGAAGTGGAGGAAAACAACGGGGTCTATTGTGTGATAGAAAATTATCGCTTAGACTTAAAAATGAAAATTTTATAAGATTGTTTCCGTTCATTTTTCTCTTTTTTATTTTAAAAGACGTAGCAAGCCTGTCAATTGTCGTATACTTCCCCTATTCGAATAAATCATCCTCCCGAATCATATCAATAATTTGAAGAGGAGAGAAATCAAATAAAAAGAGACATGCGACAAAGAGACAAACAAGAGAAAAAATAAAACATGAAAAGATTACGTGCGATAAACCTCACAAGGATAAGTCAAGAGTGCCCGCACAAACAAGATCAAGCGGAGACACCTTAAATCAATATTCGCGAAAGAAATATCTACGTATGTTACCCATAACTAGAGTGTCAGGTGTATGTACCTGTTATGGGGTCAAGAGCACTCCTAGAGGAACACGTTCCTACTAGTTAATTACATCTTTGGGGATACTCAAGAATACTCTCGATAAAAAGAGTTTCACATCATATCATCATAAACTTGGGGTATAGACAATCAGAGGGAGGTCATTCAGTTTAGGAATAGTTCCGATGCTTCAAAGCTCACGCTAAGTCATTGGGCAGAAAATGAGTCTCTCATATCTCAAATGGTAGTGGCTAATCGACACACGGAGCCCGCATAATAACCTAAATCATCTTGACGGTGATATCCCAACACATCAAAGCACGTCTGAGCCATAAGGGCAGAGAATAAATCGTCGTATCCCAAATGAACGATAGCTCATCAGTATCGGACCATCAATGTGATATCAATGAAATCAATGAGCGACATGGCTCAAAGGGGCTCAACAAAAAGGAAGGTAGAGTGATCCTAAAAGGTGGAGGTAACTGGGTCGGGGTACCACAAACCCGTCATACACAACTGTTAAGACCTTAAATCTACCTGGTCATGAAGGTAGTCGACCTAACACGCCCTGAGATCCCCGGTCAGCAATCCGTGAATTGCGTCATCCACGGGAACCTCGGTAGCCCTAAGGTCAGAGGAAAAAAAACTCTATCCTATGACTATAAGCTGGAGCTCCAAGAGGTGAGACTTACTGCCGAAGTGACAATGATGCATCGGGAAAGAAGAGAAAGTGGAAGTTCAACTACAAAACTGGAAACGCTCATAACAAAAAAACTTATACCCGTCCGGGTCGGAGGGACCTCTAACACCCTAGGCGCACTAGACAACCATCTATATGAATGTATGCTGGGGCAGTCAGGTTGGAGAAGTACGATGACTTCTCCTCGGAACATACAAATATGAATGCAGTTATCTAGAGCGGTTATAAGTATTGTGAAGACTCTATTATTATATGCAGGAAAATAAAAGTTACAATTTTTAAATCCTGAATATTTTATTTCTAAATTTTAAATATCTTGAATATTTAATTTAGAATTTTATAGAAAATTTAGGATTTTAAGTCCTAAAGAGTCTATGTTCTTTCGTGAAATCTCAGATAAACCACAGAAAAAAAACAAAAAAAACACATGCAAGTGCAGACATGCAACATGATGCAAAAACAAAACAAGTCAAATCAAAATAATAAACAGGCCGGTGCCGCTGGGTCGACAATATATCCCAGAAAAGAAGAAGACGGTCGAACTTCGCATATACATACTCGATTCTAATTCTATACATCAATATAAAATGCAGAATTAAGATACGTGGTACGAGCATCTGCTCCTGGTCCCCTTCACGTGATTTCCGCGCCAAATGCCTTGGAACCCATGACTGTATCTTATTTTTGTTATAGGACTCTCCTAGATTCTAAAAGTACATAAAAAAAGAAAAAAAAACTCAATCTTGCATGAAAACAAATATCAACGGGAAAACTCACACGTAAATAACGTATAATAAATCATGTCTTAAAAGTGAGAGAGCTAATAGCACCTGCAAACAAAAGTGTCGGAAATCATTACTTGCTCCCCCAATAGCGGTATTTGTATGTGTGTGTGCATATAAATAGGCATGACTCCCTACAAAAGAACGCCCTAACACACTACCACATATATGCAACAAGCAGTCACATTACAAGCATAATGCAAAAGAAAGATACCTGATCAGGACAACCAATCAAACAAAGAACAATAGCCAGACATAAAAAAAACTATATAGCATCATAAATCCTAACCTAACACACCACTAACAAAAAAGTGCGTCAACCTAGTATCTAAGTGCGGGATAGGTATGGGTGTAGTATGACTTTGATAGGGTCGCCATTCCGGTCCCATTCTAAAGATCTGAAGGATCTAAAGGGTGTCACGAAAAGGCGGTGACACGAGTTAGATCTATCAGATCTTTAGCACAGTCATGCTCGTGTCAATCCCGAGGACTTAACTCGCACTGTTCAGCGGGATCAACCCAGCAAGCAATGCTCTTTAAGACATCGCGACCAACGCGGGGTCACTCTCATAACGAGTCTGACTCACTATTCATGTAAACATGCAAATGCAAAAACAATCAAATCAAAACATATAAGCAGTGATAGAGAGTATGCCGTGAAGGCGGTGACTCGTAGGAATGGACATGCCGTAGCGGTAGGGGCCCGAAAAAGGGTATGCCGGTAAAACAGTGACCAGAAGGTGGGCATGCCGTGGTGATAGGGGCCCTGAGGTAGGCATGCCGTAGCGGCATGAGCCCGAAAAGAAGGTATGCCGGTGATGCAGTGACTCAAAGGTAGGCATGCCATGACGACAAAGACTCGAAAAGAGGGTATGCCGGTAAGTCAGTGACCCGAAGTTAAGCATGCCGTGATGACAACGACTTGAAAAGAGGATATCGAAGGTGGGCATGTCGTGCGGCAATTCGAAACGACGGTATGCCGGTAAGATAGTGACCCGAAGAAATGCAACACAAAAAAATGATAATGATCATGCAAGCTAACACATACAAGATGCAACATATAAGCATGCGAGTATGCAATATAATGCAAAAGTAAACAAATATGCAAGTGATCGGTTGACCGAATTGTGGTGGTCGGTCGAACCAAAAGTGAGACGCTCACCGGAACGGGGCGGCCGATGGAGCGAAGCGAAATTCTCGCCGGTCCAGGGTAGTCGGCCAGAGCGAAGTAAGATGCTCACCGGGCCGGGGTTGCCGATCAGAGCGAAGTGAAATGCTCACCGGGCCGGGGTGACCGGTGGAAGCGAAGTGAATGCTACATGCACCAAGAAAAAATGCAATATGCAGCAAACCAACTTGCAAATAACATACCAGACTCGTACTAATGATCTCACCTGGGAAACCTAATGTTTAGTTCCTTGGATATGCAACATCGTCACCTCTTGCTCTAGTGAGGAAATGTGGGGAGTTTCTCCCCGGATCTTTGAGGGGGAAACTCTCCATGACGTCACGAAATGGGCTAACTACAAAGCTTTTCCCATTTCGTGAACTCCAAACTTTGCAAAGCGAGACAGCTACAAAGCTTCTATTGCTTTGCCAAGTCCAACCTCCCAGCTTCTCCAGGTAAAATTGGGGAACTCAAAGCAAGAGGAGTGAGAGACTCCGATCTATCATGACTTGTGCTAAAACTCACAACAAAAGGGAGATACTCGGCTCTACGGAGGGTGTTTGGTCACGCACAGGAAGTTCTAACCTAAAGGTTAGCTCTAGGAAAACCAATGATCCATCAAGCAGACACATCGTCGCGCTGGCTCACATTGACGTACGTACTCCGTGTGGGCGATCGAACCCACACGCCTAGACACCACTAAACCTATATCTAGCTAGAAGTTTAGGGGATCTCACCATCGTGACGGTTGCAGACGCGTTCTCTTTGTTTGCTCCAAGCTCGCCAGCTTCCGATCCGTGCACCAGGTTACCTCTCAACGAATGAAGATAGGAGCAAATGAGGTATTCAAGATACAAAAAATAATGAATTTTGATATATGAAAATATAACCAAAATATACCTTAAAAAATGGGTCGCTCGACAACGACGAAGGAGGGGAACCCACGAGGATGCNAGTTTAGGGGATCTCACCATCGTGACGGTTGCAGACGCGTTCTCTTTGTTTGCTCCAAGCTCGCCAGCTTCCAATCCTTGCACCAGGGTACCTCGCAATGAATGAAGATAGGAGCAAATGAGGTATTCAAGATACAAAAAATAATGAATTTTGATATATAAAAATATAACCAAAATATACCTTAAAAAATGGGTCGCTCGACAACGGCGAAGGAGGGGAACCCACGAGGATGTCGACGGAAGCTTTTCATGCGAGGTGGAAGACCCTTGCACCTCCTCGAACAACAACGTCGCTTGCTGCTCGACGACATTGAAGTGCTCCGGCGAAGTATCCGGTCGCCGGGAGGGTAAGACGGCGAGGTGGAGGAGTAGCTTGTCGACGGTGNACGTCGCTTGCTGCTCGACGACATTGAAGTGCTCCGGCGAAGTATCCGGTCGCCGGGAGGGTAAGACGGCGAAGTGGAGGAGTTAGCTCGTCGACGGTGCGCACCGGGAGCGAAGGAAGCGCAGAGAAGAGTCTGAAATACGACTTTCTCCTTGCTGATTTTCTCCGGCGTAAATGCGTTGCCGACGAGTGACAAGGACAGCGAGGAGGAAAAAATCCGGCGGAAGAGGAAGAAGAAAATAGAGGGGAAGAAAATCTCTCTTCACTGCTTTCACTCTAAGAAACAACTCCAAGGCTTCCTCCAAATTTTCCAAAGGCTTCCTCGTGAGCCTCTCTCTAGCCCTTGCCGGAGAAGAAGAAGGAGAAGAGGGAGAAGAAGGTTTCGCGCAAGGAAGAATGGAGCAGATTCGGCCGGCGGGAAGGGAGATCCGGCGGCTGGAGATGGGACGGCGGAGACGGCGGTGTCGAGTTTCGCCGGCTAGGAGGAGTCACCAAAGGGTTCGGACGCGAAGCCGGTGCCGTGGGCTTTCACGAATCGGAAGGGGGGAGGCGCAGTAGATCGCGATCCGTTGGGGGAGAGAAGAGAAGCGATGTTTTAAATAATAAAATATAGTAATAATATTATTATAATTATAATAATAATTATTATTAATTTAATAATCGCCGCCCCACACATTTAGCCTAAACGAGTCATCATTTTAAAATGATGATATTTCCTAGGTAAAATCAACGTTCCGGACGCACTGGTGTGGTCCGTTTCATTATCCGGGGTCATTCAAACTGCTTTCTTCTTTTTTTTTTATTTGACGAAAATGATAATTCACACATTTTTAATCCGTATTTAAAACGTTAACGACATGAAAACCCTCAGGTAATATCGACGTCTCAGACACAGATGACATGAAAAAACTGATGCTGACAAAGATGGTGGTGAGGCCTGCAATGTTATATGACAAAATGTTGGCCTTTAAAAGAGAAGCGTAAAACAAAGTTAACTGTTGTTGAGATGAGAATGCTTAGGTGGATGAGTGACATGACACTCAGACAAAAAAATGTGAAATGAATATATACATGATAGGGTTGGTGTCGCTCCGGTGGCAAACAAGATTAGAGAGAGTCGTTTTAGATGGGTTGGTCACATTAAATGTTGATCATCTTATTATCTGGTTAAGAGAGTAGACATTTTAGATTCTACTTATGTTAAAGTTAGGCTGAGGTAGACCTTAAAAAACTTGGACATATTGTACAAAATATGATCTTTATCTAGTAGAATTAAATGAAATTATGAGACTCAATAGGACACAATGGAGAAAAAAGAGTCATGTAGCCAACCCCACTTAGTGGGATAAAGACATCTTGTTGCTGTTGTTGCTTATGAATGTTCCACGTAATGGTTTTGAAAACGCAACTTACATAACTTTTTAAGCTGCTTAATGCTTAACTTCAACATTTTCTTTCACCTTTTTTTTTTATAACCACTCCATCAAGTTTGTATTTCTACGTTGTGTAAGGCATGGTTTTGATACCTTTTTTTTTTCGAGACATTGTTCCTCTCTGCTGAACTGAGCTATTTTCTAATTATTTTTGCCAATTCTTGCTAGTTTCAGGGTATTATTGCAGAGTTTGTGATATTTCCTTATGTAATATATACTTCATGAATATACTCGCATGTGAACTAGGTTTGCGGCCTTGTAGTTCTACTAGATTTTATGATCTTTCATATTTTGGCCATTCTGTTTTCTGGCATGGCAGCTGCCAATAGTAAAATGTTAGTTCTAAGACCAGCGATTGAAGTAATTTGCTTGGATTTTTGCAGTATCATGCCCGACTTCTCTTAAAGGTTGATTTACTATGAGCAGCACTATCGAAAGGGGTTGGGATGAAGAATACTCTGAAATTGGCGACAAGGGTGATGTTGGTTTTTTGGATTTTGAGAATGATAAATCGTTTTGTAGTTTTAATCCAACTGAGACAGGTCCTGTTGTGATTTCGACCCCCTTCCCTTTCATTTCTGGAAAACCTCAATCTGCTGTCATTGGGGAGGTATCTTCTGACTCTATCTGTATCAAAAACACCACCGATGAACCAGTTGAATTGTGGAGTATTCGAATCTTTTCTTCCAGCCCAGAGGATGCATTTCTTCTTTCGTTAATGAAGCCACCGGCTGCAAATGCTGATGAGAGAGAAATTGATGCATTCGTGGATTCAGATGCTCTGGAAGATAGGGTGCTTCAACCAAGACAGACTCTTACTATTTGGCTTTCATGCAGACCTAAAGAAATAGGTTTACACACTTCAGCTGTGCATTTTGATGTGGGTTCTGACAAATTTGAGCGAATTGTTTTTTTGTTGGCTGATGATGAAGTATCACAAGCTCTGTTCTGTAAGAAACCCTATTCCAGAGGTCCACGTCGTAGAATGTTGTTTGATTGTGACAATTTTGTAGCTGGTTCTCGACCGCATCGGCCTGTTACACAGTCAAGTAGATACAAACTTCCTGGATATGCCATACCTAAAGAAATCCGTGAACTGGTTGAGGCTAAGCAGATTCCTGATGTTATAATGGAAGGGTTAAATACTTCGAACTATGCCAGATTTTTTAGCTCTTTGGTTAACATTGAAGAAATACATTTGGGGGTAATATGTTCTCTAATAGATTTACACGGATGCAAAGTTTGTTTCTTTCATGCTTATCCTTTTACTTTTTTGATTCAGGATGAGATGAGAGCTCATGACATGGAGTCGGTGAGTATGAGGAGGAGGGATAACCAGTTTTTGTCCCTTGAGGTCCCTGGTTTGGCTGAGAGAAGGCCATCCCTTGTACAGGGAGATTTTATTTTTGTTAAACTTGCCACTGACATTTCAGATAGTAGATCTCGTCCTTATCAGGTTTGCAGTAAAATTTTCTGAATACTTAAATATACCAAACAATTTTTATATATTTATTTATCTAACACCTATTTGATATTTATTTATTTAAAATTTTAGGGACAAGTGCATTTTAACATATACATGAGAAGGAGTCTGTTTTACTTTAGAGAAGTTAGTAGTAGTGGTGTTTTTGATGTGATGTTAAAGATTTAGGTGTTATATAAATATATATCAAAGTTAAGGCATTCAATATGTAAATACATAACAATCGTATGTTGTAAATTGCTCAACATTTTAATGCTAAAACAGTTAATTTATGTAGCACATCCAATCCTTATAATATTTTTATTGACCTTTCATTATTCAGGGTTATATTCACAAAGTCGAAGCTGATGAAATTCTTCTAAGATTTGATAAGAATCTACATCAGTGTCATCGGGATGATCACCTCTATACTATTAGTTTCACTTACAACAGAGTGAATATGCGAAGATTATATCACACTGTTCAAGCTGCAGAGAGTTTGGGACCTGAAATCCTCTTTCCATTTCAGTCGGCAAACAGAAGGGTTATCAACACAGTTCCTTTTCAGCCCTTGAGTCCATCACTTAATAGAGAACAGATGCATTCCGTTGAAATGATTCTTGGTTGCAAAGGATTTCCGCCATATGTGATCCATGGACCTCCAGGTACTGGGAAGACAATGACACTGGTTGAAGCTATACTGCAGCTCTATACCACAAGGAGAAAAGCGAGAATCCTAGTTTGTGCTTCTTCAAATAGTGCAGCAGACCATGTTTTGGAAAAACTGCTTGCTCAGAATGCAGTTGGGCTGAGACAAAATGAAATATTTAGGCTAAATGCAACCAGCCGCCCGCTCGAAGATATCAAATCTGATTTTGTTAGTTTTTGTTTTTTTGAGGGCACAACTTTCAAATGTCCTCCACTAAAAGCTTTGTTGCGTTACAGGGTCATCATATCAACTTATATGAGTTCATTTCTGCTACACGCTGAAGGCATTCGCAACGGCCACTTCTCTCACATTTTCCTCGATGAGGCTGGCCAAGCTTCTGAACCCGAGACAATGGTTCCGATATCAACCTTATGTGAGAAGGATAGTGTCGTTGTTCTTGCGGGAGACCCCATGCAACTAGGTCCTGTTGTCTATTCAAGAATTGCAGAGAGCCACGGCTTGGGAAAATCCTACTTGGAAAGGCTGTTTGAGTTTGAATATTATGAAGGAGGTGATGAGAATTATGTTACAAAGTTGCTGCGGAACTATCGTAACCATCCTTTTATTCTGGAACTACCCTCAAAAATTTTCTACAAAGGTGAATTGATTGCTTGCAAAGATGATGATGATGAATCTTCTATTTATGACTGGATTAACCTTCCAAACAAGACATTTCCAGTCCTATTTGTTGGAATTCAAGGATGTGATGAGAGAGAAGGTAGTAATCCATCATGGTTTAATAGGATTGAGGCTAGTAAAGCTGTAGATATTATCAAAAAACTGTTGAGGAACCCTGACCTGAGCGAGGGTGATATTGGAGTTATAACTCCTTATAGGCAACAAGTGCTGAAGCTACAGAATGCCTTAGAGTCGCTTGAAATACGAGATATCAAGGTTGGAAGTGTGGAGCAATTTCAGGGACAAGAAAAAAAAATAATAATCATATCAACTGTCCGTTCAACCATTAAGCATGATGAGTTTGACAGAGTGTACAGCTTGGGTTTTCTTAGCAATCCCCGGAGGTTTAATGTTGCTATCACTCGGGCTAGATCCTTGCTTATTATAATTGGGAATCCACACATAATAGCAAAGGTTTTTTTTTCTTCAGAATCATTATTCTATTTTTCATGCACATGCATATTCCTTGATGATTTTTTTGCCTTTCATTGGCATGCCATAAAGACTCACCTGCTTTGATGATTCTGCTTTATTATCAATTGCATGGAAAGTTCTTTGTGATGATATTGACTGATATCATTGTAATTTGAATAGTTATGCTTTTCAGAAAGCGCTGATACATGAAAATCATGCTCGTTGATTNGTAATTTGAATAGTTATGCTTTTCAGAAAGCGCTGATACATGAAAATCATGCTCGTTGATTAAAAAAAAAAAATGGTGTTTTATAAAAAAAACATACGATAATTCTTTATAAGGCATGCAAAGTTGTGACTTTACAATGGTTGATTGACAAATTGTAAGGAAGCTTGGGTAAAATTAGTTGCATAGTATCACAACCCAATTTGGGAGCTTGGATTACCTAGGCGGGAACTGTCGGTCGGACGGAGAAAAATTATCTAACAATTTCATTTCATAATCAAATCAAATCCAAAACACAAAAGAACTATTCTATCTCATAAAACATGAATTTACAATAATATATCCATACTTAAAATTTTGCATCTAATAGAAAATAAAATTGAACCACAATATCTATCAAACTACGCTTCTTGGTTGCCTATAAAAGAAAGTTAGCAATTGAATGTACGAGA
Organism: Phalaenopsis hybrid cultivar; assembly: GCA_002079205.1. Taxonomy (NCBI): domain Eukaryota; kingdom Viridiplantae; phylum Streptophyta; class Magnoliopsida; order Asparagales; family Orchidaceae; genus Phalaenopsis; species Phalaenopsis hybrid cultivar. The sequence goes on along the minus strand of JXCR01122356.1, from coordinate 1,325 downwards.
TAAATTATTCAGTAGACAATTGTTTCTAAATTATAATAATTCTTTTTTTAAAAGATTTTAAACTAAAATACAGTANAGTAGACAATTGTTTCTAAATTATAATAATTCTTTTTTTAAAAGATTTTAAACTAAAATACAGTAAAAAAAAATAAATTTTTGTTACTTTTATTTATTTATATTACACTTTTGTTATTGAGAGTCACTGCTTAAATATATACTTCAAAATATATGTTAAAACTTTTCCAAACCCACCATAAAGGTAAGCAATAATTTTCATTTAACGTCCACGAGTATATTGGTTTCGCCACCATGAATACTCTTCCCTTTCCGCTAGCTACTTTCCTAGTCAACCCGTTCCACATCCTTGCTACCCAACCGCTATCCTTACCCTCTTGCACCACCTCCCTGCCACATATTAGTTGTTCTAGTCCCCAGGAACCCAAATTTCACCTTTTTACTGCCCCAGACTGCAAGGACATGTTCCGTTGTCATATCTGCTCACTCGCTATGCGCTCCCACCTTACCACCACCTTCCAAACCCATATTAATAATCACCCCATCCCTCTTGCACCACCTCCCTGCCACATATTAGTTGTTCTAGTCCCCAGGAACCCAAATTTCACCTTTTTACTGCCCCAGACTGCAAGGACATGTTCCGTTGTCATATCTGCTCACTCGCTATGCGCTCCCACCTTACCACCACCTTCCAAACCCACATTAATAATCACCCCATCCCCCCCCCCAAGATCTCACCCTAATTTGATTATTTGAGCCGTGTCTGTTGCTATTTCAGATTTTTCTGGGTGTTGTGTCGTTGTATTTTTCCTTTAATTGTGTTGACTATAGTTGCATATTTGCTTTCAATAATAGTAATTGTTTTTTTCTTATTGTGGTTTGGGTAAATTCTGTTATCACTATATGGAAAACATCATGTTTAGACTCGTTACTTGCAATAATAATATTTGTATTTTTTTTCTTTTCATCTTCTATTGTCTACTCTTTTGGTTCTATGTAAGAGTGTTACTTCTAGGATAGATTGAAGGTACACTGCCTTGTTACTTCAAAGCTATCGTGGAACAACAATATTTTATAGAATTATATAAGCTCAAGTCTTATTTCTTTTAGCACTACCTAATATCTGCCTCTGGACTTTTGTGGAAAACCCTTGAAAACTAGCCATTGTGATTGTGGATTTATGAGAGGACTTTTTCCCTCGATAAAGAATGTATGTTTTGAGAATTTAACAGAATTTTGTATTGATTTTAAATTGAGTATAAATATAACTTACATGAATCTTAAAATAGGAGTGAAATAGCATCTTTATC
>JXCR01122353.1:3745-34380 GCA_002079205.1 Phalaenopsis hybrid cultivar | reverse complement strand
AAAACAGTGTTTAATTAATTAAAAATAAAATATGCACCAAATGGACTTGAAAAATATTCCACATTATTCTCCTCTATTCACTGAGTAAGGGTGTATTTTTATTTTATTTTTGTGATTTTTCTACACAAAGTTATGTGTTTTCTAAGTTAAGGGTAATTAAATAAATGGGAAAAAATCCTATTTATCTATTTAAACAGCGCGTGCTCACTAGATCCTAGGCAGCTCCGAAGGCATGCGTGACGCGCTCTGGTTGGACACCGCCATCTACGTAGCTGCTGACTCGGCCCGCTGTTCACGTCTTGAAGTGCTGTCTGGCGCAATCTCCCTCGTCCATTTGATACACGCTAGATTGAACGGCTCCCCATCATCATCCCCGATAGAATGATCCCGTGCCCATCCACACAAAAACCTTAAGATCTTTGTCTAGACTCAACCAAATCACTTCAAGTTTAATCCTATGGACTCGTCTAAGTGAGACGAACACATTCATATGGTTAAGACGCCAAGAAATCAAAAGTAAATGAGGAATCAAAATAAGCTCGAGAGGAGGAGGAGTTTTATACCTTTGCTCTGAGGAGGGAGGCTTTGATCAGAGGTGGTTAGAACGTTTGTTGGGGTCCAAGGATGCTAGGGATTGAGTCCCTGGTCTTGCTGTAAGGCCTGGGTATGAATTCGACCAAGCTCGATTTCAGTTGTTGGTCTAGAGCAATGGTAGTGGCTCTGCGGAAGGGGGATTTGATGGGGCTTTGGCTTTTTTCACTCTTGTGAAGGTGTGGGCACAAGTAATTGAAGTTTGGTGGAGTTTGGAGGTGTATTGGGCTCTATCCTGGTTTCCGGCAAGGTTTCGAGCTCAAAATTGGGCTCCGACAATGGGAATGGGTGAGGAAAAATGATTGGAATGCACTGAGGGGATCTTAGGGAAGCTCTGTGTAAAGTTTAGAGAGACCTCTCTAATAAATGTTTAGCACACCTCCCATGGCCGTGGGAGGTGAGTTTTTATAAAAATTGCCATGGGGTGGCTCTCAGGGCATAAGCTTGGGTGCATTGTGGTGCTTAGGTGGAGGGCAGAGGAGCTTCATAGTTTGATTTAGATGAGATGGCCTCTAGGTTTTATTTGGGTGAGGTGCCATGGGATTCGCACTCAGTTTTGGGCTTTNAATCATTATAAATAATAAATCTGGGTTCATAAATTCTTGTATACAAAAAGTCACTGTCAAGTTTTTGGCGTCATTGCCCGGGAGACTTCGGTAAGAACTTTAAGAGAATTTTATTTGAAGTAATTAGGCTTAGACTTGGAAAACTGTAGTGTCGTAAAAACTGTTTTGTGTGAAAAGTGTTTTTATATGAAAAAGTGTTAAAAAAAACTGTTTGTGTGAAAAATAAGGTATTCGTGAAAATGTTTTGTTGTGTTGAATATATTTCATCTGTTATTTATTTAATTGTTAATGTATTGGTGAGGGAAAATGATTGGAATGCACTGAGGGGATCTTAGGGAAGCTCTATGTGAAGTTTGGAGAGGCGCCTCTAAGAAAATTTAAGCACACCTCCCATAGCCGTGGGAGGTGTGTTTTTATAAAAATGGCCATGAGGTGGCTCTCAGAGCACAAGTTTGGGTGCATTGTGGTGCTTAGGCGGAGTGCAGAGGAGCTCTTTAATTTAATTTGGATGAGTTGGACTCTAGGTTTGATTTGGGCGAGGTTCCATGAGGGTGGCTCTCAGTTTTGAGCTTTTCCGACCACTAGGCTGGCTGGCCGGTCAGGGGGAGGTGGCTAGGAGCTCAGGGAACCCAGAGATATCTTAAGCATGTCCATTTTTGGAAATAATATCCCTTAATTTGGGGGACCTTTGGTCCATGTATTGATTTAGGTAGTTTCATGGTGTTTGTACTGTTCACTAAGTCCAATGGTCTTTGGTCCATGGCTTGATTTAGGTGATTTCATGGTGTTTGGACTGGTCACTAAGTCCAACCATGGCTGTGGTGGAGTTAATTTGGTGGCTTTAAGGTGGTTAGGTCACATTTAGTGTATGGGTACAAGTGGGTGCAAATGACCAGCATGTGGAACTTCAAGTTGACTGGAGAAGAGGGTAGAATATCTAATGGTGAGGGTTCCATGTCTAGTTTTCTAGGAATAGTCAACAGGAAAAGTCTTATGGCTAGACCCTAGGCTACTAAAGAGGAAAAACTAAACCTCGACCAAAAATGAGGTCAACAAATGGACTCCCAATAAGTGTGGTGTGCTCGAAAAGCACACCGCACGTATTGGTATTGACCGAAGAGATCAACAAAAACCAATACAAACTCCTAAGCCAGCGGGCCCAAGAAGTACGTGTAGAGTTGTGTGTGTGATTTATTTCTGCTAGGGAATTAGCAGGTGATCTCCTGATTGAAATGAAGGAGTGGAGACTCTCGCTGGGAATTGGAGAGTGAATTTTGAGTTATAAAATTTCAAAGATTTCCAAGGGATGGGAGTCAAAATGTAAGCGTTGACCCCGAGGTAGGAATTCAGATTCAAATATCGACTCAAAAAGATAGAGAGAGAGAGAGTCAGAGTGTAAGGACCTACCTTGAATATAATGAATCAAAAATGTAGGATTTATTCGGAAACGAGAATTGAAATGTAGGTGAATTCTCCAAAGAAGGAGTCAGAATGTAAGAACCGACCTCGAATGTAATGAATCAAAAATGTAGGACTGATTCAAAAATGAGAATTGAAATGTAAGTCAATTCTAAAAAGAAAGTGTCGCAATATAAGGACCGACCTCAAATGTAAAGAATCAGAAATGTAGGACTGATTCAAAAATGAGAATTGAAATGTAAGTCATTTCTCAAAAGAAAGTGTCGGAATGTAAGGTCCGACCTCAAATGTAAGGAATCAGAAATGTAGGATTGATTCAGAAATGAGAATTGAAATGTAATCAATTCTCAAAAGAGAATGTCGGACTGTAAGGACCGACCTCAAATGTAATGAATCAGAAATAAATTCTCAAAAGAGAGTGTCGGAATGTAAGGACCGACCTCGAATGTAATGAATCAGAAATGTTGAATTCTCAAAAGAAAGTGTCGGAATGTAAGGTCCGACCTCAAATGTGAAGAATCAGAATTTAAGACAAAAGAAAGTGTCGGAATGTAAGGACCGACCTCAAACGTAGAGAATCAGAAATGTAGGACTGATTCAGAAATGACAATTGAAATGTAGGTCAATTCTCAAATGAAAGTGTCAGAATGTAAGGACCGACCTCAAACATATAGAATAAAAAATGTAGGACTGATTCAGAAATGAGAATTGAAATTTAGGTCAATTCTCAAAAGAAAGTGTCGGAATGTAATGACCGGCCTTAAACGTAATGAATCAGAAATGTAGGACTGATTCGGAAATGAGAATTGAAATATAGGTCAATTCTCAAAAGAAAGTGTCAAAATGTAGGACTGATTCAGAAATGAGAATTGAAATGTAGGTCAATTCTCAAAAGAAAGTTTCGAATTTAAGGACCGACCTCAAACGTAGTGAATCAGAAATGTAGGACTGATTCAGAAATGAGAATTGAAATGTAGGTCAATTCTCAAAAGAAAGCAGATTCGGAAATGAGAATTGAAATGTAGGTCAATTCTCAAAAGAGAGTGTCAGAATGTAAGGATCATTCAGAAATGAGAATTGAAATGTAGGTCAATTCTCGAAAGAAGGTGTCGGAATGTAAGGTTTCGGAAATGAGAATTGAAATGTAGGTCAATTCTCAAAAGAGAGTGTCGGAATGTAAGGACCTCGGAAATGAGAATTGAAAGTAGGTCAATTCTCAAAAGAAAGTGTCGGAATGTAAGGACCGGCCTCGCGGAAATGAGAATTGAAATGTAGGTCAATTCTCAAAAGAAAGTGTCGGAATGTAAGGACCGAACTCAAGCATAGAGAATAAGAAAGTAGGACTGATTCAAAAATGAGAATTTAAATGTAGGTCAATTCTCAAAAGAAAGTGTTGGAATATAAGGACCGACCTCGAAAGTAAAGAATCAGCAATGTATGACTGATTCAAAAGTGAGAATTGAAATGTGGGTCAATTCTCAAACGAGAGTGCCAAAATGTAAGGACCGATCTCAAATGTAATGAATCCGCAATGTAAGACTGATTAAAAAGTGAGAATAGGATGTCTTGAATTAATCAAAGGGTTTATTTCCTCAACCTCAAGAATATCGTTGAATTTGATTTGGGATATTGCGATAGGAGGGATTCCTAAAGCAACGCGGAATCGGATATAAAATCCTTAAGCTCTAGAATATTGATTTGAAAGATTGCAATAGGATGGGCTCCTAAAGCAACGTGGAATCAGATATAAAATACTTAAGCTCTAGAATAATGATTTGAAAGATTGTAATAGGATGAGCTCCTAAAGCAACGCAGAATCAGATGTGAATCCTCAACCTCTAGAATATGATTTGAAAGATTGCACTAGGATGACCTCCTAAAGCAACGCGGAATCACATGTGAATCCTCAACCTCTAGAATTTGATTTGAAAGATTTCAATAGAATGAGCTCCTAAAGCAACGTGGAATCAATTGTGAATCCTCAACCTCTAGAATTTGATTTGAAATATTGCAATAGGATGAGCTCCTAAAGCAACGCAGAATTGGATGTGAATCCTCATCCTCTAGAATTTGATTTAAAGATTGGCCAATAGGATGAGCTCCTAAAGCAACGCGGAATCGGATGTGAATCCTCAACCTCTAGAATTTTGCGTTTCGAATTCGTGGGAAACTAGTAGAATTTATTGAAATTGACACTGTTGAGGAAAAAAATTGTGCTACTTTGTGAGATTTTGTGCAGAATGTGAAATAACGACGGTTGTGTTGCGCGCACAAAGAGTAAGAAATTCCAAAAATAGAAGTATCCACTCAATAGGTTTATTTCATTTTCTTATTGTTTTTATGACAATTTAATTTTTCAAAATTTATTTTTAAATTTTTAATTTCAATTGGTTGGTTTTCAAAAGAAATTTGTTTCGTTATTTATTTATTACAATTATCTTTTATTTGTGTTTTATTTATTGTTGAAAATTTGTTGTTTCGTGGACCCGGTCATAGAAATTTTGCCACAGAGATAACCCTAAAACTTCAAAGCAAGCAGAGGAAAGCAGAGGCAGGTGACATCAAGCTGCGTAATAGGGTTTTAGGTATCGTCCATTTTTTGGTAACATGGGTCTTTCACGCCGGAAGTCCACAAACTAGTAGTTTCCTACTGTATAAACCTTCTCAACGGCAAATGGTCCCTCCTAAGTTGGCTCAAATTTTCCACCTATTTTGCGGCGAGCAAGAATAGCTCTTTTGAGCACGAGTACGAGATCACCAATTTTGAATGTCCTTGGGCAACCAATTTGTCATGGGCTTGTACCATCTTTGCTTGGTAGAGCTCCAAATGTTGTTGTGCTTCCAATCATTTTCCCTCGAGACTCTCTAGTTCTTCAAGCCTGAGTTTTGTGCCTTCTTCGGTGATAAGTTGGTTGGCAACGGCGACTCTGAGAGATGGTGTCTGGATTTCTAGCGGTAACACGACCTCGGTCCCGTACACGAGCATATAAGGTGTACACGGAGTGGGAGTCCTGAAAGTCATCCGATAGGCCCACAGGGCTTCTAAAAGCTTGTTATGCGAATCCCTTTTAGTTTCATCCAATGTTTTCTTCAAAATCTGTACCAGTGTCTTATTGAAAGCTTCAGCCAGACCATTTGCTCTGGGATAGTAAATTGTTGAGTATCTCCAATCTATCCCATGTCTTCTGACAAAATTGTCAATCTTTGTGCTTTTAAAAGTTGTCCCATTGTCAGAGATTATTCTTTGCAGTACTCTGAAACGGTAGACAATTTGATTTTTGAGAAATTGAAGGACGTGCTGTGCCGTAACCTCACGTAACTGTACCGCCTCTGCCCATTTGGATAAGTAATCTGTAGCGGCAAGTATGAATCTGTGCCCTTTAGAAGATGGAGGGTATATGGGACCTATTATGTCTGTGCGCCAATACTCGAACGGCCGCGAGGCAACAGTTGGGTGCAGCACCTTTGGAGACTGGTGTAAGACCACCCCATGCACCTGACATTGGTGACATCTTCTGGCAGTATCCGTGCAATCGGAAATCATTGCTGACCAATAATACCGGAGTCTTTTAATCTTCATTTTCATTTTTGGTCCCGAATGGTGAGCGCCACATAATCCGGCATGTACTTCTTTTACAATATTTTGTGCCTTGGCTCTGCTCAAACACCATAGACACATTTGGTCGAACGATCTTATGTAGAGAACATTTCCCACCAGGGCGTAAGACATGGCCCTTCTTGTGATGTGGTGTGCCTCAGACTTGTCTTCTGACAGCTCTCCAGTATGCAAATATTCTATTAATGGCTTGCGCCAATCTTTGTTGATGTTTGCAGTTGTATTCACGGTTTCTTCTTTTCCATGTTTGTGTAGAGTTTTGAAGTCGCTTCGAGACAAGACTCATCTTCCTTGCACCGTGCCTTAGATGGAATCCTCTGGGGGACACGCCATTTCCTTAGCGAGTTTTACTAAAGTGTCGGTATGAGCATTATCTCCCCGAGGAATCCGGTAGAAAGTCACGTCAGGAATCTGCTCCAGGAGCTTCATCGCGTACATATGGTATTCTGCTAATCTTGGTTTCAGAATTCTGTATTGTTCGGCGACTTGTTGGATGACAAGTTGAGAGTCACCACAAATGACAATGTTTGTTATATCCATTGAAATTGCCAACTCTAATCCGGTTGTTAAAGCTTCATATTCCGCTTCATTGTTGGTGCACGGCTCTGTCAGGTGGTATGAGAACCTCAACATACCCTTATCTGGCGTGAAAAAGATCAATCAATCCCTTCCTTGCCTGGTATAACAGTGCCTGATCCCTTGTCTTTCCTAGCTGACAAGGCACCATCAAAGTACATTTCCCAGCGCTGCGCACTCAAAAATTCCATTTGTAGTATCTGATTGTCTGGTAACTCGTCGTTGAGAGAAGACCCAGCTGGTAGTGGGAGTGCAGCGAGAAAATCTGCTAAAATCTGTCCCTTGATAGCACAGAGGGGCACAAAAGTTATATCAAATTGTAATAAGATCATTGACCATCTCGCTAAACGTCCGGAGAGTGTTGGTTGGTCCATCAAATATTGCAATGGATTAACTTTCAAAATTAGGGTGATCTTATGAGAAAGCATGTAGGGCAAAAATTTATGTCAGACAATGCTTCTCAATAGGTGGATACTTTATCTCCATCGGTATTAGACGATACTCAAGTAGTAGAGAGCATTTTCTTTTCCCTCTTCATTGACTTGGGCTAAGAGGGCTCCAAGAGAGTCATCCAAAGTCGCGGTATAAAGTATCAATAGTTTTCCAGGGCTAGGGGCTGCCAGAACAGGAGGTGTCATTAAATATTGTTCAACTTCCAAAAAAGGCCCCGGGATAGGGGCTGCCAAAACAGGAGGTGTCATTAAATATTGTTTAACGTCCTCAAAGGTCCGCTGATTTTTTCCCAAATAAATTTGGCGTCCTTTTTAATTAATGCCGAGAAAGGCTGACACCTACTTGAGAAATTAGAAATAAAGCGTCTCAGATATGTCAACTTCCTTTGGAAGGAACGTAGCTGCTTCAAGGTTTTAGGGGGAGACACTTCTAAGATAGCTTTACTCTTATCTGGGTCGATCTCGATTCCCCGATGAGGGACAACGAATCCTAGAAATTTCTTGGATGTGACGTTGAAAGCGCACTTTAAGGGATTCATTTTAAGGTCATATCGTTATAACCGTTCAAACACAATCCTTAAATCATCCAAATTGGCTATTTTTCATTTACTTTTGATGACCAGATCATCCACGTAGCATTCTACTTGATTGTGTATGAGGTCTTCAAAAATCTTCATCATTGCACGCTGATATGTTGCTCCGACATTCTTTAGGCCAAACGACATCACTGTGTAGCAGAAGATTCCAATCGGTGTTCTGAAAGCTGTAAGCGCTGCATCCTCGGGAGCCATCCTAATTTGGTTATACCCCGACGATCTATGAAGGAGAAAATTTCATGTGTTGAAGCGATGTCCACCATCATTTCTGGTATAGGTAGTGGAAACTTGTCTTTTGGACATGCCTTGTTCAAATCTCTGAAGTTGACACAAATGCGGATTTGTCCATTTTTTTTGTAACCTGTACAATATTGGCTAACCATGTGGGTTATTGCTCTTCTTTAACAAAGTTAGCATCTATCAATTTCTTTACCTCGGAGATGACTTGTTGTTCTATCTCGATGTGCATTCTCCTGGGAGCTTGTTTTATTGGGGTTACATTCTTGTCCACTCAAAGTTTATGGACTGCAACCTCTGCTGACAGCCCTGACATTTCGTCGTTGCTCCATGCAAAGCAATCTTTGAACTCTGCTAGTAATTTGACCAGTTCTGCATACTCTTTATCATCAAGTAGAGAACTTATAAATGTATGCTAGGGTCGTTCTTCAGTCCCGAGGTTAATCTCTTTCAATTCATAGATGGTGGATTTAATTTCTTCCTCAAATTCTGGCGGAGCATCTTCTATTGATTGATCAGTAGAGTCATTCTCTACATCGAGACAATCCCCTTCTGACTCATTAGTAACAATCATGCAAAATTCAGAATCATCGACTGGTCCAACTCTACCAAATCCGAGACCTTCTTTTGAATTGGGAGTTTGACTTTTACCATTCCATAAATTTTCAAAAAAGTTAAAATTTATCTTGAATTGGGAGTTCAACTTCTAGCATTCCATAATTTTTCAAAAAGTTGAAATTTATCTTTTGGCATTTGTTTTGGTAAATAGTATTCCACAATTTTTCAAAGTGTTGAAATTTATCTTTTGGCATTTGTTTTGGTAAATGTATAGTATTCCATAATTTTTCAAAGAGTTGAAATTTATCTTTTGGCATTTGTTTTGGTAAATTTCGTAGCATTCCATAGTTTTTCAAAAAGTTGAAATTTATCTTTTGGCATTTGTTTTGGTAAGTTTCCTTTTACCATTCTATAATTTTTCAAAAAGTTGAAATTTATCTTTTGGCATTTGTTTTGGTAAGTGTCCAGGTACCATTCCATAGGTTTTCAAAAAGTTGAAATTTATCTTTTGGCATTTGTTTTGGTAAGTGTACCTGTTGAATTAATTTTTGAACACAAGGTGAGAAGTAACCAAAAGGAAATTCCATTAATTCATTAGAATCAACATCCCAATTTACATGTTTTTCAAGCTCCGTAGAGGTAGAAGCGTGGTAAAATTTGCTCGACTTTGAGCCAACACTATGGACTTCCTTGACCTCTAAACTCTCAACCTTTTGAGGGAGAATCGGAGTGAGGATCATAACAACACTATGCGGACTTCCTTGGCCTCTAAAATCTCGACCTTTTGAGGGAGAATTGGAGTGAGGGTCATAGTATCCACATAGTGGTTTATCCGATCATACATTATTTCACATTCATTCCTCTCTGTATCTTCTAGGGATATCTCATACTGAAGTTTCGTCTGTTTTGCCATTATTATTTCATCTTCGGAACTTCTTCATCACCAATGTTGATAGTTGGCCTAGTCCGTTCAACAATTAAATTGATCTTTCCTCGTCCACGTCCCTAGCCTCGACCTCGAGTGCGTGAACTAGAAGAACCTCCACCAACTGGATGTAGGGGAGTGGTAGAAGATTGTTGAAGCGGAGTTGTATGACCTTCCTTTTGTGATCACTCTGAATCTTTATCTTTGTGTGTCAAAATTTTGCATGAGAAGACAGTATTATTTGGAGGCTTGTAGTAGGCAGCGTCTTTGTGGATACCAACTTTATGCACTTAAAATGGTTGTAAGTCTCCCTTGATGCAATTTTCTTGACCATCTTTCCGGTTTCTAATGCATTGATGTAGGGATGATGGAACCATGTTATGCTCATGAATCCATGGTTGTCCCAATAGAGTGTTAAAAGAGGTCTCAGCGTTGATGATATGAAATTTAACGGTTGTTACAAATTCTCCAACCTTCATAAGTAATGAAATTGATCTAAGGGATCTTTCTCCCTTTTGGTTGAATCCTATTAACATCATCTTATCGGGGATGAGCTCCTGAACGTCGAAGTCCAAATATGCTAACGTCCGTAGACTCATCAAGTTAAGAGATGCTCCAGGATCCACTAAAACTCTGGATAACACAAATCTTCCAATGTTCACGGAGATGTAGAGCAGACGGTTGTTGTCGGCGGTACCAAGCAGCAAGTCTTTATCTGTAAAGGTTACCCCTGACTGTTCTCTCAATGAGCAAACTTCATCTGAGGATGTGCTAGCCAACTACGCTAAGCAAAATTCTGGATCTAGCAAAGCAGTAACCAGAGACTCTCTCATCTCCTTTGACAGGATCAGAGCGTCGTAGATGCTTAATCGGGCATTCTCTCATCTCCTTTGACAGGATCAGAGCATCATAGATGCTTAGTCGGGCAGGCAACTTCCTAAGATGAGCTAGCACGTTGTAAACTACTTTGTATGATCCTCCAATTTTATCTTGATTATGTGGTTCTTCCGCTAGCGGAGGTGGGGGTATCTCTTCTCGAGTCATTATCTGTTTTCCTTTATCTGTTGGAGTTATTCTTGGTGGTAACATCTTTCCGCTCCTTAGGTTGACTTCTATGACTTCTTCTTCTTGAGATATCATTGTTGAATCTTCTGGTGTCTTTTCCTCTTCGTCGGTGAGATCTAAGTTGATGGCGAGCGGTGCACCATGACGCTTGAGAGTTGGCTCTTTGTTATCAGTGCTGTCGTAAGCAATATCGTTGATGTCTTCCTTATACTTGACAACAAGTTCATCGGACTCAAGTACGAATTGAGGATCATTTTGAGGATCGAGATCGCAACTAGCTTAGTTATAACCAGTCACGTTATTACCAGAAATAGTCAAAACGTAGCCGAAATCAAAACCATTATATTCATAAGACCCCGGAGGGACAAAAAAATAATCATACAAAGTCAAGGGTTCGAGGCTTTTCTTCCCCGAATCCGAGACAACCAATCTAGTAGAGGTAGCCCCTGTCCTACCCCCCGTGCTATCAATCTTGGCAGTGGCACTCATCTCTTTCTTGTTCTTTATCCTGGATGATGACAGATTTTCTGGTGAAATCTTCATCTCGGGCCCGGTATGCTGCAGACTCTGAATGGAGGATTGTTTTGATGCAGGCTGTAGCTTGCTCAGTATCTTCTTGAATGATCTACTCCATACCTCATTCCATCCTTCTTTGGTATTTGTAGAAGCTTGTTTTGATGAATCCTGCATTTGATTGAGGACCTTTTTGAGTTCATCCCAAGCTGTACTCCATCCGTTTGTTCCGACATATGGATCAATTGGGGAGATTGACTCAGTTGAAACCATGTTTACGGAACCTTTTTCAGGTTCTCTCAAATACTCCTTCGGAATTGTTATATTCACTTCCTTGAGGTTCTTCTTGAGCCAGTTTTTAAAGACGAAACACTTGTCTACAGTGTGCCCAAGCAACCAATGGTATGAGCAATAATTTGGTTCATTCTTTTTATCCACCTCTTCGGGATTCTTTGGATTGGGTTGTTTGAATTCTGGTTTCTTCATCAAGCTTTTGAATATTATAGGTACGGCTTCATCTTTAAAGGAGTAAACAACTTTCTGTCGCTCGAACAAGGATATTCTTTTACCCTTTGTTCGAGGTGATCCCTCCTGAGACGACCGTTGGTTGGATTGACTTCTCTGTTTCTGAGTGTATTGTGATGAAGATTGACGATGATCTTCTGCATATATCTTTATCGGCTGCTTTCCTTTGTCGCCAGTTACGACTATTCCTGATTTCTTTTTGAATACTCTGGTCACCTTAGCCTTTTCATGTGGCTCCATGTGCTTCATTTCATCTTGAAGATTGTTGGCTTTAATGAGTAGCTTCTCGAAGGATTTGATGGTGAGTCCCTTAAGCATGAAAGCTACTGGCCCATGAATTCTTTTGAGTAGAATCTCAATCGCTTGATGTTCCTGTAGCTGAGGTTCACATTTCATGCTAAGGATTCTCCACCTCAAACTATAGTCTGTCAAGATTTCACTAGGCTTCTGCTTCTCCAGCATGAGTTATCCAATAGACACATGATGCTGCTCGCCAGCAAATCTTTTCACAAAAAATTTTTCTAACTCAAAAAATTTTTTAATTGACCCATTGGGCAAGTCAGCGTACCAGGCGAAAGCAATCCCAAACAAGCTGCTAACGAACAGTTGATAGAGTAAAGCTTCGTTATTCCTTGTGTTTCCACAATTGTCTCGGAAATGTGCTATGTGCTGTCAGGGATTTCCTGTCCCATCGAATATCTTAAAGTTTGGGGTTACAAAGCCCTTGGGGAAAGGCACAGCATCAAACTCCTACGGGTAAGGCCTACCCTTTAAAATTGATGCACCGCCCTTGGACTGGGCTAAAGCATCCTACACTTGTTCAACCATTTGCTTGAACTCTTTTTCTAGCATGGCACTTGATGGAGAATCCTTCTTTGGTTGTTCTTCTTTGTCTGTCGATGTAGCCTCCCTTCTTTCATTTGCGATGTGTATGATTTCTGGCTGATTAATCTCTGAAGAAGCCAATCATGGTGCTTGTGATTGCCCTTGAATGGTGGCCATGGCGGTCATAGCCGCAGTCATTTCTTCTATTCTTTTCTCTAGTAAAACAACTTCTTCATCCCTGATAACCCTATGCAGCTCATCTACGGCGTTCTCTTCAGTGTGAGGTTGAGCCTCGCGCGCAATTGTGGTAGCTCTGGTTTCAATCACATGAACATCCATGAAATCTTCCTCCAAGTAATCATTGTAATCAAAATCCTTATTGTCACTATCAACGGAAACTCCGTGTTCACAAGCCAACTCAAAAATCTCAATCCTGAGTTTCTCAAATTTTTCTTCAATTATCGATTCCTTGATTGCTTTAAGATCTGGAGGACCCTGATGTCAGATATTTCAGGCACTGGTTTTACTTCTTGTCTTGCAGGCTCACTGAACTATATCGGTGCAGTGACCTTGGGTTCCCATACCTTCTTCTTCTTTGACGATGATGCCTCAGGACAGAATGTCTTAGTAGAGACATTGGTATGTTGAGGGAAGGTATGCTCCCCGTGGTGTAGACCGGCTACAGTGTCAGGTAATCGTCTTGTCTTTCTTTCCGTAATTGCAGGAATACGGGTAAACCTCTCGGACCCAGTCTTGACATAATCGGCCAGCGACCTGAGGTCCTGGTGGTGGTATGATCGGTGGTGACCAAAGCAGTATCGACTCGGTTTCCCAAATGGAGCCAGACGGTAACACTGGTAGGTGACTCTATAGTCGACCTACGAGATTTTCTAGCGTACTTAATATCCTTCAAAATTTCATTCTTCATATGAGGGGAATTGCATGTCCCACTCGTTTAAGTAATTTACTAACAAAACATCCTTCTTTAATATCAAGCCTTCTGAACACTGCACTAACTCGGGTGATGGGGCTGAATTTCATTCTCTCCTCACCATGTTCATGAGGTGATGGGAATGCAACTGCAATCTTCCGGATACTCTCATATCCATCAGTATCTGTTTAAGGATGGAATCTACTCCCTCGCAGAAGTGGGTAAATTTCCGGTAATACCTCTTCAACTTGATGAGGCTCCTCCTCATCAGGTGTGCTTTCAGGAATCTGGACTTTGATGGCCCTCTGCATTCTCCTATTGAGGTTCCTCCTTTGAGTTCGGGTCAGTGGTACAATCCTTGAACTTGACCCGATCGCAAACACGGGAGGCGGAACAGTTAATCCTTCAGCTGAATCTTCGACAATCATCACTTCCTTCCCCTTAGCATCAGCGGGGATAGCATGTTTGGCGGGTGTCGAGACGGCAGCAGCTTTAACCTTCTTTCCGACAGGGAAGTCTTGAAGGCAGTTCAAACTGAATTCTGCAGACGGCACTTGAACTTTCGGGGCAGCAATCTTCATTACCACGAATGGGGCTTTCCCGAGGATAACCTCGAGGTCTTCATATCCGGCTCCCAACTTGATGGTGGGAGCGACGTTACGGGTGTTGCGGTCCGTTGGCAGGTAGCAAGAAAAAGTCAGCGTTGGGTAAGCCATCGCAGCAGGCTTTAAAACAAAAAGTTTTAGGGTTAGCTATATGGCCAAAAATCTGACAATCCTTTGTGCAAGCACTGAAAGTAGAGGTTAATCTCTAGACCGGGTGGGTCTTAATTTACAGGTAATTTTAACAACTTTATTTAAAAGGGTGTAAAATTGATTAATATTTTGAAGTGCACGCGGCACAACATGATTTGGTTTAATTTGCGAAGCAACAAAATAAATGTTAAAAGGGGTCGTGAGAATGTTTAGGACCCAGCGCAGGACCCAATTAGTGGCAGAAAAATGCCCAGGTGGAGTTAATCCTCCAACACACCTATTGAGGGTCCGACCCCACATAAAAATTGAAAGAGTCCTTAATGGCCTTCTGAACCCCTCTGTTTAAAGATGGTTTAACAACTAGTCCTGAAGTCTAAGGAGTTAGTTGTACTTTCCCAAGACATAAATGGGTAAAGTATGCTAACAGAAGATGGGTAATTTGGTCCAAGAGGGACATGATCATATTACCGATGTGTGAAGATAATATTTTTTTTATTATATGATCATATTAACTATAGGCAAGCCCCTATAGTTGATTACATCCTAACTGACCAAACTCACCTAAGAAGACTCTCGATAAAAATCAGAAAATGTTATCTTCAAGGAATTTCAAAGAGTAGGACTCTTCAACGAAATCAGACATAGAGGTGTGAAAGGGGATTGGTTTAAATTTGGAACATTTTATTGTAGAATTCAAAGGAAGAAGAACTAGGGGATGTCATGGATCCAGAGGAGAACCTCAGTGACTTCCTAAGCTATCCTAATGTTTAGCTTCAGTTTTGAGGAGAAATATTTAAATATTTCATCCTGCCAATTTTATTATTTAGGGCTTACATTCGTGTGAAATGATCACACAAATAGCCTGAAAGATGTGAGGATTTAGGTCGTGACAAATGACAACCTCAGAATCCTAAGACGAGTTAGGGTTTATATTGTATAACAAGGCTATGCAAATACCTAAAGATAAGGTGAGGATTTACGTTGCATAAGCAAGCAGCCTCAGGGCTATGCAAAGGCCTAAAGATAAGGTGAGGATTTACGTTGCATAAGCAAGCAACCTCCAATAGGGCTATACAAAGGCCTAAATATAAGGTGAGGATTTACGTTGCATAAGCAAGCAACCTCAAAGTCTATGGCTTTGTTGTTTAAGTCTAAGGAAGGAAGATTGGTTTAGCTGAGGAAGATAGGTTTTCCGGGTTTAAGTCTAAAGAAGGAAGATTGGTTTAGCTGGGGAAGACAGGTTTTGCTGTTGAAGATGACCATATTGCCCACCATGATGCTAGCTCCAAAAGCTCCTGCCGCGACGAGTTTGAGTTATCTAGTGTGTCAAGTTATAATATTAAATCAGGTGTCTCCTGCTGCGACGAGTTTGAGTTATCTAGTGTGTCAAGTTATAATATCAAATCAGGTGGCCTTGCCGCGACGAGTTTGAGTTATCTAGTGTGTCAAGTTATAATATCAAATCAGGTGGCCCTATGTTTGAAATTCCTTAAATTTTATGAGGGCATATTAAGGTTGATTAGAGCGACACCGGTTAGAATCCAACGGTTCCCTCGTTCCGGTATCCTTTTTTTCTATTGGATTCACTTAGTCCAAATGAACTTACTAAACCAAACTTAATGAGTTCAATAATTTCATTTAAACCATGGGAAGCCTTGTTAGAAACCGTAGGTTACCTCCTCCGAGGAATTCCCGATCATCCGATAGAGACGTCTTAATTTAGTTGAAGTTGTGGTTTTGTGTGATGTTTGTGATTAAATTTTGAGTTGTTTTATATTTTGAATGTTGTGGCGGTGAATTTTATCTTAGTTGATTTTTAATTTTGGGTTTTGGTTATAGTTATGGTTAACATGCAAGTTTATGTAGGTAAACATAAGCATGAAACATGTAAGGAAAAGGGAGAAGGAAGACGGTACTATAAACTGTAAAAGCGTACCTAGCGAGTCTTCTTGTTCCACCATCTGAAACTTAAAAATGCATGTGAGGGAATTTATGAAGAGTAGGGAAAATAAAGTTTTGATGATTTTCCTAACCCTATTTCATATTTTGGTGAGTCCTTAAAAGTTTAATTAAGGATGATTTCATTGAGTAAAGAATATTAAGTTTAATAGGCCTGTGAGGTATCCAACAAGTTAGGAGGGGGGAGCAGGTCCATGCCTCCCTCTCACCAACTGGTGAAAAGCCTCGAGTCCATTTGAACTTAATATGTTGCTTAATGGTTCATCCTGTAAATACCCTTATTACTCAGTGAACATTGATGTCTCAATTATCCCTAAGTAAAGAGGTAATTATCATTTGTCATTCAATTTAAGAATTATGTGGGTAAAAATCGTTAAAGGGGCAAGTTAGTGTAATTTGAATAACTTAGCCAAATTTTAATCCTAATTGGGCGTAGTGGTGTTTCAAGGATGTTTGATATGATTATATTTATTTCTCTAATCCTTTTTTAGTCAATTTTTGATTTAGCCTAAGTCACCACTAAGCCCTTAAGGCCTAAGTGAGTGTCTTAATTAGTTTTGAAAAGGGTTAAGCTTTAAGTGGTCATGATTCATGATTTGGATTCTATTTGAAAATCAAAATAGGGGTATTAAATTGATTAGTTATTGACTTCAAAAGTCATACCCCTAAGTCCATGATCATTTAATTTTAATAAGCTTCCAAATTTTAATAATTTAGAAATTTATTAATCTTAATTAAGAAAGTGAAATTGGTTTCTACCAATTAACCCCTTTTTTTTTCAAACATCAATTAAATTGTCTAAGATCAGAGGTTACCCATTTTCCCTCCTTGGATTAGGCCTAAGTGTTAATTAAGGCAAGGTTTCCAAAATTACACATTTGCCCAAAAGGCTCTAACACCTCATAATTTATCAAATTCAATTCAAATGATTTTGAATCTTTTATCCTACCTCCTTCATGAGTCAATTGAGAAATCAGAGGAGAAAATATGATTTTTCAAATTTTAATTTAATTTATATAATTATTTTCATGCAAAAATAGGATTTTTCAATAAAAATTCCTAACTTGACCAAGGTATATTATAATCCATTGAAATTTTTACTGGAGATAGAACTAGACCAAAGAAGCCTTTGGATCAAATTTCATAATTTTTTGAATTTTCTGTGATTTACTAGAATTATTTTAATTTTTCGGCTATTTAATAAAAATAAAACATTTTAAGTGGTGAAAATTAAGTTTTATATTTTTGAAAAATTTTCCTAAGGTCAAAGAACTTAGTGGAGCAAATTCTATATTTTTTAGATTTTTCTTTGATTTATTGGAATTATTTTAGTGAAAACTTATTATTAGGCTTTAAAAATTATTTTTAAGCTTTCAAATTCAATATCTTTATTTAGAAAATCAGGAAATAATATTCTAATTGTTTTTAAGTAATTAGGAAGTAATTTAGAACATTTCCATGAGGTTTGTTATTTTTGTGATTTTTATAAATTTTTAATTATTTTAAATATTTAAAATTGGCTAAAAATCAAGTTTTTATTTTAAATATAATTTTGTTTTTATAAAATATCTCTGATCATAGAGAACTAAAAAAAACTAAGTTTCATAATTTTTTGAGTTATTTCTANAAAATTAAGTTTTATATTTTTGAAAAATTTTCCTAAGGTCAAAGAACTTAGTGGAGCAAATTCTATATTTTTAAGATTTTTCTTTGATTTATTGNAAATTTTTCTGTGATTTATTGGAATTATTTTAGTGAAAACTTATTTTTAGTGTTTAAAAATTATTTTTAAGCTTTCAAATTCAATATCTTTATTTAGAAAATCAGGAAAAAATATTCTAATTGCTCTTAAGTAATTAGGAAGTACTTTAGAACATTTCCATGAGTTTTTTTTATTTTTGTGATTTTTATGAATTTTTAATTATTTTAAATTTTTAAAATTGGGTAAAAATCAAGTTTTTATTTTAAATATAATTTTATTTTTATAAAATTTCCCTAATCACAGAGAACTCAAAAAAACTAAGTTTCATAATTTTTTGAGTTATGTCTTGATATTTAAAAAATCATTAAAGTTTTAAGAGTGGTATTTATCTTTGAAAATCAATTTAAGTTGTCAAATTAACTCAAAATATTTTAAAATTTTCATGATGATTTCTCTAGATCATAAATCACAGTAGAGATTAAAAATCAAGTCATTTAAATGTTTAAATTTTTTAACATTAATTATCTTAATGATTTTNTTTATCTTTGAAAATCAATTTAAGTTGTCAAATTAACTCAAAATATTTTAAAATTTTCATGATGATTTCTCTGGATCATAAATCACAGTAGAGATTAAAAATCAAGTCATTTAAATGTTTAAATTTTTCAACATTAATTATCTTAATGATTTAGTGTTTGTAAAATTTATGGACATTTTAAATGATTTGACCCATGAAATTATTTCCAAAGGATTCCCTAGTCATGGTGGACCTTTCAAAATTTTCTTAGGGNTCTCTTATATATATATATATATAAGAAAGATGAACGGTAACATGTGTCTATCCACCCCATATATGCTAGTTCGAGTCAGATGAAATTGAACCCGGGACTGAGGGGACTTACGCCGAAGCTGAGAACCAACAGGTCGGCATTTTGTGTTTGTGTGTGTGTGTGTGTGTTCATTTATTTATTGTTTTATTTATTTATGTGTGTGTTTGTGTGTGCCTTCTTTTATATCTAAATTAATATAGCATTGCATTTTTATATCAATTAATTTAAACATTATAGAATGATTAACTATGCTTCTTTTTCTTAAAGATTGGATACATATTTGTAAATTGATCTCACAATTTATGCTATATATGAGACTTTGAAGCCCACTCATCTTTAACATATTGAATATGTTTAACACATATTATATTTATGAAAGAATTAATGTTTATTTGGCCTTGTTATATTAGGTTCTTCTCCCAAGAACTTTTTGGTTTATCCTAGAACTTTCACGTAGAATTCCCTTAATTGTTGTATTATTAGATAATTGATCTTTCAATTTTTTTTTATTTTTAAAATTACAATATCATTTACATATAATGATAGAATAATTCAATATTTTCTTCTTCTTTGACATAATTGAGGTGACATGAGTGGTATCTTTATAATTTGATCATATGCATAAAACCCATCAATTCTCTAGTATCATCAGTTAGGTTTAACAAAAGTTAAAGGTCACACCATAATAATGTATTACTCTAGGCCATCATTGACGAAAGAACTCTTAGCTTTCTTTTAATCAAGAAATGGATGTTTTGTTGCTATAATGCACGATAAGAGCTAAAGAATTATTAGTGTAATTATAATAAAGAATATATCTATGGAACAGCCATCCTAACTTTTATGGAACTCCTATATAATAGCCCATTCTTTATGACTTTTAATTCATGCATGTTCTCTTTTCTTCTTTGAAGGGTTCAAATTGCTCCCAAGTTTCATGAGAATTTTGTTGGCCTCATTCAATTATTGATTATTCCTCTAATTTAACATTTTTTTGCAATGGAATTATTTTGTTGCAATGGTTGACAAGTTTTTTTAATATATTTAAAATTAAAAAACTTCTTTAAAAATTCTTTTATGTTCATTATCTCAATATATATATATATATATATTATAAAACTCATCTTTATCATATCTAGGGAAGTAACACCTTGTAAGTTTAGATCAAGATAACTTATGAAAAGTTGATCAATATAAACATGTGTCACATCTTTTGTACATGCTCATTAAGATTTGTATACATCATCTCAATTAATCTATTTTGGTTTTGTCATTTTTGGAATCATTATCTACATATAAATTTCATAAATTGTACAATAGTCATAGAATTTTTTGGAGTGATATTGCTAACCATTTTTTTATTGTTAGAAGTTGTGCATGTCTCTAATTTTTTTTCTTTACAATCACATAACTAAAGAGCATGTTCAATTTAAGTTTTATAAAATAAGCTAATACTTTCTTAGTATTAATATATGAAAATAACATAGCACATAAAATAATTAATCATATCATGCAAACAAAGGGACATGAGCCCCACACATTTATGTGCAACAACTGCAGTCTTTTGGCCTTTAGTTATCTATAGCCTTTAGATTGTTGCTCTTTAGTTATCTTTAGCCTTTAAAGAAAATATTACGCATTATTTTAGTAAAATAAAATTTTTGTGTGAATTGGATTCAACAAACTTTAAATTTAAAAATTACCTTTCATGTGGTGAATTATTAAGTCTTGTTGCTTATATCTTCTATACTTAGATGCAAGACATTTGAATTTTCTTTTATATTAGCTGTGTCACTTAGTATTTGTGTTCTAGTGGTGGTGTGAGAGAGCATATCTTGTTTCCCAAACAATCATCAAGGCACGTTTCTTGAATTTCTAAACATCAAAATTAAGTGACATAAAATCATCATAACTAGTTATCTAATGGAAATCATACTTCTTCATAAGTTATTGGTGACCCAAATTTATTTAATTTCAAAGTGTTTCTATTTGTTATCTTGATTATCACATCTGCAATGCTTAAAATGTTTAAGGGCTCAATATCGTTAACAAACATTTTCATGCAACTATTCATATAGTAGTCTATTACTAGATTATTTAAGGGAAAATGAAGAGTCCTGAGTCTAATGAATATACATGTGCGTGTGTGTGTGCATGAGTGTCGTCAGTCGTGACATGTTTGTAGAGCATCCTCTTTGAAGGTCGTAAGTTCCCTCAGGTTGCAAGTTCGATTCGCTCTCTTGTCAGTTTGCTGGTAGTCCTTGAATAGTTAGGCATATGAGGATGGTTGGGGGCTCGTATCATAGCCTTCGGCCAATCTTTTAAATATGAGACCACTAAAATATTTGATATTTATCATAGGTGATCTATAAAAACTACTGATGTTTGATGTGTGAAAAGATTGCATGAATTTTTTTTATATTTTTCATATCTTTTTGAATGAAATTGCACTTTAAGGAAATATATTTTTATGTTTTTCTTGCAGGTATAATGGGTATTAGGAGCAGAACAAATTGGAAGAAACATCAAGCGAAAAGGAGAAGATTTGGAGAAAAAGCAAATCTTATGAAGGCTAAGGCCATGACGCCAAAACCTGGGCGCCTAGGCCCCAGCCAACTAAATGCAAGGCCATGGCCTCAGATCAGAGTGGCGCTTAAGCACTCAACACCTAAGAGCAACTTGAGAGGTTGGCACTTAGGCGCCAAACACTGGCACCATAGCACCAATCCTGAAGGCCAAGGCCATGGCGCTATGATGGAGCGGTGCCTAAGGTCGGGCCACCACTTCATAGGAGTTTGGGAAGTTTTTATTGAAATTTTCAAATGAGAATAGGGAGGAATTTGAAGTTCATGAAAAGTGGAAGAGGGTGAAGTTAGAGTTCGTTTTTTGATTTAGGTGTGTCTTCTTAGGGTTTGAGAAGGTTTTCCTTTTGTGTTTGTAGTGATCTTGGCTTGATCTATGTAAGTCTAGTGGTGTGAGTTGTGTTGATTTGTACTTGATTTTGTTTAAGGAGTTGTTAGAGAAGAGCAAGGAGTTGGGTGGAGCGTTCTCAAGGACAATTAAAGGAGAGAGATAAGTATATTTGTGGTTTGGAATTGTAGTTTTCTTAAACTCATTTGTATGTTTGATTTCTCTATTTCAATAAAATTTGGTGTTGTTTATGAGTAATTCTCCTTCTTTTTTCTTGTGGTGATGTAGTAGATGTGTAAGAATGTGGATAACATGTTGAAATAGTTTTTTATTCTTTATCTGTGATGCTTTTCCTTTTGCACTTAGTTTACTTTTCAATCTGATCAAATTGATCTGTTAAAATATGTTGTGAACCCGTAAAGATTTGAATGAGTTACATCATAAATGACTAGAAAAATCACGTTAAATTATAGAGTATGAATCAAAGTATACTATAGGGAGATGCAAATGTTAGGGAGATAAGTTTTAATAGGGATAACGTGGAGGTTTTTAGGGTGACAGTCTAGAACAATTACTAATTAAACCAAACTTCTTTACCCGCTTGGAAGAGGGTAAATAAGATATATGCTCCTATTTGTCATAAACTCTACTTTATTTCGCATTTCTTCCACATCCCCACTATATTTTTATTGCTGTAAAATATAGTACTCTTAGCACTTAGCAAGACCAATTCACATAGCGTAATTAGAAATTATTTATGTATAATTTTAGATAATTGCAGTAGGTTTGTTAGCATAAACCAAAGTATTTGATTATTTCAAACTAAGAATGAATTTAGTAGACTAGAACATTGTCCTACCTTTGATTCCCTTTGTTCCCTGTGGGTTCAATATCTCGGGCTCTGAAACGATAAGTATACTTGCGTGAGAAACGCTAGCGTGCAAGAACATTTCATTTTAAGAATTCAACTAAGTTGCTAGATAGTATAAAGATTTCTTGTGCTATTTCCAGGAATTATATAATTGTTATAAGCGTTGAGTGGATCATTGTTCGTCGAAATGACATCCTTATACTTAGGTATTAATTAGAGCAAGCTTGTGGTATGGATCTTGTCCATGAACTTGATATTCATTGAATTCAACTATCTTCTAATTAGTTTGAACTCATTGATTTGATGTTAACTGAAGCTTCTAATATCTTTGTACTGAAAAATTTATAATACATATGTATTTTGTTGGCAATGTTAGGTTTCTTGAATACATTAGAGAGCACATTCAAGACACCTGTTGTAGTGGTCCCACTAAGAATGCTAAAAGTGATATCATTGTTTAAAAATAGATGAATTGAACTATAAAGCTTATCTATCCATCAACTCGTTGTGGACTCCAAAAATTTAAAATACCCTGGACTCTTATCAAGAGCTTAATATATTAAGTTTAGGGTTAAATTTTTAGAAGGTGGATAAGATAGTAGAAAAGACACCACCCAAGGATTTCTCCCTCGTTTTGCGAGGAATTTAAAATCTAGAGTTAAGGTTTCTCATAGATGCAAGTCCCTATGGTTAATTACCTCTGTCAATAACGAGAGAGCACTTTCGGTTATGGCTAGTAATTAAGCGCTAAGTATCCAGGCTTAGCATATAGTAGCAATTAATTTAAATTTGAAAATTATGGAAATTTTCACCACGAACTTAAAGTGGATGGTAGGAAAAACAACAATGAACCTAACCAAGTTATCATGGTTATGTCATCTCGAGTTGTCATGGTTCTTGGTTTATTTAGTCAATGGAGGTAGTCGACCTAACTTGACATAAGGATCCTTGTCAACAATCACGAGTTGTTTCGTCAATGGGTACTTTGTTGACCATTTTACNTTAAGAGTGGTATTTATCTTTAAAAATCAATTTAAGTTGTCAAATTAACTCAAAATATTTTGAAATTTTTATCATGAGTTCTCTGGATCATAAATCACAGTAGAGATAAAAAATCAAGTCATTTAAATGTTTAAATCTTCCAAGATTAATTATCTTACTGATTTAGTGTTTGTAAAATTTAAGGACATTTTAAATGAAGTGACCCATGAAATTATTTCCAAAGGTTTCCCTAGTCATGGTGGACCTTCCGGTTTTAATTGACTTGACCCATGAAATTATTTTCAAAGGTTTCTCTGGTCATGGTAGACCTTCAAAATTTTTTTAGGATTTAATAACCAATATGCTAATTTCCATGATTATTTTAAGGAAATGATGTGAAATAACCTGAAAAATATGGGTCTCTGTATAGGGTGCTAATTTCCATGATTATTTCAAGGAAATGATGTGAAATAACTTGAAAAATATGGATCTCTATATAGAAACCTTCTCTGACTTTGGAAAAATCAGAGAATATTTTCCCTTACTGAAGCTACAACATGTCAAAATTTCAAGCTAAGGTGATGTGTCAATATGCATGGAGAATCAAATGGTTCAAAACATTGTTTAATTAATTAAAAATAAAATATGAACCAAATGGACTTGAAAATTACTCCACATTATTCTCCTCTTTTCACTGAGTAAGGGTGTATTTTAATTTTATTTTTGTGATTTTTCTACACAAAGTTTTGTATTTTCTAAGTAAAGGGTATTTAAATAAACAGGAAAAAACCCTATTTATCTATTTAAACAGCGCGTGCTCACTAGATCCTAGGCAGCTCCAAAGGCATGCGTGGCGTGCTCTGGTTGGACGCCGCCATCCATGTAGCTGCTGACTCGGCCCGCTGTTCACGTCCTGAAGTGCTGTCCGGCACAATCTCCCTCATCCATTTGATACACGCTTGATCGAACGGCTCCCCATCATCGTCCCCGATAGAATGATCCCGTGCCCGTCCACACAAAAACCTTAAAATCTTGGCCTAGACTCAACCAAATCACTTCGGGTTTGATCCTATGGACTCATCTATGTGAGACGAACACATTCATATGGTTAAGATGCCATGAAATCAAGCTTAAGTAAATGGGGAATCAAAATAAGCTTGAGAAGAGGAGTTTTATACCTTTGCTCTGAGCAGGGAGGCTTTGATCAGAGGTGGTCAGCACGTTTGTTGGGGTCCAAGGATGCTAGGGATTGAGTCCCTGGTCTTGCTGTAAGGCCTGGGTATGAATTCGACCAAGCTCAATTTCAGGTGTTGATCTAGAGCTATGGTAGAGGCTCTGTGGAAGGTGGATTTGATGGGGCTTTGGCTTCTTCCACTCATGTGAAGATGTAGGCACATAATTAAAGTTTGGTGGAGTGTGGAGGTGTATTGGGTTCTGTCCTGGTTTCTGGCAGGGCACAAGTAATTGAAGTTTGGTGGAGTTTGGAGGTGTATTGGGCTCTGTCCTGGTTTCCGGCAGGGTTTCGAGCTTAAAATTGGGCTCCGACAGTGGGAATGGGTGACGAAAAATGGTTGGAATGCACTGAGGGGATCTTAGGGAAGCTCTATGTAAAGTTTGGAGAGACCTCTCAAAGAAAATTTTAGCACACCTCCCATAGCCATGGGAGGTGAGTTTTTATAAAAATGGTCATGGGGTGGCTCTCAGGGCATAAGCATGGGTGCATTGTGGTGCTTAGATGGAGGGCAGAGGAGCTCCATAGTTTGATTTAGATGAGATGGCCTCTAGGTTTTATTTGGGTGAGGTGCCATGGGAGTGGCTCTTAGTTTTGGGCTTTTCCAGCCACTAGGCTGGCCGACCGGCCAGGGGGGNGGAGGTGCTTTTTATAAAAATGGCAAAGGAGTGACTGTCATGGCCAATTAGAGGGTGTAATGTGGTGCTTATATGGAGGGCAGAGGACCTTTACAACTCAATTTGGCTGAGCTGACCTCTAGGTTTGATTTTGGTAAAGCTTGATGGGGGTGGCTCTTGGTTTGGCCATTTTTCGGCGATTAGGTCGGCCGACCGGCCAGGGGGAGGTGGCTAGGTACTCAGGGCATCCAGAGGAATCCATCACAACAATTTAATGCAAATGTGTTTTGATTTAGCAAGGATATGTTAAGCATGTATATTTTAGGGAATAAGATCCCTTAATTTGGGAGAACCTTGATCCATGGATTAGTTTAGGTAGTTAGATGGGTTTTGGCTCAGTCATAGGGGTCAACTAATGGCTGAGGTGTAGTTAATTAGGTTGCTGGTTGGGTCATATTTAGTGCATGGGTTCAATGTGGGTTCAAGTGATCAAAGTTTAGGTTAGAGCTAGGTTAGCCATGTCAAATGACCCAATTGATTGATCAACATTGTGTAGATGATTTTTATGAAGATTTTTGGTGAAGGTTTGAAGTGATTTTGAGTTCAATCGGTAGGTCAATTTGAGGGATTTTTGAAATTTGTCCAATTTGGGCATGTTGGGTTAAACATGGGTCTAGGTTAGGCTAGACTTGGGCTAAGTCCAAATTAAATGATTCACATGATCAAGGGAGATGTTTTGAAGATTTTTCATGAAGGGATAGAGTGGAAATTTTGGGGTTAATGCCCTCAATTTGGTGAGATTTTGAGACATGGCCAATTTGGGGCAAATTTGGGGCTTTTGGACTTAAGTTGAAATCAAAAGAAATTGAGCTCTCACCAAGGCCAAATGAAGGTCAATTTTCATGTATGGGGATGTTATGAAGGTTTTTTCAACACAAATTGTGGCCAATTGAGTGGGCTATGGGTTCAATTTGGTGGAACCAAGTCATAGGGCCAAATTTGGGTTTTTGGTTTAAATCTAAATTGGGTCTGAATGATGGACCAATTGAGCTTGTATTTGGTCTAGTTTGACCATATCAAAAGTGAGTATGAGTTTAAGATTGAAATTAGGGTAAATTGAGATCAAATTGATGGACATTTGAGTTGAATTTGGTGAAATTTGGGCCTTTAAAGGGCAATTTGGGGGTTTTGATCAAAGATGGTCAAATTGGCCAAATTGGGTAATGTGATAGTTGAGGAAAATGAAATTGAGAATATTTGGGAGATATTTAGAATTTTTTGGGATTTTTTTGGAAATTTTTGAATTGTGGGCCCAAGAGGGGTATTTTGGTAATTTGGACAATTTGGGGATTTTGGGTAATTTTGGTGTTTTAAAGGTGTTTGAAATGATTTTTGAACAAGTTTGGATATTTTGGCTAGATTTGGAGATTTTGGCCAAAATTGGGGTCCCAATGGTATTTGGGTAGTTTGGGGAATTTTGGGGGTAAAAGGCTAGGTTGGGTATCTTAGTGGAGTTGGAATACCAACCACCATCAATAAGTCATGGACAAATGGAAACCCCATTTTAGGTCCTCTATGTAGTGGTCTTAGCTAAACCCTAGCTCAAGGCTAATGGGTTTAGGGAACCACCTACATGAGTCTCCCAAAGGTATCAAGGGACCAAAGCCTAGAAGTTCTGGGTTTAGGGTAGTGAGTGATTGTGAGTGCAAACTTGTGCCTTAGCCCTAGACCAACACCCAGGGTCAACCCTAAGGTCCAGCAGTCCTAAGGGTGACTCATCTTGAGTTCCCCCATAATGACCCCACCTACTAAGTGCTAGAGGTTAGGACCAATATGTGGAACTTCAAGTTGAGTAAAGAAGAGATTGGAATTTCTAATGGCGAGGGTCCCATGTCTAGNGAATAGACTTGAAAAAGAGTTAGGTAGGGAAGATACTAGCTCTCACTCTAGAGTTCCCTCTTCTCCCTCCACATGGAGGTTAACATCTCATTTCAACACCTAAAACTATAAATCAAATTGCGGGGCTTTGGTTTGTCACTCTAAATTCCTCTAAGTCTACACCCTTTAAAGTTTATTTCTTTATTTATTTGCTTGCAATCATATGAATTACATTCTCATCCATACAATCTCATGTGGTTCTTACCATTTATTGACTGAGACAATACCATCTCGGATCTTACATGTTCTCACAATAGATATTAACATCTTAATTGGCCAAATCAAGAAGTAAATGAAGTACAAGATTTAAAATCATCACAACTTATTTCAATATTAAAGATTAATACTTCACACAACTTCCATCCAATACTTAAACACTTATCATTTTAAGGAAAAAGATAAAGAAAACTACTCATAATTTATGGAGAAAACACAATCACACTTAAGTTTGAAAGTAAAAGTCATGCAAACAAACAAGAAGTTTAAATTAAAAACTAAATGTAGTCACAAAGATAATAACTTATCTCAAATCATCTCCACTAAACTCTTGAATTTCCTTTGAATGTCTTCCTTCACTTATAATACAAACAACAACTCAAAATAAAAAGAAAAGGGGGTGACGACGTGTGTGGGAGAAATCGTAGGAGAGGGTGGAAGAGGATGACAAGAGAGAGTCTCCAAGAAGGGGGCTCTTCAATCCAATCCAAGTCTTTTTTATAATTTTTCAAAAGATGTCTTGGTGTCTTTTCAAAATGTATCCATATTCAATGAATCTTCCAAGAGTTTCCTTCTTTAAAAAGCTAATTGAATGTATTTTCATTTCAATTGATTTTTTCCCACATTTTTCACCAAGGGATGCTTCAAATAACTTTTCAAAAATTCATCCAAATTTATTGAATCATCAAGTAACTACTTCTGACGCTTAAGCGCAATGTACTTGGCGCTTAGGCGCGACCTTCTTAATTTTACTGGCGCATAGCGTTAGTTTTGAGCGCTTAGGCACCACCGTTCTTTTGCACACCTTCTTCATTTGTGCTCCAAATTTGAACCTTTTTTACTCATTTCACAAATTTCATCTATTTGATTGACCTGAAAGAAAACCACACAAATATCTTCCATTAAAGTGCAATATCTCAAAAATAAGTATAAAAATATGTATATAAAGACTATATATTTTAGGTGTATCACTCCGCAACATGACTCCAAAAATTTGATACCATTTTCAGGTGCACTCACGCTGGTGGCTCACACATGTGCACGTATCATATCAGTAATATCAATTTTTTTAGTCTAGAATATCGATCATATAGGGAACGAGAGAATTAGACTTAAGAAAAGTTATAGACTCCTAGTTTCGTTCCTAGCCTGGAATTTAGACTGGATTAAAATTATACAAAGTAATCCTACTATATTGCAAATAATTTTGAAGTTTAAATCATATAGAAATCCTACTTAACCTAGTTGTTAGATTGATGAATATTCGGTTCTAAAGATACCCTCCCTTGTACTGATTTAAGTGGAGTATAAGAAATGTAAAGTGTTAATTGTAACTTTGGCTAGTGATGATTAGGAGCAATTCTATTCTTTATCCTCTCCCGAGTGCATAATGAAGACTGGTTTAAATGACTTTAATTCCTTATTTCTCATTTTCAACCCATGAAAGAATATTTCCTTAACATTTTGCATCTACCTTTGAAGCATATCCACCTACACTCCACAACTCAACCTAACTAACCTAGTTGATTCTACCATAGCTCTCGTAAGTTGTTATGGTTCATAACACATTTTAACATTTTTCTTGGCCATAATGAAAAGTGAATGAAGATATGAAGGTTAATCATCACATTAAGTAATTAAATCAAAATAAATTTGAAAACATTTTGCACACCTACACATCATACTCAATCATCACAAGGCAAGGTAAAGAGTATTACTTAGAAAGCATGAAGAACATAATACAAACCTTCATTTGAAAACAATAGAATTCCAATAAATGAAGTATTTATAGAAATGCAATAAATGAAATACACAATCACTTATCTTCCTCTCCTTTACAACTAAAGATGCTCCACCAATTGCTTCCCTGACTGTTGCTCATGAAGACTTTCTCTATCCTCAAATTAAGAAGATGAAGAAGGAACAAAACTCTATAGCACACACAACCTTCTCCTTACTTTTCCACTCAATTCTCCCTAAAACACTCAATCTAACCTTAACTTTTATCAATCTTGGATCTACCAACATCAATCAATCAACAACTGTGATACCTACATTTTATAGACTCATGCACAACAATATAAAATCCCCCATGAACTACTACACAACTCACCATGATTCCCCACGCCAGGCTACCCGAACTGCTAAAATTGCTCCAAGTAGATGTTGACACCTGGGCATAACCTCTTAGTTTGCTGAGGAATGCATAGGCGCCTTGGCGCCCAAGGGTGTGGCGCCTAGGAGTTAGTATCGCAATGCTTTGATGCCAAGTGGATGGCGCCTAGGCCTCATCGTCTCACTTTGTCAGGTCTGAGACTGACACCCAGAGGTCTGGTGCTTAGGTGTCAGTCTCCTACATGCTCCTTTGCTCCAAGTCTCCTCTACATTGCTCCACTTCTAACACTTATTGTACCTACAACAAAAACTTGAAAATACATTTTTAAAAGTGCAATTTCATCCATAAAAATGTGAAAAATATAAAGGAATTTAAGCATTCTTTTCTACACATCACTAACCCATTATAAAAGGTCTGAAATGATCAACCACTCGGGAAGTGCATGGTGAGGGCACTTCTGAAGAAGTTCCTTAAATCATACCCAAGCTTTATAAATAGACTCACCTTCATGCTGACAAAATAAAGTGATATAATTCCTAAGTTTAGTCTTTTTTTAGGGTGAAAAATATTTTGCGAGAAATTTATGGGCCAAGTCACTCCATGTTCTAAGTGATGTCAGTGCCAATGAGTTTAACCACATTTTCTCTTTGTCCCTTTAGTATGAAGAGAAAAGTCTTAACCTAATAGCGTCATTGGAAACACCATTATAGTGAAATGTGTGACAAAGTTCTAGAAAACTCGGTAAGTGAAGGTTTGTAACTTCAAATGGGGTTCCCCCAAACTGATTGTTCTGCATCATTTGGATGATAACAGGCTTCAATTCAAATGTGTTGGACTCTACCACATGGTTTTGGATACTTAAATAAATATCATCTATTGTAGGGTTAGCGTAATCTCTCAAGGGTCTAGGCGTATCATGATGTACATGAGTTTTTTAGTTTTTTTTTAGGATTGTGCGCGAACTCTCCTAAGTGTTGTTCAAGTCGTTCTTGTTTTCTAATTCTCCTAACATGTCCCTCTAGCTCAGAATCTTTGGGTTCAAGTTCAGTTGGTACTAAACTATGCATATACGAACTATAGACCCCTTAAACAAAAACTAACTACTAAAAAAAAA
>JXCR01122350.1:0-20291 GCA_002079205.1 Phalaenopsis hybrid cultivar | reverse complement strand
TTATGGAACTCATTAAGTTTAGTTTAGTAAGTTCATTTGGACTAAGTGAATCCAATAGAAAATAGTGATGCCGGAATGAGGAAACCGTAAGATCCTAACTGGTGTCGCTCTAATAAATTTTAATATGCCCTCATAAAATTTAAAGAACTTCAACCATAGGGCCACCTGATTTGATGTTACAACTTGACACACTAGATAACTCAAACTCGTCATGGCAAGGAGCTTGGAGCTAGCATGGTGGGCAGCACGGCCAATCTTCCTTCCTTAGACTTAAACAACAAAGCCATAGGACTTTGAGGTTGCTTGCTTATGCAACTTAAATCCTCACATTATCTTTAGGCCTTCGTATAATCCTGTNCAAGCCATGGACCAAAGGTCCCCCAAATTAAGGGATCTTATTTCCAAAAATGCACATGTTTAAGATATCTTTACCAAATCCAAGCACATTTGCATTAAATTGCTGTGATGGAGTCCTGTGGGTTCCATGAGCTCCTAGCCACCTCCGCCTGGCCAGCCGGCCAGCATAGTGGTCGGAAAATCCCAAAACCGAGAGCCACCCCCATGGCACCTCACCCAAATCAAACCTAGAGGCCAGCTCATCCAAATCAAACTATGGAGCTCCTCTGCCCTCCACCTAAGCACCACAATGCACCCAAACTCATGCCTTGAGAGCCACCCCATGGACATTTTTATAAAAACTCACCTCCCACGACCATGGGAAGAGTGCTGAAAATTTCTCAGAGAGGCCTCTCCAAACTTCAGACAGAGCTTCCTTAAGACCCCCTCAGTGCATTCCAACCATTTTCCCTCACCCATTCCCATTGTCAGAGGTCAATTTTGAGCTTAAAACTCTGTCGGAAACCAGAACATAACCCAATACACCTCCATACTCCACCAAAATTTAATTGCTTGTGCCCACACCTTCACAAGAGTGAAATAAGCCAAAGCCCCATCAAATCCCCCTTCCACAGAGTCTCTACCATAGCTCTAGACCAACACCTGAAATCGAGCTTGGTCGAATTCATACCTTGGCTTTACACCAAGGCCAGGGACTCAATCCCTAGCCTCCTTGGACCCCAACAAACTTGTCGAGCACCTCTGATCGAAGCCTCCCTTCTCATAGCAAAGGTATAAAACTCCTCCTCCTCCCGAGCTCATTTTGATTCTCCATTTACTTAAGCTTGATTTCATGGTACCTTAGTTGTATGGATGTGTTCGTCTCACTTAGACGAGTCAATAGGATCAAACTCGAAGTAATTTAGTTGAGTCTAGGCCGAGATCTTAAGGTTTTAGTCTGGATGGGCACGGGATCGTTTTATCAAGGACGATGTCGAGGAGCCGTTTGATCAAGTGTGTATCAAATGGACGGGGGAGATCTAGCCGGACAGGGCTTCGGGACATAAACAGCGGGCCGAGTCAGCAGCTACATGGACAGCGACATCCAACCAAAGCACGCCACGCATGCCTTTGGAGCCATCATAGGTTGAGGTGGCACGCGCTGTATAAATAGATAAATAGGACTTTTTCCTATTTATTTAAATACCCCTAAATTAGAAAATCCATAAGTTTGTGTAGAAAAATCACAAAAATAAAATAAAAATACTCTCTTGCTCAGTTAACAGAGGAGAATAAAGTGGAATATTTTTCAGGTCCATTTGATGCATAAAATATTTTTAATTAATTAAATACTATTTGGAATCACTTGATTCTCCATGCATATTGACACTTCACCTTGATTTGAAATTTTGACATATTATAGCCTTTGTAAGGGGGGGACATTCTCTGATTTTTCCAAAGTCAGATGAGGTTCCTATACAGAGATCCATATTTTTCAAGTTATTTCACATTATTTCTTTAAAATAATCATGAAAATTAGCATACTGGTTATTAAATCCAAAGAAAATTTTGGAAGGTCTACCATGACCAGAAAAACCTTCGAAAGTAATTTCATGGGTCAAGTCATCTAAAATGTCCTTAAATTTTACAAACACTAAATCTCTAAAATAATTAATTTTGGAAAATACAAACATTTAAATGACTTGATTTTTGACCTCCACTGTGACTTATGATCCAGAGAACTCATCGTAAAAATTTCAAAATATTTTTAGTTCATTTGACAATTTTAATTTATTTTTAAAAATAAATACCNCCTAGCCACCTCCCCCTGGCCGGCCGGCTAGCCTAGTGGCCAGAAAAGCCCAAAACCGAGAGCTACCCCCATGACACCTCACCCAAATCAAACCTAGAGGCC
Source organism: Phalaenopsis hybrid cultivar (assembly GCA_002079205.1). Lineage (NCBI taxonomy): Eukaryota > Viridiplantae > Streptophyta > Magnoliopsida > Asparagales > Orchidaceae > Phalaenopsis > Phalaenopsis hybrid cultivar. The sequence continues at coordinate 18,040 of JXCR01122350.1, read as the reverse complement.
AGCTTATCCAAATCAAACTATGGAGCTCCTTTGCCCTCCACCTAAGCACCACAATGCACCCAAACTCATGCCCTGAGAGCCACCGCATGGCCATTTTTATAAAAACTCACCTCCCACGGCCATGAGAAGAGTGCTGAAAATTTCTCAGACAGGCCTCTCCAAACTTCACACAAACCGTCCTTAAGACCCCCTCAGTGCATTCCAATCATTTTCCCTCACCCATTCCCATTGTCGGAGCTCAATTTTGAGCTTGAAACCCTGTCGGAAACCAGGACAGAGCCCAATACACCTCCACACTCCACCAAACTTTAATTGCTTGTGCCCACACCTTCAAAAGAGTGAAATAAGCCAAAGCCCCATAAAATCCCCCTTCCACGGAGTCTCTACCATAGCTCTAGACCAACACCTGAAATCAAGCTTAGTCGAAATTCATACCTAGACTTTACACCAAGGCCAGGGACTCAATCCCTAGCCTCCTTGGACCCCAACAAACGTGTTGAGCACCTCTGATCGAAGCCTCCCTTCTCATAGCAAAGGTATAAAACTCCTCCTCCTTCCGAGCTAATTTCGATTCTCCATTTACGTAAGCTTGATTTTATGGTACCTTAGCGGTATGGATGTGTTCGTCTCACTTAGACGAGTCAATAGGATTAAACCCGAAGTAATTTGGTTGAGTATAGGCCGAGATCTTAAGGTTTTAGTCTGGATGGGCACGGGATCATTCTATCGGGGACGATGACGGGGAACCATTTGATCAAGCGTGTATCAAATGGATGGGGGAGATCTAGCCGGACAGCGCTTCGAGACATAAACAGCGGGCTGAGTCATGAGCTACGTGGACAGCGGCGTCCAACCAGAGCACGCCATGCATGCCTTCGGAGTCATCGTAGGTTGAGGTGGCACGCGCTGTATAAATAGATAAATAGGGCTTTTTCTTATTTATTTAAATACCCTTAACTTAGAAAATTCATAAATTAGATAAATAGGGCTTTTCTTATTTATTTAAATACCCTTAACTTAGAAAATTCATAACTTTGCGTAGAAAAATCACCGGCGGCAACCAACAAGAGCGCGCCACACATGTCTTCGGAGCTGCCTAGGATCTAGTCAGCAACGCGCTGTTTAAATAGATAATAGGGCTTTTTCCGCATGCCTTCGGAGCTGCCTAGGATCTAGTCAACACACGCTGTTTAAATAGATAAATAGGGCTTTTTAAATTATTTAAATACCCCTAACTTAGAAAATCCTATCTTGGTGTAGAAAAATCACAAAAATAAAATAAAAATACTCTCTTGCTCAGTGAATAGAGGAGAATAATGTGAAATATTTTTCAGATCCATTTGATGCATAAAATATTTTTAATTAATTAAATACTATTTGGAATTACTTGATTCTCCATGCATATTGACACTTCGCCTTGGCTTGAAATTTTGACATATTATAGCCTTTGTAAGGGGGAACATTCTCTGATTTTTCCAAAGTCAGATGAGATTCCTATACAGAGATCCATATTTTTCATGTTATTTCATATCATTTCCTTAAAATAATCATGGAAATTAGCATATTGGTTATTAAATCCCAAGAAAATTTTAGAAGGTCTACCATGACCAGAGAAACCTTTGATCATGGAAATTAGCATATTGATTATAAAATCCTAAGAAAATTTTGGAAGGTCCACCATGACTAGAAGGAGCTTCCTATACAGAGACCCATATTTTTCAAGTTATTTCACATTATTTCTTTTAAATAATCATGATATTTTTCAAGTTATTCCACATTATTTCTTTAAAATAATCATGGAAACTAGCATATTGATCAGTGAAAGGTCCACCATGACTAGAGAAACCTTTGGAAATAATTTCATGGGTCAAGTCATTTAAAGGAAGGTCCACCATGATTAGAGAAACCTTTGGAAATAATTTCATGGGTCAAGTCATTTAAAATGAGGTCCACCATGACTAGAGAAGCCTTTGGAAATAATTTCATGGGTCAATTCATTTAAAATACTGACTAGTGGAAATTAGCATACTGGTTATTAAATCCCAAGAAAATTTTGGAAGGTCTACCATGACCAGAAAAAGCTTCGGAAGTAATTTCATGGGTCAAGTCATTTAAAATGTCCTTAAATTTTACAAACACTAAATCTCTAAAATAATTAATTTTGGAAAATACAAACATTTAAATGACTTGATTTTTGACCTCCACTGTGACTTATGATCCAGAGAACTCATCATAAAAATTTAAAATATTTTGAGTTCATTTGACAAGTAAATTGATTTTTAAAGATAAATACCACTCTTAACATTTAAATGATTTTTAAAAATCAAAATGTAACTCAAAAATTATGAAATTTAGTTTTTGAGTTCTTTGTGATCAGGGCTATTTTCTAAAAATAAAATGATATTTAAAATAAAAAACTTGATTTTTGGCCTATTTTAAATATTTAAATAATTAAAAATTCATAAAAATCATAAAAATAATAAAACTCATGGAAATATTCTGAATTACTTACTAACCACTTATGAACAATTAGAATATTTTTCTTGATTTTCTAAATAAAGATACTGAATTTTAAAGCTTAAAAATAATTTTTAAAGGCTAAAAAATGAGTTTACACTAAAATAATTCCAAGAAATCAAAGAAAAATAAAAAAATAAATAAAATTTGCTCCTCTGAGTTCTCTGACCTTAGGGAGATTTTTTAAAAATACAAAACTTAATTTTCACTACCTAAAATATTTTATTTTTATTAAATATCCTAGATATTAAAATAATTCTAATAAATCACAGAGAATTCAAAAAATTATGAAATTTTGTCCAAAAACTTTTTTGGTGTAGGTCTACCTTCAGTAAAAATTTAAAGGGATTATAATTTACCTTGGTCAAGTTAGAAATTTTCTTTGAAAAATCCTATTTTTGCATTAAAATAATTTTATAAATTAAATTAAAATTTGAAAAATCACATTTTCTCCTATGATGTCTTAATTGACCCATGAATGAGGTAGAATAAAAATTTCAAATTCATTTGAATTGAATTTGACAAATTATGAAGTATTNAACGGGATTTCAATTCCAGCGACCGACAGCTTCTTACGGGCAACCCCACAAACCAACCCGAAATAACACCGACAGCTTCTTGAAACTATTATGTGTTAGTAAAGAATTTAAGACTTTATTTAGTGACCAAGACATGTTAGAATGAGAATTTGGATGTTAAGTTGACCAGTGCAAAAAAGTACACTGGCGCTTAAGCGCGGCAGTTTAAACACATGTGGAGATGTAGAGGAGTTGATCGTTCACTGATAGTGGGAACGATTATTCTATTTCTCTATTGTGGTGGTTATTTATGTTGTTAGGGAGTTCTATGCAAACCTCCCTGAGGATGAAGATAATAGAGTCTTGGTTCAAGGAAAGTTGGTACCTTTTTCACCAGACGTAATCAACTTATTTTATCATCTGCCACCTGATACGTTATGTTTTTATGCAAATTATAGTCTGACTGAAGCAGAGTTAGATGAGATTATTTCTTACTTGACTTCTGACCTCACTTTTAGTGAAGGTCTTAAATTTACATCCATAGACCAAACTCAACTTGAGGAATCTTATGATTTAAGATTCCCAAACATATTTAAAAGACCTAATATGATCATTGTGATCATTAAAATAAAGGGTCTACCAACATTGACTTCTTTGGACATACATAGGGTTATTAAAACCTTAAAAATTGAAATAACCCTCAAAGCACTCCTTTGGAGCTTAATAATGACAATACCCTAAATGATCATATCAGTGGTGACAAACCCTAATTTGGTTAAGTTTTGACTTAATGGTCACCATAATGATCATAAAGTCAACATTGACATTTAATTGATCCAATTGGTCAACTTTGACCAAAATAGTCAATTTTGGTCAAAATGGTCAACTTTGTTTAATTTGGACCAATGAATCAGTTCAAACCCTAAAAATGGTCAAATTGGATTATTTGATCATTTTAAAACACCAAAATGATCAAACTGGACCATTTGGTCAACTACAAACACCATTAACCAACTATTGGTCAAAATGACTAAGGTGAACCTCCATGGTCACCACTTTCACCATTTGATCATTCTTAGACCCAAACAACCACCATATGGTCAAGACAACACCATATGGTTAATCTAACCATTCTAGTCAACTTTAGCCAACCTGGGTCAACCTTGGTCAAACCCAAGTCATACCAAAAATCCAAGACCCTCATGACTAAACTAACCATGACATGGTCAAGTGAGTCATCATAGTCAATCCTGGACCTACATTTGTCACCTCCGGCATGGCTTGGTTGAGTCATCATTCACCTCAGCCATCCTCCAATGAAGAGAGGATTTCTCAAAACTCTATCCCATTTGTAATTAAAGCCATCATGAATATGATAAAAATGACGTTAAAAAAATTAAGAGAAATGGGGATATGTGTCACCCCACCCTCAATTACATTGATTGGCCAATAAAACTTATATGGTGAAGGTTGATTCAGACCAATTGAGTTGCCTTATCTTCCATCCAAGTTAGCCAATAAAAGGGAGCCAAAATATGAGCCTAAATATCAATTTAAGTGAAAAACCAAAGGGATAATGCATTGGAAGTTACCTCCCTAAATATTCCTGGCCAGGAGACTTATCCACAGATAAGATACAACCTCTTTCTCCTTCCCCAAGTGAACCTAAGTTCCATAGCCACCAAGAATGGCTATAAATAGGGCCAACCCGAGAGCTTGAAGAAGAGGAGAAGTGGATGCATTTCTCAAGGGAGGAAACCATCAATAGTGAAAGTCTTCCTTATTCTATAGGTGTTTGATTCCTCATAGAATCAAGCCTTCTAACCTGTTGTCCTCTCCCAATTTAACCTCCCCGAAACTCACCAAAACAGTATACTTTATGGGTCCTACATAAACCTCTCCCAATCCTTAAATTAATTGTTCTTACACCTTCCCTAAGGTGTACGAAGAAGATTCCAATCAAAATTGGATCTTCCCGCGAGCTCCAACCAAGTTGCACATCAAGCCGTGAACCCATTTTGGTGAATTCCTACTTGGACACAAACTCACCCCAAATTGAACATACTTGGAGCTTTAAAAAGACCTAGGGAGTGTTCCAGACAAACTTGATTGAAGCTTCACTTCATCAAGCCAAGGTATGGTGATTTTGACCTAGATCTCATTTAGTTTTGGTCCATTGTGAAACGAACCATTTTACAACCTACTAATCACCATATAGATGGGTTTGCCCCCTCAAGATGAAGCTATAGGAACAAATTTCGTTCGATCTCATCAAGAAACTAGTGAGAATTTGTCCCTGGATGATAGACAGTCCACGGGAAAGGGCAGAGGAAGAAGACACATGGATGTCATTTGTTTCCTTGTTTTGAAAATGGGCGGCTATGATTAAATCCCGTCTGATTCCATGTTCTGATCCCTGTAGCGGATCAAACACGCTTTTGACGCGTACGAGGACACGCGGCACCCCAGAGATTATTCTGATTAATTAAGATTTAATTAAATTCAGAAGAATCTTAAAAGCTTCAAAAATTGTTATTTTGACACACAAAAATCACAAAAATAAGAGAAAAATACCTCTGAACTCAGAACAGTGAGTAGAACATTATGGACATGAAATTAGGATTTAATAAATTACAATTAATTTTTAATTAATTAATTACTCTCTGGAGTACTTTAATTATTAAAAAATATTTATAATTTCAAAAATTTTGAAATTTGTAGGTAATGATCTCTAAGCCCGTAGGAATCTTCCATAATTTTCTGAGGGCCAGAAAAATTCTCTATACATCAATTTCTTAATTTCTTTCAAAAATTGTAATTATCCTTAAAATAATTATCAAATTGAAAAAATTGGGAATTAAAATTTGAAATGGTTATAAAACTTAGAGTGACACCTTTAAACTCTAAAATGACAAATTCTTGAGCATTTATAAATTTATTCAAAATTGTAAAATTAAAAAATTTACATATTTACCCTACACATCTTTTAGGCTTGGACACTAGCCTTAGTGACACTTAGAGTTAACCAAACTCTAACCTAAGACCCAAATGACATAGGGTCTAATTCACATTATGTCTAATTCACATCCTCATGACCATTGAGTCTAACCTCATAGACTCAATATGGGAAGATATTTAAACCCATACTTGATCTAAATTTAAGTCAAATCAAACAAGACACTTAGATTTCATCTAAGTGAACCCAAAGCTCTAATTAGGATTAAATCACCTTCAAACCTAATTAAACCTAGTTAAACCTTAACAACATTAAGTTTAACTCAATACACACCTAGTTAGATTTAAACCACATTTAGACCTAATTAAACCCTAGTTAAACCTTAACTACATTAGGTTTAACTCAATACACACCTAATTAGTTTTAAACCACATTTTGACCTAATTAAACCCTAGTTAAACCTTAACTACAATACGTTTAACCCAATACACACCTAATTAGGTTTAAAGCACATTTAGACCTAATTAAACCCTAGTTAAACCTTAACTACATTAGGTTTAACTTAACAAACCCTAATTAGGCCTAAACCACATTTAGACCTAATTAAGCTCTAGTTAGACCTTAACTACATTAGGTTTAACTCAACAAATCTTAATTAGGTCTAACCCTTATTAGACCTAATTAATCAATTAAACCATACCAAATTATGTTTAATTAATCTTAATCCAATTAGACTTAACCCATATTAAGCCTAATTAATTAATTAAACCTTAACAAAATTAGGTTTAATTAACCTTTAAACCCAATTAGACTTAACCCCTTTTAAGTCTAATTAATCAATTAAACCTTACCTAAATTAGGTTTAATTAATCTTTAAATCCAATTAGACTTAATCTATATTAAGTCTAATTAATCAATTAAATCTTACCCAAATTAGGTTTAATTAACCTTAAACCCAATTAAAATTAACCCATATTAAGTCTAATTAATCAATTAAACCTTACCAAAATTAGGTTTAATTAACCTTAAACCCAATTAGACATAACCCATATTAAGTCTAATTAATCAATTAAACCTTTACCAAATTAGGTTTAATTAACCTTAAACCCAATTATACTTAACCCATATTAAGTCTAGTTAATCAATTAAGCCTTACCAAAATTAGGTTTAATTAACCTTAAACCCAATTAGACTTAAAGCATATTAAGTCTAATTAATCAATTAATCCTTACCTAGGTTCAACCCACATTGAACTTAATTTAACCAAAACTTAACTTAAGTTTAACCTAACTTGAACTCAAGCTAACCCAAACATTAGGTTCAACCTAACTTGAAACCAAATTAATCTCAAACTTAAGTTCAACCCATATTGGACTTAAGTCAAACCTATAACTTAGGTTCAATCCAACCTGAATCTAAGTCAACCAAACTCTAGGTTCAACATATACTGAACCTAAATCAAACCTTAAACTTAGGTTCAATTCAAATTGAACTTAGGTCAACATAAACTTTAGGTTCAATCAAAATTGAATATAACTCAACTCAACACTTAAGTCCTAACTACATTAGACTTAATTCAACTCTTAGGTTATACCTACATTGAACCTAAATCATCTTAAGTCCTAACTATATTGGACTTAAAACTAATTTAATTCTTAGGTTCTACCCGCATTGAACCTAAATACCTTAAGTTCTAACTATATTGGACTTAAAACCAATTCAACCTTTAGGTTCTACCTATATTGAACCTAAAACATCATAAGTCCTATCTACATTGGATTTAAAACCAATTCAACTCTTAGGTTCTACCTACATAGAACATAAACACCTTAAGTCCTAACTATATTGGACTTAAAACCCATTCAACTTTTAGGTTCTACCTACATTGAACGTAAATATCTTAAGTCCTAACTACATTGGACTTAAAATCAATTCAATTCTTAGGTTCTACCTACATTGAACCTAAATACCTTAAGTCATAACTACATTGAACTTAAAACTAATTCAATCCTTAAGTTCTACCTACATTGAACCTAAATCATCTTAAGTTCTAACTACATTGGACATAAAACCAATTAAACTCTTAGGTTATTCCTACATCAAACCTAAATACCTTAAGTCCTAACTATATTGGACATAAAACCAATTAAACTCTTAGGTTCTACCTACATTGAACCTAAATCATCTTAATTCTTAACTACATTGGACTTAAAACTAATTAAACTCTTAGGTTCTACCTACATCAAACATAAATACCTTAAGTCCTAACTACATTGGTCTTAAAAACAATTAAACTCTTAGGTTCTACCTACATTGAACCTAAATCATCTTAAGTCCTAACTAAATTAGACTTAAAACCAATTCAATCCTTAGGTTCTACCTACATCAAACCTAAATACCTTAAGTCCTAACTATATTGGACTTAAAATCAATTCAACTCTTAGGTTCTACTTACATCAAACCTAAATACCTTAAGTCCTAACTACATTGGACTTAAATTCAACTCTTAGGTTCTACCTACATTGAACTTAAATAACTTAAGTCCTAACTACATTGGACTGAAAACAATTAAACTCTTAAGTTCTACTAACATTGAACCTAAAACATCTTAAGTCTTAATTACGTTGGAATTAAACCATTTCTAATCTTTAGGTTCTACCTATATATAACCTAGAACATCTTAAGTCCTATCCACATTGGACTTAAAACTCTAGATTCTACCTACATTAAACTTGAATCATCTTCAATTTCACCAACTTTAAACCTAAATCTTAGGTTTCAATTAAACTCTCTCAGGTCTAATTGACATATGACCTAAAACAAATGACATCATAAAAATCTAACTCACCGACATAAATGACATAAAATTCATCTTAAAAGACATTAAAACATAACTTAAACATCTGTGTTCAGATTTATGAAGATTTCTTGGACGATGCAATCTATGGTTGCTGACAAGAATCTTCCAGTCCTGGTTTAAACACCTTTTGGACTAAGTAAATCTAAATACTTCACGACCCTAGGACAATGGAGCCATACAAATCATGAGTGGGTCATTTAAAAATTAATCAACCAATTAAATGACCAACTAAAATTGATAAATTTAACAACATGGTTTTATGCTAATCATGATCTCTTTTGCAGGTTTATTGAAGACATGAAAACAAAATTTCACTCTAGATTTCCTTTACATGTTATAGAGTGCGTTAACTTTGTTTTGCAAGACGACATTCGAAAACTGAATTTCAAGATAACAAAACAAGACAAAACAAAATAAAATGACATAAACAAAATGACATGACATAACACAAAACCAGAACTTTAGGATAGGCATCAACAAAAATTGACATGACAAATATAAAACAACAAAATGACAAAACCAAAATAAAATGACATAACATCACAAAAACAAAAACAAAACAACATGACATAACATGAACAAACAAAACAAAACTTTTAGGGTAGAATCAGATTCTTAGGAATCTATTATCCCAGGAATAAAACATTTGATGTTTCTTTCGTTAATCTTGGATTTTAGAAGAACGAGTTTTAACAAGAATTAGGAGTTTTCTTAGGTAAATCTAGAATTGCCTAAGATGTAATTAACTATAGAAGCTTGCTCTTCTAGGAAATTTAAAAGTTCAGAATAGGTGATAAACCTAAATTTCTAGTTATCAAACCATTTATGTGGTTATCCTTATATGAGATTTTGAAAATCTAGTCTCTTCTCTTTTTTATTTACCACCCAAAAATTTAGAATTGTCTTATTTTTTATCATTTGCTCTTTACCTTTGCCTATTTCCTTTAATACTTGAGGATATTTTAATTGATCCAAAAAATTAAGGTAAATTGGAAAATAGGGAATAAGATAGATAAACAGAGTAGCGACTGCAACATCCTTATCGACAATAGACAGGACAACATGAGAGAATGAACGAGAATTGGCGAAAACCACAGACAGCGAGTTCCGGGCGGCGATAAGATTGACTGTTGGAAGAGGACTTTGGAAGATCACTAATGATAGGAGAGTCAATCTCCCAACTCCAAAGTTATGTGCACCTTCAAAGCCCTAGCACTATTTTATTTCCGCTCGTCTATTACCAACAAATCATCTCAGTGAAGTGACCAGAGAGAGAGCGACGTCAAATTATTGTATACAGGAAGGAAAGCTCATCAACATAAGAGCTTTGATTTGTAAGATTATCATCAGTTCTGCCACTATTGTTACTATTGTAGGTCTGGAATTTGCTTCCTTGATCTTTTCTTTGTGTGAGCAGGTTGGAGTTAAATATGATAGCTGGGAGGAAGTGTTGTTACCTCTAATGCCAATCACTAATGTGAATGTGAAGAAATATTTTGAGCATTCTATTTTTGGCTTGAGAGGAGGATTTTCTAGGTGCTATGGAATGGAGACGTCTGCTGCTACATCTAGATCATCTACCTCACATGGTTCTACATCTAGAGGTGAGTTTACTGAGACCCAAGATCAATTATTGTAGAGGATGATGGATAATATTAACAATACCACGATAGGGAACAAAAATTAGAGTGTTTTGCAGATCATAATGATAGGTATAATATGAGAAAATGTGATTATAAAGAGAAATTTCACTCATCTTTGGAGAGCCTCATTAAGGGTAACCAAGGAGTGCAATTTCCTCCATATCCTAAATACCCTAATTATGAGCCTGCAGAAGTTTGGGATAGTGGTGATTCGGAGGATGAGGAGTAGAACTGTGAGATTTATTTTTATGATTGTAATATGATATGAACTATGTGGTCTGGGCTTGCTACATTTGCATCTGTGTGTTGATTTGAACTATGTGATGTGGTTTGGACTTTTATTTTTAAGTGAGAATTGTGATGTGATGTGTTTTCATGTTTTAAAATTGAGGCATGTATGTTTGTGTACTTGTTTAGACATTGTGATGTGTGAGACATTTATTTTTAATTGTATTGTAATGTTTGTGTTAGTTAGTAGTTTGTTTTAAAATTATAGGTTAGTAACTATTGTGAGTTTTTTGATTTAGTTAGTTTAGAACTTAATTTAATTCTATGTCATATGTAAAGTTGAAAATCTTGCTAGCGTAAATCTTAAATTTGAAACTTAGAAAACTGCTACCCTGTATTTTTCTTTTATCATGTTTGTGAGATTGTTTTTATGTTGAGATTGTGAAGTCAAGTTAGTGTGTAAGTTTGCTTTTATATTTATACCCACTGTTTGGAAGTCTATTGAATATTTACATGTTGAATTGAAATGAAAATGTTAAAAAATTTTATCAAAATTAATTTTACTGCTATATTTAGTTTTATACTTGTATCATTAGGGTATAAAAATTCCTGTAAGCATGTTATTTTTATTTTCATTCCTACTTATATATATTTGATGCTAAACTTTTTAATCCTTTAAAAATTTAAGTTTAGGGGGATGAAAAATATTTTCAAAACTTTAATTTTATTTGTTCTCAAATGAATTACAAGTGAGTTTGATTTAAAAAGAAAAATTGATCATGTATATGAAGTTATATTGGGGAAGTAAAATTTGATTTTAGAAATGAGTAAGAGAATTTAGTTGAAATTTTGAGTAATGAAAAAAAACTTTAAGTTAAAAGTTTTCAGTGTAGAAAATGATTAATATAAGCAACTATCTTTAGTAAAAAACATTGTATTTTTGAAAATTTTAGAAATTTAGACTTTTATTTTTAATATTTAAATTTCTTCTATTAAAAATAATTTTCAAAGCTACTATTATATTTATAAGTAAAAGTTTTGTATCAAAACTTTGCTTTAGGAAAGGAAAAGTAGAATTCAAAATTATTAAAGGCTTATCCAAATATAGTAATCCTTGCCTAAAAAGAAAAGAAAAGTAAAAGAAAAAAAGAAAAAAATAAGAGAGANAGGAAAGGAAAAGTAGAATTCAAAATTATTAAAGGCCTATCCAAATATAGTAATCCTTGCCTAAAAAGAAAAGAAAAGAAAAAGAAAAAAAGAAAAAAATAAGAGAGAAAAGAAAGAAAAGAAAAAGAAAAAGAAAAGAATATAAGGGAGGAGAAGCTTGAGGATTAGTGCCTAATCAAAAATTAGTTCTACATTTGATCTTTTTAAAGTATAACACTTGAGAAAGTCTTAAGCTTATTGATATAATTTAGTAAGTAAAATTATACTTAATAAAAATTTTTAAGTGAATATAATAAATAACTAAATTCTAAATTTGGAAGACTTACAATATTTCTAGATTAGATTGGAACTCATATTTTCATTTTTCTTAACATGAAAAATTTCTAAACTTTAGGTTAGTCTCATTTACTAAATAATTTTTTCTAAATTGGACTACTGTATTTATAAATCTAAATTTTAGTAACTCCTAAAGAAACTCATATACATATCATACATTTTTGGTTTCTAAAGATTCTAAGTAGTTCTCTTTATTTTGGCGCCTAAGCACTAGATTCAGTGAAAAATGTGCAAAAGTGTTTTGGCGCCTAAGCATTAGATTCGGTGCTCAAGCGTCAGTTAAGCAAAGAAGGCCGCGCCTTAGCATCAGAGGCCCCGCACTTAAGTGCCAGTAGCAATTATTGGATGAGTAAATTTTGTTTTTATGAATTTTGAAGAGGTTTTTGAGGGACTTATTAGCTTAATAGGTGGTTACAACCACCATGGATGAAAATTATTGTGAAAGGATGCATCACTTAGAGAAATACATTGAATCAATACACATTTGAAGAGATACCAAGGCACCTTTTGGAGAATTATAAAAGAAGGTAGATTGGGACTTTGAAAGGGGTCCTGAAAGTACTGAGAAAGTTTTGAAAGTTCTAAAATTGGGGAGTTAATTAGAGATATTTTCAGGCACCACTTATTTATCCTTTTTATTTTAGTTTTATATTGAAAGTGTTGTAAAAGAGAAGAGATTCAAAAGAACTTGAAGAGTTTGGTGGAGGACTTGAGATAAGTTTTGATCTTTTGTTTTAGACTACTTTTGGTTTTAATTGAGACTTGTTGTTGGTTTGACAATGATTTCTACTTTTAAACTAAAGTGTGGTCTTGTTTTCTCCAAGGGTTCTAAGTAGTTTTCTTTATTTTTCTTCTTAAAATGATAAGTAATTAAGTGTTGGATGGAATTTGTGGAGAGTATTAATCTTTAATGCTGGAAGAAGTTGTGATGATTTAAATCCATGTACTTCATTTACTTCTTGATTTGGCCAATCCAGATTTTAAATTTTGTTGTGATGTAATAACCGGACTGCTATTATCCGGTTATTACATGAATTTTAAATCTTGATTTTTACATTTAATTTTGTTACATGTAAAAATTTAACATGGATTTTGTATTACATGAATTTTGTAAAAAACAAGATTAAATGTAAGAATTTAAAAAATGAAGACCATTCCTTGAATTTTGTTACATGTAAAAATTTAAATTTACATGTAATGATAAGCAAAATTCATGTAAAAATTTTGTTACATGTAATGATAAGCAAAATTCATGTAATAACCGGACTGCTATTATCTCAGTCAAAAATTGGAAAGAATCACATGAGTTTGTATGAATGAGAATGTAGTTCATATGATTGAGTTCAAATAAATAGGGAAATATTCATTGAAGGGTGTAGAGTTAGACTTTAAAGTGACAGGTTAAAGGCCCCAAGTTGGTTTATTGTTTTAGGTTCTGATACAAGATGTTAGCCCCCAGGTGGAGATTTACTTCTCGATTTGGCCAATCTGATACGAGATGTTAGCCCCCAGGTGGAGGGAATCGATGTACTCTAGAGTGAGAGCTAGTATCTTCCCTACCTAGCCGGTCTTCAGAACTATTCAAACTTTAGTCAATGTTCTTTATAGCATCTCTAGTAAAGGTAAAGAATATTATTTCTCCTATTTAGCACAACACAATATGCATACTTCCACAACAAAATTCCTATACTTATTACTGATTCATGATAAAGAGAAAGATCTTTTCATATTTAGTGTTTTTCTTCTACAAAAACTCAGGTTAGCTTTTTAAGTTTGTTTTGTTTTTGTCAAAATATTAAAATTACCAAAAGTATTTAAACTTTCTTTACTACGAATACATCTTTAGTTTAAAAAAATATCTTTTTAAAAATAGAAGGTTTTCTAAAAAGTGCATATTGCATATCTTTCCTGTGGGTTTGATATTCTGGTCTTAATCAAAAAGTTCTATATTACTTGATAAAAATACGTACACTTGAATAGTATCCAAATATATATAAATTAAAAGTTAAATTCTTATTTTTCTTCAAGATCAAGTTTTTGGTTTTTTTTTGCAAAATAAGGAAATATAAGTGAAAAATATAATCAGAATTATCGTTATATTGTTTCATATAAGCAGTTTCGGGATCAGACGCCTACCTCTTGGGTAGTCCAGCGCTTAAGTGTTGGGTTTTAGCGCTTAGACGTCGTGCACAAATTTTGATATTTTTTATTATAAGTGAAATGCACATCTAACCAAAGTCAACCACCCCTAAATGGTTTTATAAATCTTAATAATTATTTTCTTCCCCTTAAACTCTCCTCTTTCTCAAAATTCACCAATCTTCACTAATTCGACTCAAAACAAAATAACATGAAATTTTACACGCAAAACAAATACAAACAATTGTGATACATAATTTCTCAATCCAAAGAGTCTTGGATGAGATAATTTCTAAGCACAAACTTCAAATACTAAGCAAACTAAACAATGAAAACACCTAAAATAAACTTAATACTAACATCACAACACCTAACAAAAATAAACACAAACATCAAACAAACAACTAAACTTGGCACTTAATTCCATTCTCTTTCTAGTGGAATGAATCACAACCTTTCATTTGTTTCTCTTGGTGCATTCGAAATATAGATCTGATAGAACGAACGGCGGTGAAGAACTCTGGTTGAGTCTTCTTAAATCCATTTATTTTTCAAGTACATAGCCTTGCCTGCTTCTTCTATAACGCTTGTATGGCTAAATTGCTTCATAAGTTGCCATCCAATATGCTACGAAAGTGTGTTAGCGTCATTCACCTTTGGTTCAATTGAAGCCACATCAACCTCAATCTTTGTGATCTCCTCCGCTATTCATTATATACAAACGACTAGGAAACTGTTGTATAACTCTTGCGCACTTTGACTAACAAACTTTTTCTTCATGGCTTCCTCTTTCTTCTTTATATAAATCTCCCAAGAAGACATTTTTCAAGGTCTCTCTTCACTTAGACTTTAGGATGAAAATTTGAAGTGGGGTGAGAATATCTTCATTCCCTACAATTTATACGCTTTGGACCAAGCCCACAACTACTAGACATGTTATCAAACCACTAACCAACATTAAACCCACAAAACCACGTTTAAATCTTCTAGAAATGTAATTTAACACATTTAGTTAACTTTCACGCTTAAGCGCCGAATGTTGGTGCTTAAGCGCCGGTGCATAATTTAGCACAGGCATGCCTAACATCCAAACATTCATTTTAACATGTCTAAGTCATCTATTAAGGTGTTTAAACAATCACTAAATTGTTATATATTCAAAATACTCCAACAATTTTTCTTAAACAAACAAAAAAATATAACATTCAAAACAGATCCACAATGATAACTATGGGTTGCCCGCCCACAAAGCACTTGGTTTAACGTCGTCAACCCGATGAAACCAGTGCTTATTCTGCTTAACCCAACAACATAAGATCATTTAATTTAACATGATCCCATAAAAATAGGGTTTTAGCCCGTGACCATTCACTTTGAATATTTTATCAGTTTTAAAATCTTTAATATCCACAGCTCCATAGGAATAAACTTTTATCACAACAAATGGGTCCATCCACTTGGACTTAATTTTTCCTAGAAATAATCTTACCCTTGTATTAAATCGCAAAACTTATTACCCTTGCTCAAAATTTTTTGTAAGAATCCCCTTGATCATGCCACGTCTTCATCTTTTATTTATAAATTTTAGCACTCTCATAAGATTCATTACTTATCTCTTCAAGCTCATTTAATTTTAATAGTCGTTTCTCACAAACATCCCTTAAATTATAATTGAATTCCTTAATATCCCAATATGCTTAATGCTCAAGTTTAACTGATAAATGACCAACTTTCCTAAATATTATCCTTTATGGGGACATTCCTATAGGATTTCTATATGTAGTTCTATAAGCCCACAAAGCATAATTAAGTTTGACTGACCAATCCATTTTTGTTGGATTTACATATTTTTTCAATATTATTTTAATTTCACAATTAGATGATTCAGCCAAACCACTTGTCTGAGGATGATAAGCAATAGCAATTCAATGGTTGATATGATATTTCATTAATAATTTCTCCATTATTGCATTTCTGAAATGACTTCCCCCGTTAGTTATGATCACTCTTTGCATCCTAAATCTACAGAATATCCATTTGAACACCATATCGAGGTAAAGCAACAACTTCTATCCATTTGAATACATAGTCAACCGCTATCAATATATTTAAATTTTTGAAAGATGGTATAAAGGCCCCATGAAATCTAATCCCCAAACATGAAATATCTCGACTTCCAACACATAATTGAAGGGCATCTCATTTCTTCTTGAAATATTTCCTACTCATTGACATTGAGCATAGGTTTTGATATAAGTGTTCATGTTTTTAAAGATTATATGCCAATAAAATCAAAACTGCAAAATTTTGTATGTTGTTTTATCAACACCAAAATGTCCCCAAAATCACAATTATGAAATTTTGGATAATTTCATAAGTTTCTTCTAAACGCACATATCTTAAAATAATTAGATCATATTTTCTTGTTTATATAAAAATGGGTCATCTCAAAAATAAGTCTTAGGTTTAGATAAAAATTTCCACTTTTATAAGTATATTAATCCATAGGGTATAATGTCACTAACAATAAAGTTCACATTGTCGGCATATTATGGAACACGACACTCATTAATACTGAAAATTTATTCATCGGTAAATGTTCAATAATTTTTTTTTTTCAAGTATGGACAGATGATCAACAATTTGATTCTCAGCTCCCTTCCCATATACTATCTCAAAGTCAAATTCTTATAAAAGAAGAATCCATCGTATCAGTCTTGGTTTTGCATTCTGCTTTTTCATTAAATAGTTAATAGTAGAATGATCAGTATGCACAATACATTTTGTTCCAATTAAGTATGATTTGAATTTATCAAAAGCATATACTATTGCTAATAACACTTTCTCAGTTGTAGTATAATCAATTTTAGCTTCATGAAGAGTTCTAGTGGAATAGTAAATTACTTTGAAAATCTTATCATATTTTTATCCAAAAACAGCTCCAATAGCATAATGAATAGCATCACACATTATATCAAAAGGTTTTTTCTAATCTGGTGAAATAATTATTGGTTTAGTGACTAATTTTTCTTCTATTAGCTCAAAAACTTTAAGGAACTCATTAATTAAATCTTTTTCAAGCAAATGGCATAGAGGCTTAGTAATTTTTGAAAAGTCTTTAATATATCGCATGTAGAGTCCCGAAATGTCCCAAAAAAACTCCTAATTTCCCTCACATTTGTTAGGTGAAGTAAATTAGCAATCACTTTAATTTTTGCAGGATCTACTTCCATACCATTTTTTGATATATGATGTCCTAAAATAATTCCTCCTACTAATATAAATTGGCATTTTTCCCAATTAAGGACTAAATTTCTATCTTCACAACCCTTGAAAACTATCAATAAATATTCTAAACATGATTCAAATGAGGTTCCAAAAATTGAAAAATCATCCATAAAAAAATTTAATTCCTTTTTATAATTAAATCACAAAAAAAATCATCATACATCTTTGAAATGTATCAAGGGCATTACATAAACCATAGGGCATTCTTCTAAAAGCAAATGTACCATAAGGACTGGTAAAAGTAGCTTTCTCTTGATCCTCAGGAGCTAATTTTATTTGGTGATAACAAGTATATCCTTCCAGAAAATAAAAGTATTTATTCCCGACTAGTCTATCCAACATTTGATCTAGAAAGGGTAGTGGAAAATGATCTTTCCTAGTTGTGAGA
>JXCR01122349.1:0-11171 GCA_002079205.1 Phalaenopsis hybrid cultivar | reverse complement strand
GTTGACGAATCTTCCTTGGACTTCCTCATAGAATTCAAATTCTCTTTTATTCACCTTGCTTAGGAGTCGACAACTATTGCGGGCATTCCTCAATCGGGAACCCAAACTGGCGCTGGCTCATCTGGAACATGTGATTCATCATCTAAAGGGATGTATGACTCTGGACTCCATGGTATGTACTTGTCTGTCCCCAGTGGGACATATGGCTCATCCATCAGAAAATCTGCGGTCTGAGACCCATTGGTTGTGGAGATACACTCCTCCAATGTATTGTAGCATTGTTGATGTAGGACATTACAGTCCGGGCATTCTACAAATGCCTTTTGGCTGATGTCCTTGCAGCTATCTCGGCATTGCATGTCGGGCAACCCGTGCATAAGGCATCTGAAGCTGAAGGTGTATCTGGCTCTGTGATGAACCCTAGTTCATCATCTGTGGCAGGTAGCTGGAAGAAGTCTCATTCATGTATGGATCATAGATATTCCCCTCATGAATAGGGGTGAGTGAGTTGTTCACTTCCTTCTAGAAAAGCCCTCTATTTTCTGTGGCTGGCATTTTGCGCTGAGTCCTGCGAAGCGAAGCGTCTAACAGTCGTTCATTGTTAGCGGCTACCAGGCTCTGGCTGGTGTAGCTATCATGGATGGCAGACGGCTGGGCCCCTCCCTTGGGTCCTACTCTATCATCATGTTCTTTCCTTTATGTGCTGTAATGTCTTTGGCGGCCACCCTCATCAGTGAAGGCAATCCTCCCTTTTCTCTGCAGTTGACTACATTCATCAGAGGACCTTCATAGTCCATATCGACTTGGTTAAAGTCCATGTTGAAGTCTATGGTGCCACCCTGTGGCGCCATTCCTCATTCAGTGCGAGACTCCAGCCATCCTTGAAAGCAAAGATCAGCCTATGTCCCGACATTTTTCTGCAGACGACAAGAAAAATGTCAGTGGGTTGAAACTTGACATGAACGAGAACAAAACAAAGTATTTATTAATGTAAATTTTAGTTTGTTTTGGTGAAGAGAATTGTTTATTTTATATATAATTTTTTTTTTAATTTAGTGGAATATTAAGTTCAAAAGTAGAAAGGAGAATATTTGAAGTTTAAAAATTTTCTCAAAATTTTCATTATATTGAGGTTAATTATAAAATTTGGACCTGGTCATAGATATTTGGCCACATAGATAACCCAAAAAAAAATCAAAGTTTCAAAGTTTCAAAGCAAGCAAAGGCAAGCAACATTAGGTTGCGTAATAGGTTTTCAGGTATCGTCCCTTTATTGGTAACATTGGTCTTTTGCCCTGGAAGTCCACTAACAGCTAGACTCCTCCTGTGTCTCAACAACAAATGGTCCCTCCCAAGTTGGCTCAAATTTTCCACCTATTTTGCGGCGTGCATGAATAGGCCTTTTGAGCACAAGTACGAGGTCACCAACTTTGAATGTCCTTGGGCAGACCAATTTGTCAAGGGCTTGTACCATCTTCGCTTGGTAAAGCTCCAAGTCTTGTTGTGCTTCTAGTCGTTTTCCCTTAAGTATTTCTAGTTATTTAAATATGAGTTTTACACTTTCTCTTGTTGTGAGTTGGTTGACAACAACAACTCTAAGAGACAGTGTCATAGTTCCAGTTATTTAAATATGGATTTCTAGGACCCGTACACGAGCATTTAAGGTGTACACTGAGTGGGA
This sequence comes from Phalaenopsis hybrid cultivar, assembly GCA_002079205.1. NCBI lineage: Eukaryota > Viridiplantae > Streptophyta > Magnoliopsida > Asparagales > Orchidaceae > Phalaenopsis > Phalaenopsis hybrid cultivar. The sequence goes on along the minus strand of JXCR01122349.1, from coordinate 9,490 downwards.
GTCTTGAAAGTCATTCGGTAGGCCCACAAGGCTTCTAATAGTTTGTTGTGTCAATCCCTTTTATTTTCATCCAATATTTTCTTCAAAATCTGTACCAGTGTTTTGTTGAAGGCTTCATCCAGACCAATTGCTCTGGGATAGTAAATCGTAAAGTATCTCCAATCTATCCTGTGTGTTTTGACAAAATTATATATTTTGGTGCTTTTGAAAGCTATCTTATTATCAGAAATTATTCTTCACGGTACTCCGAAACGGTAGACAATTTGGCTTTTGAAGAATTGAAGGATGTGTTTTGTTGTAACCTCACGTAACAGTACTGCCTTTGCTTTTTTGGAGAAGTAATCTGTAGCGGGAAGTATAAACCTATGTCCTTTGAAAGATGGAAGGTCTATCAGACCTATTATGTCTGTGCCCCAACACTCGAATGGCCACAAGGCAACAATTGGGTGTAGCAAATTTGGAGGCTGGTGTAAGACCACCCCATGCACTTGGAATTGGTGACATTTTCTGGATGTATCCATGCAGTCAGACATCATTGCTGGCCAATAATATCCGAGTCTTTTGATCTTCATTTTCATTTTTGGCCCCGACTGATGAGCGCCACATAGTCCGACATGTACTTCTTTGACAATATTTTTTGCTTCGGCTTTGTTTAAACACCGTAGCCACATCTGGTCGAATGATCTTCTGTAGAGAACATTTCCCACCAGGGCGTAAGACATGACACTTCTTGTGATATGATGTGCTTCAGACTTATCTTCTTGCAGCTTTCCAGTATGCAAATATTCTATTAATGGCTTACGCCAATTTTCATTAATGTTTGCAACTGTATTTATTGCTTCTTCTTTTCTAAGCTTGTGTAAAGTTTCAAGGTCGATTTAAGACAAGACATATCTTCCTTGTATTGTGATTTCAATGGAATCCTCCGGGGGACATGTCATTTCCTTAGCGAGTTTTGCTAAAACGTCGACATGGGCATTATCTCCCCTAGGAATCCGGTAGAAAGTCACATTGGGGATCTGCTATAGCAGCTTCATTATGTACAGATGGTATTCTACTAATCTTGGTTTCAAAATTTTGTATTATCCGACAACTTGCGGGATGACGAGTTGAGAGTCGCCATAAATGGCAACGTTCGTTATATCCATTGAGATTGCCACTTCCAACACGGTGATTAAAGCTTCATATTCTGCTTTATTGTTGGTGCACAGCTCTGTTAGGTGGTTTGAGAACCTCAACATATCCTTATCTGGCGTGATAAAGATCAAACAGATCCCTGCTTTTCCTTATATAGTTGTGCCTGATCCTTTGTCTTTTCTGGCTGATGAAGCACCGTCAAAGTACATCTTCCAGTGTTGCGCACTAGATAATTCCATTTGTAGTATTTACTCGTCTGGTAACTCGTTGTTGAGAGAGGACCCAGCTGACAGTGGGTGTGCGGTGAGAAAGTCTGCTAGTATCTATCCATTGATAGCATGGAGGGGAACAAAAGTTATATCAAATTGCAATAAGATCATTGACCATATTGCTAAACGTCCGGAGAGTGTTGGTCGGGTCATCAGATATTGTAACGGATTAACTTTTGAGATTAGGGTAATCTTATGAGAAAGCATGTAATGTCTAAGCTTTTAAGCAGCTAAATTTATGCTAAACAATGCTTCTTAATAGGTGGATACCTTATCTCCGTCAGTATTAGGCAACGACTCAAGTAGTAGAGTGCATTTTTCTTACCCTCATCATTGACTTGGGCTAAGAGGGCTCCAAGAGAGCCGTCTAAGGCCGCGGTATAAAGTATCAACGGTTTCCCTGGAATAAGGGATGCCAAAATAGGAGGTGTCATTAGATATTGTTTAACATCCTCAAAGGTCCGCTGGCATTTCTCTTCCCAAACAAATTTGGCGTCCTTTTTAATTAATGTCGAGAAAGGCTGACACTTACTTGAGAGATTAGAAATAAAGCATCTCAGATACGCCAACTTCCCCTGGAAGGAACGTAGTTGTTTCAAGGTTTTAGAAGGAGGCATTTCCAAGATATCTTTAATTTTATCTGGGTCGATCTTGATTCCCCGATGATGGACAATGAAGCTCAGAAATTTCCCGGAAGTAACGCCGAAGACGCACTTTAAGGGATTCATTTTAAGGTCATATCGTCGTAACCGTTTGAACACAATCCTCAAATCATACAAATGATCTATTTTTTGTTTACTTTTGATGACCAAATCATCCACGTAGAATTCCACTTGATTATGGATGAGGTCGTCAAAAATCTTTATCATTTCATGCTGATATGTTGCTCCGACATTCTTTAGGCCGAACAACATAACTGTGTAGCAGAAAATTTCAATCAGTGTTCTCAAGGCTGTAAGTGCTGCATCCTTGGGAGCTATCTTGATTTAGTTGTATCCCGATGATCCGTCCATGAAGGAAAAAAATTTGTGTGTTGAAGCGATATCCAACATCATTTCTGGTATTGGTAGTGAAACTCGTCTTTTGGACATTCCTTGTTCAAATCTCTGAAGTTGACACAAACACGGATCTGTCTGTTTTTCTTCTTAACAGTTATAATGTTGGCTAACCACGTGGGGTATTGTTCTTCTTTTACAAAGTTGGCGTTTTTTAATTTATTCACCTCAGCGATGACTTGTTATTCTATTTGAAGGTGCATTCTTCTGGGAGCTTGTTTTAATGTGGTTATATTCTTGTCCACCCCGAGTTTATGAACTATAAACTCTGCTGACAGTCCTGGCATTTCATCGAAGCTCCATGCGAAGCAATCTTTGAATTTTGTTAATAGTTTGATCAATTCTGAAGATTCTTCGTCATTGAGTAGAGAACTTATAAATGTAGTTTGGGGTTGTTCTTCAATCCCGAGGTTAATCTCTTTTAATTCATCAATGGTAGATTTAATTTCCTCCTCAAAGTCTGACAGGGCATCTTATATTAGTTGATGAATAGAGTCATCTTCTATATCTAGGCAATCCTCTTCTGACTCACTAGTAACAACCATGCAAAATTCAGAATCATCAACTAGTCCGACTGTATCAAATCCAAGACCCTCTTTTGAGTTGGGAGTTTAACTTTTAACATTCCATAATTTTTCAAAAAGTTTAAATTTATCTTTTGATATTTGTTTTGGTAAGTTTCCCTGTTGAATTAACTTTTAAACACAAGACGAAAAGTAACCAAAAGGCAATTCCATTAATTCATTAGGATCATTATCCAAATTTACATGTTTTTCAAGCTCAGTAGAGGTAGAAGCACGGTAAAATTTGATAGGCTTTGAACCAACTCTACGGACTTCATTGACCTATAAACTCTCGTCCTTTAGAGGGAGAATCAGAGTAAGGGTCATAGCATTCACATAGTGGTTTATCCGATCATACATTATTTCATATTCATTCTTCTCTGTATCTTCTAAGGATATCTTATACTGAGATTTCTTCTGTTTTATCATTATTATTTCGTCTTTGGAACTGTCTTCTTTACCAATGTTGATAGTTGGCCTAGTCCGTTCAACAATTAAGTTGATTCTTCCTCGTCCACGTCCCCGGCCTAGACCTTGGGTGCGCAAACTAAAAGAACCTCCGCCAACTCGTTGTAAGGGAGTGGCGGAAGATCATTGAAGCGGAGTTAAAAGGCTTCCTCTTTGTGATTTTCCGAATCTTCATTTTTATTTGTGACAATTTTGTGAGAGAAGACAATTTTCTTTGGAGGCGCGTAGTAGCCAGCATCTTCATGGATACCAACTTCATGCACTGAAAATGGTTGTGAGTCTTCTTTGATGCAATTTTTTTGACCATCTTTGCAGTACTTGATGCATTGGTGTAAAGATGATGGAACCATGTTGTGCTCATGAATCCATGGTCAACCCAGTAGAGCATTAAAAAATGTCTCGACATCCATGATATAAAATTTAGCGGTTGCCNTCCATGATATTAAATTTAGCGGTTGCCACGAGTTCTCCAACCTTCATAAGTAATGTAATTGATCCAAGGTTTCTTTCTCCCTTTTGGTTGAATCCTCTTAACATAATTTTATCGGTCGTAAGCTCTTGAGCTTCAATATCCAAATAGGCCAATGTCCGTAGGCTCATCAAGTTAAGAGATGCTCCAGGATCTACTAAAACTTTGGACAACACAAATCTGTTGATGTTGACGGAGATGTAGAGCGGACGGTTGTGCTCAACGGTACCGAGAAGCAAGTCTTCATCTGTGAAAGTTACCCCAGGCTATTCTTTCAACGAACAAACTTCATCTGAGGATGTGCTGACCAACTGAGCTAGGCAAATCTCTGGGTCAAGCAAAGCTGTAACTAGAGACTCTCTCATCTCTTGTGGTAGGATCAAAGCATCGTGGATGCTTAATCGGGTCGAAAACTTCCTAAGATGAGCTAGCACATTGTAATCTATTTTGTATGATCCTTCAATTTTATCTTGATTATGTGATTCTTCCACTGGTGGAGGTGGAGGTATCTCTTCTTGGGTGATTATCTGCTTTCCTTTATCTGTTGGAGCTGTTCTTGGTGGTAACACTTTCCGCTCCTTAAGTTAACTTCTGTGATTTCTTCTTCTTGAGCTACAATTATTGAATCTTCCAATGTTTCATCTTCTTTGTTGGAAAGATCTAGGTTGATTGTAAGCGGTGTATCGTGATGCTCAAGAATTGGCTCCTCGCTCTCGGTGCTGTCGTAAGTGGTGTCATTGATGTCTTCTTTAGAGTTAAAAACAATTTCATCAGGCTCGAGTACGATTTGAGGATTGTTTTGGGGATCAAGATCAAAGTTAGATTGGTCGTAATCAGTTACGTTATCACTAGACATAGTTAAAACATAGCTGAAATCACAATCATTATATTCATAAGACCCCAGAGATAATCATACAAAGTCAAGGGTTTGAGAATTTTCTTCTCCGAATCCAAGACAACTAATCTAGTAGAGGTGGCTCCTATCCTACCCCCCGTGCTATCAATCTCTGTAGTGACGCTTTATTCTTCTTCTTTGTCCTTGACGATGACGGATCTCCTAGTGAAACCTTCATCTCCGGCTTGGTATGCCGCGGACTCTGAATGGAGGCTTGTCTTGATGCAGACTGGATCTTGTTCAATATTTTCTTGGATGGTCATCTCTAGATCTCATTCCATCCTTCTTCTCTGGTATATGCAAAAGATTGTTTTGATGGACCCTGTATTTTATTGAGGACCCCCTTGAGTTCGTCCCAAGTTGTACTCCATCCATCTGTTTCAGAATACAGATCGATTGATGAGATTGGCTTGACCAAAATCATATTTATGGAACCCTTTTTAGGTTCACTTAAATATTATTTCGGGATTATTATGTTGCCTTCTTTAAGGTTCCTCTCAAGCTAGTCCTTAAAGATGAAGCATCCCTCTATAGTGTGTCCGAGCAACCGGTGGTATGGGCAATAATTTGGTTCATTTCTCCTACCCACCTCTTCGGGCTTCTTCGGGTCTGGTAGTCTGAATTCCAGCTTCTTCATCAGACTTCTGAATATCTTAGGCATAGCTTCATCTTTGAAAGAATACACTGCTTTACGCCGTTCTGACAGGGACATTTTCTTATCGCCTGTTCGAAGTGATCCTCTCGAGGCGGTCGCTGGTTGGATTGACTACTCTGTTTCTGAGCATACTATGATGAAGACTGGCAAGGATCTTCTGCATATATCTTCATCTGCTGCTTTCCTTTGTTGGTGGTTGCTACTACTTCTTATTCTTTCGAACACTCTGGTCACCTTAGCCTTTTCATGTGACTCCATGTGCTTAATTTCTTCTTGAAGACTGCTGGCTTTACTAAGTAGCTTCTCGAAGGATTTGATGGTGAGTTCCTTGAGCATGAAAGCTACTGGTCCATGAATGCTCTTGAGTAGAATTTCAATTGCATGATGTTCCTATAGTTGGGGTTCACATTTCATGCTAAGGTTTCTCCACATCAAAATATAGTCCACCAAACTTTCACTAGGCTTTTATTTTTCCAACATGAGCTCTCCAATAGACACATGATGTTGCGCTCCGGCGAATCTTTTCACAAACAGCTATTCCAACTTGGAAAATGTTTTAACTGAACCGTTGGGTAAGTCAACATACCAGTTGAAAATAATTCCTAACAAGCTACTGAAGAACTATTGGAAGAGTAGAGCTTCACTGTTAGCAATGTGCTATATGCTGTATGGGATTCCTAGTCACATCAAATATCTTGAAGTTTGGGGCCACAAAACCCTTGGGGAAAGGCACGACATCGAATTCCTCTGGGTAAGGTCTACCCTTTAAAATTAATGCACCACCCTTAGATTAGGTTAAGGCATCCCACACTTGTTCAACCATTTGCTTGAATTCCTTTTCTGGTATAACACCTGATGGAAAATCCTTTCTATGTTGCTTGTCTCTATTTGTTGAAGCAACCTCTTTTCTTTCATCTGTGATGTGTATGATCTCCGACAGATTGATTTCTGGAGAAGGCGATTGCGGTGTTTGTGATTGTCCTGAATAGTGGCCATGGTGGTCATGGCTACAGCCATTTCTTCTATTCTTTTCTCCAGTAAACTAACTTGTTCATCCCTTAGGAGGATAGCCCTACATAGCTCACCTACGGCGTTCTCTTCGGTGTGAGGTTGAGCCTCGCACGCAGATGTGGCGGCTCTGGTTTCAATAACATGGACAACCATGAAATCTTCCTCCTGGTAGTCATTATAGTAAAAATCTTCATCATCATCATTGATGGGAACTCCGTGTTCCCGAGCCAACTCAAAAATTTTGATTCTGAGCTTTTCAACTTTTACTTTGATGATTGATTCTTCAATCATCTTAAGAACTATAGGACCCTGCTGGACATCCTCTACTTGTTCCTCCTCTTGCTGGCTATTATTGCTACGATGTCAGATATTTCAGACCCTGGCTTCATTCCATGTTCTTGTCCCGCGGGCTTACCGGACTGTATCGGTGCAGCGACCTTGGGTACCCATACCTTTTTCTTTTTCGACGATGATGTCTCAGGACGGAGTGTCTTAGTAGAAACATCGGTATGTCGAGGGAGAATTTGCTCCCCGTTGTGTAGACCGACTACAATGCCAAATAATCGTCTTGTCTTTGCCTTTGGGATTGTAGGAATATCTCCAAAATGGGTGACGGGTAAGATTTTTGTACCCAGTCTCGACTTAACCAGTCGACGGCCTGCGGTCCTGGTGGTGGTATAATCAGTAGTAATCACTGCGGTATCAACTTTGTTCCCTAAATAGAACAAAATGGGGATGTGAGTAGGTGGCACTCCAGTTGTATTGTGAGACTGTCTAGCGGGCTTGACGTCCTTCAAAATTTCCTTCTTCATGCGAGGGGAAATTGCATGTCCCACTCGTTTAAGTAACTCGTTAACTAAACATCTTTCTTTGGCAGTTAGCCTTTTAAAAATTGCACTATCTCGGGTGATAGAAGTGAACTTCTTTCTCTCTTCACCATGTCCATGAAGTGGTAGTAATGCGGCGGTGATTTTCTGGATACTCTCGTATCCATTGCTATCTGTCAGAGGATGGAATCTACTCCCTTGTAGGAGTGGATAAATTTCTGATAATCCTTCTTCATCTTGAGAGGCTCCTCCTCAACGGGTGTCTTCTCAGGAGCCTGAGCTTTGATGGCCCTCCGAACCCTTCTGTTATGATTCCTTTTTTGGGTTTGGGTCAGTGGTACAGTCCTTCAGCTTGATCCAATTTCAAACATGGGTGGTGGGACAGTTAATCCCTCATTCGGATCCTCAATAATCATTACTTCTTTCACCTTAGCAGCAGCAGGGATAGCAGGTTTGGTGGGTGTCGTGATGGCAGTAGTTTTGGCCTTCTTGCAGACAGGGAAGTCTTGAAGGCAGTTCAGGTTAAATTCTGCAGATGATTCCTGTATTTTTGGAGCGACAATCTTCATCACTACAAACGGGGCTTTCTCGAGGATGACCTCGAGATCTTCAAATCCAGCTCCAAATTTGATGGTAGGAGCGAGGTTACGGGCTTCATGGCTCGTTGGCAGGTTGCAGGAAAAGGTCAGCGTTGGGTAGGCCATTACAACAGACTTTAAAACAGAAAGTTTTGGGGTTAACTATATGACCAAAACCTCATAACTTTTAGTGTTAGCACTGAAGTAGAGGTTGATCTGTAGACCGGGCGGGTCTTAATTTATGGGTATTGTAAAATTTTGTTTAAGAAAAATCGAGAGGTGGAAAATTTAAATAATATAAGAAAATTTTAAAGTGCGCATAACACAACACGATTTTGTTTAATTTATAGAATATCAAATCAAATTTTGAAGGGATATGTGAAGTATTTTAGGACCCATTACTAAACTCATTTAGTGGCAGACAATGTCGAGGTGGAACTAGTCCACCGATACACCTATTGGGGGTCTGACCCCACATGAAAATTTAAAGAGTCTTTAATGAGTCCTGAAGTCCAAGGAGTTAGTTGTACTTTCCCAAGACAGAAATGGGTAAAGTATGCCAATGGAAGAAGGGTATAGTCCTGAAGTCCAAGGAGTTAGTTGTACTTTCCCAAGATAGAAATGGGTAAAGTATGCCAACAAGCCTCCTGAACCCCTCTGTTCAAAGATGGTTGAACAGATAGTCCTGAAGTCCAAGGAGTTAGCTGTACTTTCCCAAGACAGAAATGGGTAAAGCATAGGAACAAAAGAAGGGTAATTTGGTCCAAGAGGGACATATACACATTACCGATTGTGAAGATAATATTTCTTGATTTGTATGGAGAGAAAAACTTGTCCCCAGCGGAGTCACCAGAAGCTGTCAGCGCTATTTTTGGTTGGAGGAGTTGCTTGTAAGAAGGAGTCGGTCACTGGAATTGAAATCCCGTCACCCGCTTCGGAAGGAAATTTTAATTTACATATATATTTAGTTTTAGAAAAATATGAAATCAAACTGACTCCATATTTTTCATATTTTAAATGAAAGAGCGTTGTACCTCAAATCTTGTATATATCCCGAAGGATAAACACAAGACTTGAGAATGAGGCTCGATTAAATAAACTAAAGAATATATGACATTTGTTTGGTCTGCGAAACCTTTATATTTGCCGACAGATTCCCCTATTTAATATAAATAATTAAATATGGTTTATATTAAGCTGGGTTCAAACATGATTCCTATAAGGGCAAGCTCCTATAGTTAATTACATCTTAAATGACCAAAGTCACCTAAGAAGACTCTTGATAAAAAATCAGGAAATATTATCTTCAAGGAGTTTCAAAGGGTAGGACTTTTCAATGAGATCGAACGTAGAGGTGTGAAAGGGGATTGGTTCAAATTTGGAACATTTTGCTATAGAGTCCAAATGAGGAAGAACTAGGGGATGTCATGGATTCAGAGGATAACCTCGATGACTTCCCAAGCTATCCTAATGTTGGCTTTAGTTTTAAGGAGAAATATTTAGTGTTTCATCCTGTCAATTTTATTAGTTAGGGCTTACATTCGTGTGAAACTATCACACAAA
>JXCR01122347.1:0-13003 GCA_002079205.1 Phalaenopsis hybrid cultivar | reverse complement strand
ATCGAGCCTCACCCTCAATTCTTGTGTTCATCCTTTGGAATAGATACAAGATTTGAGGTAAAGCACTCTTTCATTTAAATTATGACAATTATGGGGTCAGTTTGACTTCATCTTTTTCAAAACTAAAATTAAAAAAAAAAATGTCCTTCCGAAGCGGACAACGGGATTTCAATTCTGATGACCGACAGCTTCTTACGGGCAAACCCCACACCAAAAATAGTGCCAACAGCTCTCTACTTGGCCCCAATTTGCTTTCACTCTCAAAAGTTGGTCGATTCTTGAGAGTGGTAGCCGTTTGACCTCTGGGCGGCCTGTTAGCTTGCCCAATTATTGTTCCTTGATGATCGCTGAGATCTTTGAAAATTTTGGGAAGCTATTGAGGGAGCTTCACATTAATACTTATGAGCTTTTTGGAGGTTAGACCTTTATCTAATCATTGGCATGAATGTTAGTCTTTTGTTGTCCTAGGTGGTCCTTAGGTCATCGAGCTGACCTTCAATCATTTGACAATTCTTCTGTCGATCGGTAATTCTACGGTCAATCGACAATCCTTTAGTTGGCATGTATAACTTTTTGTCAAAGGAAAGAACCTTATTTTATTTCTTTTAATCTGGACCATAAGATTGTCTTGAGAGTCATACTGACCATTTTTTGAGTGTACAAGTTTATGTTCCTTAATTTTTCTTGCTCCTTAATAGTGACAGCTGCGATAAGAGCAAGAAATATTTTAATGCAATAAATTAAATCTTATGACCTTAATATATAGAGCATAGTAGACGCTTCTCAATATCTTGAGTTTGTTTCTCCTTGCATCTGCTTGGTTGTTGGGAATTTTTTATGGAGAAGGGATCTAATTGGGCACATAAACCTATAGATGAAGTGAAGATGCTAGCCTCCCTTGAGGTAAAGAAACATAGTTGGCTGGAAGGCAAACCAAGGAAGAAGAAGTGGGATGAGAAACATGATAAGAAGCCAAAGCTGTCCAAGCGAGTGGATTTGTAGGCGTTGTCAGAATCGATCTGAGTGGCTCAAGAGAAAAGCCAATCCAACGCTGGTAAGGAGCTAGACAGTTTAGTGGTTTTTTCATCAACTTTGGTTGAGGTTATGGGTAAGCCAAAGACTACGTCTANTATATATATATATATATATATATATATATATATATATATATATATATATATATATATATATATTCTTATTAATTCTTATTTTCCAAAATACGTGTGGATGCTCGGATTAGTGGTTCACACCTAATTGATGATAGTCATGATCTAACTGTGGTGGCTCATCCTTCAATCCTGATTTGTCCTCTGAAGCATGCCCAATAGTCGGAGCGACAGAACCATGAGGGAGAGTTGGAGAGAGGCAAAGAAGGAGAAATAATGAGAAAGCACAAACACACTTGCCCTATATGGGCGAATGGGGTATTTTTGGGCTCTATGACCCATTTTATAACTTACAAGTGGCAGTTACAAGAGAGAAGGGAAGAGCGTTCTCCCTAAAGAAGACGGGTCTACAAAGAAGAGTTGAAAGCCCCAAATACATGTTATGGTCCCCCTATTTATAGAAGACAAAGGACAAAATGTAAAATTAAATGTTTTACCTCTGCTTTAGAGGGGTTGTACAAGATATTCTGGACTTTTTGCATGCATGCACTTTTTGCTCTGCAAGTCCTTATGTCAATTGGCTGAACTAGTTTTGGTCAGCTTTTGTTTAAGCAATGATCAGCTTTTACTCTAGGATGTTGGTCCGTACTTGAGTGTGGTAGTCGGTTGGCCTCAATGCGACTAGTCAGCTTACCTAATTATTGTTCCTTGATTATCTCTTGACATCTTTGGGGTTAATTAGGGAGCTATTGAAAGAGCTTCACAACAATACTTGTGATCTTATTGGCGGGTTAAACTTTTTTTTTTTGGCTGTTGGTGTTGATGCATGTCCTTTTCTAGCCTGGGTGGTTCTATGGTCATCGGATCGTCCTTCGATTAATCAGCAATCCTTCGGTCGGCTGCGTGGTCTCCAATCAGTCAGTTCTATAAGGACATTTAGATTTTAATTAGAGGAAGGATTTTCATTTTATCTCTTGTAATCTCAACCATTAGATTGTCTCGTGACTCATGCAAAACATTTTTGGGTGTACATATTAAGTTTTTTTGTTTTCTTACTCCTTTATAATGACAACTGCAATGAGATCAAGAAAACGTTTGATATAATAAATCAAATCTTAATAGTCATAAATTAATTCAATGATTAGACACTCTAGGTTTTTTTTGCCCATGACTCTTATATATAAGGAGTAGTGAACGGTTCTCATTATCTTAAGTTTTTCTTCATGCATATGCTTGAATTCTATGATGTTCTGGTAGAGAAGGGATTTGATTCTACACTGAAACTTGTTGACTGGTGAAGAAGAAAACTTCCATTGGGGTGAAGAAACAACACCGGCTAGAAGGTGAGTTAGGAAAGTAGTTGGAGAAGAAGCTTGTTAAGAAGTCAAAGGCTTACGAGTGAGTGGAGTAGTAGGAGTCATTGAATTCAATCCATGAGGCTTCAAAGAAGGGCCAACCAGTAGTGGGAAAGAGCGGGATTATTCGAAGGCTGGTCCGTAAACTAATTCTTCAATTAAGGTTCTTGGTCACCACAAACTATGACTACTCCTCAACCAACTGTTGTACCAAGAATTGGTGGGGTTGATCCACCAATCATAGAGAAAAGAGCGTTCGATTGTCTTTCATTGGTAAAACTAGATAATGCTACTTGACCAAACGTGGATCAGATCTTGAGTACTTGTGCTTACTTGTCTTAAGAATTAATTGAATTTTTTTCTTGCTTATTAATTTTTTTTTTAAATACGTGAGGATGCTTAGATTGAGTGTTTGCTTCTTATTGGTAATGGCCATGATCCAATTGTGGTAGCAAATTTTGTGCTCCAATTATCAGTTAGCAGTGAGAAGAATGTGGTCAATCGCCTAGTCAGCTCTATGAAAATCCATGAGGAGGCGATTGAGGGACGTTGGATGTCCCTGATCCCCGATAACTGCTTATATGCAATAGTATAACAATAATTCTGATTTTATATTTCCTTATTTTGCAACAAAACCAAAAACTTGATCTTGAAGAAAAATAAGAATTTAATTTTTAATTTATATATATTGGGATACTACGCAAGTATAGTATCGTTATCTAGTAATATAGAATTTTTTTGTTAATATATGAATATCGAACCCACAGGGAAGATATGCAATACACACTTGTTGGAAAACTTTCTATTTTTAAAAAGATAATTATTTAAACTAAAGACGTTTTTGCAGTAAAGAAAGCTAAAATATTTTTGGTAATTTTAATATTTTGATAAAAAATAGTACAAACTTAAAAAGATAACTTGAGTTTTTGTAGAAGAAAAGCATCAAATATGAAAATATCTTTCTCTTTATCATTAATCAGTAATAAGTATAGGAATTCTATTGTAGAAGTATGCATATTATGTTGTGTCAAATAAGAACAATAATATTCTTTACCTTTACTAGAGATGTTATAAAGAATATTGGCTAATTTAAAGTTTAAATAGTTCTGAAGACCGACTAGGCAGGGAATATATTAGCTCTCACTCTAGAGTTCCCTCGATTCCCTCCACCTGGAGGCTAACATCTTGTATCAGAACCTAAAACAATAAACCAAGTTTGGGGCTTTAACCTGTCGCTTTAAAGTCCTCTAACTCTACACCCTTCAATGAATATTTTCCTATTTATTTGCACTCAATCATATGAACTACATTCTCATTCATACAACCTCATGTGATTCTTTCTAATTATTGACTGAGACAATACCAGCCCGATTCTTACATGTCCTCACAACAAATTTTAACATCTGAATTGGCCAATTCAAGAAGTAAATGAAGTACATGGATTTAAATCATCACGACTTCTTCCAACATTAAAGATCAATACTCTCTATATCCAACACTTAATTACTTATCATTTTAAGAAGAAAGATAAATAAAACTACTCAGAATCCATAGAGAAAACAAAACCACACTTTAATTTAAAAGTAGAAATCATTGTCAAACCAACAACAAGCCTCAATTAAAACCAAAAGTAGTCTAAAACAAAAGATAAAAACTTATATCAAGTCTTCCACTCCTTTGAATCTCTTCTCTTTTACAACACTCTCTATATAAAGCAAAAATAAAAAAAGAATAAATATGTGGTGTCTGAAAATCTCTCCAACTAACTTCCCAATTTTTGAACTTTTAAAACTTTCCCAGCACTTTCAGGACCTCTTTCAAAGTCCCAATATTCCTTCTTTTATAATTCTCCAAAAGGTGCCTTGGTATCTCTTCAAAATGTGTCTTGATTTGATGTATTTCCCCAAGAGAAGCATCCTTTCACAATAATTTTTATCCATGGTGGTTGTAACCACCTATTAAGCCAATAGGTGCCTCAAAAACCTCTTCAAAATTCACAAAAACCAAATTTACTCATCCAATAATTGTCATTGGCGCTTAAGTGCGGGGCCTCTGGCGCTTAAACATGTCCTTCTCTGTTTACCCGGCTCTTAGGCGCTAAAACACTTTTGCATATTTTTCATCTATTTGCTCCAAATTTGATCCTTTTTCACTCCTTTAAATATTTTTCACCTTTTTACCTGTACCTGAAAGAAAAACAAAAAAATACCTTCATTAAAGCGCAATATCTCAAAAATAGGTATAAAAATGTGTTTAAAAATACTATATATTTTAGGCGTATCAGTCCCCTAGGACATTAACATGTTCCTTGGATGAAAGGAAGTTGCTTGGCCTTGGTGAGAGGAGGAACTCTCTACAGTGCTGATCTGACTAGATGAGATGTGAGGAGAGTCATCTATTCTTTGCCAAGAAGTGTCTGAACTCTAGGAAGGTGCCTTTGTGTAGAGGGCATATGACTTAGTCGATGAAGAAAATCCGTTCAAGCTCAGTTGTTGAATGCTATATAGGAGATTAGTTAGTAAATGTCTTGTCCTAACCATGGTGGTTGAGGACTAGTTTGTAAGTGCCTTTTGTTGGACTAAGGTTTGAGTGTAACTATTTTATTATAAGAAAATAATTATTTTTATTTTCTTCTTGATTTCTATTATTTCCCTTAGAATTCTCTTTTGATGTTTCATCTACTGCTTACATCCCTATAAGTAGGGGCTGGTGTGTTATTTGCATGCTTGCTATCTTTTTTCTCTGGACTTTTATTGCTTTGCATTTCTTCTTCTTTTTGTTTGATCTATCCCCTCATTTCTTTTTATATTCTTTGATTGCTCCAAAGTGTACATATTGAAATTTTGTTCTGGTAATTGCGATTGTACAATCAATTTTGCCTCCGTCGGATGTAACTTTTGTAGAGGAAGCCTTTGCTTTGACTCAACTATCAAGTTTAGTGTCGCTTGCTTGGATGAAAGGGAGAATGATCTGTTAAATGAAAACTTAGTTATCTATAGAGACCATCTGAGGCGCAGATTGTGGTTGCCTCTCTACCAATAGCTTTGAGTGATCTTCAAGCAATATGGGGTTATCCTAGTGTAGATCAAGATGAATTCTACATAGTGATAATGACTTATGTAGCCAAAAAGGAATCCTATGGTCGACTAAACTATTTAGGCAAGTGTTTTCTCCATGCAGTTTGAGACAATCATTCAGTTTTAATTCTTGAGCTTGAAGAATAATGTGAAAGACAGGAAGTACAAGTTTCTTTATCGCCTCAACCATGGTGAACTAGGGCATCAAAACTATGCTGAATAGGGATTCCTTTAATAAAAAGACGGGGAAAGATTGCTCCCAAGTTTAGGTTTTTGAGATCTATAGGCAGCTATTTTCAGTTCTCAAGTACATAGGTCCAATGACTATGAATAAGGTCATATTTCTCGGAGTGTTTGAGCGAATGATGAAGTTGTGGGCCACCTCCAACCAAAAAAAATTGAGTGAAAGTTGGCAGTTATAGTCCAAATGGCTCGAAAGAAGACCAAAGATGAGGCCCTAGTGAAGATAGTTTCTGCACAGGGAATTGTGGCAACTGAAGGAAGGTTGGTTGAGGCTCACGGTGACATAGTAAGTACAGTAAGTCAGAAGTTTCTTTTATTTATCCTTACAACTATGGTGGTGGTCCAACAAATTTCCACTAATGATCTAACTATCATAGAAAGAAGATCCTTGTCTTATACTAATACTTATCTGTTTGATTCATCTCCTTTAGGTGCAAGTCGGTGAGAACCCGAAGAGCCATATGTCGCTCTAAAGAAAGCTAGGCCAACGAAGAGTCCTTTGAGGAAGGGCAAGAGCACGGAAAGCTTTTCCTCATCTTTTTGCAACATAAATTGGACTATCTGCATGCAATGAGTCCATTTGGCCTGCTTCTACCACCCAAACCAAATCAATGACAAGCTCGGTGTCGGTGTCTCCAAAGGAGGTACAACATTGTGAAGGAAATGAGCCAGTTCCTGAGTCGACTCTTTGACCTCCACCCTCCTATTGAAAGAAAAGGAAGGGTTCCCCATTTAACTAGATTCCCACTCGAAGTAATGGGAAGAATAACTAGAATGCCTCAATCAGTCGGTACAATGCCATCAATTGGGAGGTGGATTGGTATGATGGTTTGCTGAGCAAACTCTACTCATCTGCATTTGTTAAAGTGATCTATTGTCGCACTTTTTACAAGAACCTTGGAGCGCTTGAGAGTTCTGAGCTTTATAAGAAGGTAGATTTCTACCATCTTAAGGCGTGGGAGGCTTCCCACTTCAAGTTGATGGCGTTCAACTAGGATAAATTGGGTTACCGCCTCAAAAAGGGCCTTACCTTGGCCATGCTCGCTATGAAGGCTAAGAAGCGAGAAATGATAGCTGGACATAGGTTGGAAGCAACGAAGGAGAATATTGCTTCTCTATTGGATCTCTTATAGATCTCCTTGCAAGAAAACTAGGAGCTAAAGGCAAAGTTTACAATGATGAAGACTAAGGAGTCCTTTGAGGCACTCCCCTCTCACTCGTGGTAGGAAAATATTCAGATCGAGCATCTTCGAATCGAAAGTTTCATGAAAATCAATCGCTTCATTCAGTCAGGCCATGTTGATCCAATGTTTACAGACTTGAATGAATTTGTTGCATTGTACACTAGCTCTAAGGGGACTTTGAGGATGTCTCAGATGTCAGAGGAAATATATGGTCCTTCAATCGGCTTGCTGAAACTTATAAATTTTTCTAGAAATTTTTTTTTGTAAACGTATATTTTGTAAATGAAATCTTTTGTATATAAAAGACTTGTAATGAAGCATCTCATTTGTACTTGCATACCTTTTCTTCTCTTTATTATTTTACCTTTATCACATTATTTTCTTGCGATAACTGCTTGTGATATGTGTGATGTTTGGTCATCAGTCATTAGATAGGGTCTGTTTATTTGGATTTGAACTACCTAACTTAAGTCTTATAATCTTCCTTGCCTCATTCACTCGGTCAAACCACTGTATCTCCATACTTGACTTGGGTGATTTGCTTGGTACCCTTTATAGTGTTTGTTGCTACTGGGCAAGGAATCACTTCGAGTCTTACTAAATTCGAGTTGAGAGGTATAAGTTTAGTGATTCTTGCATATTGAGGGTCGAACCTTGGATTTTGGATGTCGATCAGATGCTTTCCGCCAATGTTGGTCACCCTAAATGTTTTTAAAATGTCACAAGCCAACAAAAATTATGCACTGCCTTTCTCATTAGCTCCATTGAATTGCCGCCTTGATCGGGAAATCGGCCAAACTCATTTTTAGGGTGATTTTTATCATAAACTTCACATAGATTTTCGTTAATAGTAAGGGAACCACCTCCAAGGCTTTATTCTTTTTGAGCTTTGAGTGGGCTTTTTGATGCTTGACATTGAGGGCCAGATTGTGTTAGGATATCGATCGAACATCTATGATGTTGTTATCAATTTATTTTATGATATTGTCTTTTGGTTTACATCTTACATTGTTTAACTTCTCAATTGCTTGGTTGGATATTCATCTCAGCTAACCCACACCCTTCGCCAAGACTTTGGCGGATCTTGTCATTATCTTAGTGAGGCTAACCGTCTAGACTCACTGCTATGGAGATTTGCATTGCACCATTAGCACAACTTTTCACTACTAGACAGGGAACCACCTCTAGAGGTTTATCCAATTCAAGTTTAGAGACCATGGTTAGTGATGCAGAAGTGTTGTAGGCTATTTTAATGACATAACCTTTTTGGGGTCATTGTTGGGTTTATTATTTGAATTCGAGTTCCTCAAGTTTCAATTAAAACTGAGAAAACATTAAAAGAATTTATCATTGCATAAAATATAAGTTTCAAAATGATACTCCCTTTATTTATTGAGCTAGGTGTCAAACACCCTGATTTGAATGAGGATTGTAGACTATTATCGGTAGGCTTGTTCCGACCGTGAGTAGCCGGTCGTCCGTTTTATGGTTCTCGCCTTCTAGCCAATGCCTCTAGGAAGATGAAGGAAATGAGTTTTTCGACTTCAGATTTGTTATTGCATGAACTCTTTTGTGTGCTCCACGTTAAGAGTTTCTCTACACTGTATTTCACCTCGTTGATTTCACTTATATTCTTGTTTATTGCTAGCTCCATACTCATGCCATAATTTAGAATGTCGAATCCAAATTTGTCATGTGCGCCCTTCCCAAACATTGGAGCTGTTAGAACTGTGAGGGAAAGGTAGAGAGAGACAGAGAAGGAGAGAGCACACACTGACTTCCCTCGTAGGGGCAATTATGGGTTTATCGGGCTATAAAACCCATTTTATGTCTTGCAAGTGGCAGTTACAAGAGAGAAGGCGGGAGAGTTCACCCTATAGAAGATGGTTCTAGAGATAAGAACCAAAAACTTACAATACATGATATGATCTCCCTATTTATAGAAGATAGAAAAATGTGAAATAACATGTTGTACCCATGCTTTAAAGGGGTTTTACAGGGTATTCTGGACTTTTTGCATGTCTGTACCTTTTTCTCTGTAGGTCTTAGGGCGGCCGACTGAATTAGTTTTGGTCGGCTTTTCTCTGTGCACTGGTCAGATTTCGCTCTAGGATGTCGGTTGGTTCATGGTGTGTTAGCTGGTCAGGCTCAGGGAGGCCACTCGGTTTGCCTGATTATTATTCCTTGATGATCTCTGGAGATCATTTGGGATTTTTGGGAAATATTAAGAAAGCTTCACGTTGATACTTCTGAGCTAGTTGAGGTTTAGACCTTTGCCCGGTTGTTGGCATGGATACATGTCTCTTATTGTTCTGAGTGGCCCTTTGGTTTTTGGACTAACCTTGAGTCGATCGTCAGCCCTTCGATCGATTAGCAATCCTTCGGTCGATCGTCAGCCCTTCGATCGATTAGCAATCCTTCGGTCGATCGACATCCCTTCGATCGATCGATAATCCTTTGGTCAGCTGGGAGGTCTTCAGTCGATCAATTTAATAAGGACTTGTAGCTTTTCATCAAAGGAAGGATCCTCGTTTTATCTCTTTTAATCTAGACCATCAAATTATCTTGAGATGTCTGCAGACCATTTTTAGTGTACAAAAACAGATATATATGTCATTTACTTTCTACTCAAAAAGGAAAAAAGTATTCTATCTTTTTATATTTTGACAAATAAATGGATTTACGTAAAGAATCAAAATTCCATTCTAGTTTGATTTGAAAACTTTATTCTAAAAAAGTTTTAATTTAGTTAAACAAAATAATGAAAAGTTTAATTATATTTTTGTTCAATGATGGAAAAAAATCAAGTGTGATAAGATTGTACTTTAAAATACAGCCATTTATATTTAATTCAAAACTACTTAACTCTCTAGTAAATTAAAAAATAAATTAATCGTTGAAGGCCCCCATAAAATTTTTTTTAATAAATACAATTTTAGATTGAAAAAGCCCCTTTTAATAGGTATTTTTACTCCTATTTAATTTTATAAAATTAATCTCCTATTGATAAAAATTTAATTAGGACTGCTGCTTTTAAAGATTAGCCAAAACAAATGCTTAACAAACAAATTAAAACAATGCTTTCAACTAAAAAAATTGCTCTTAATGCCTTCCCCAGATATTATTCTTCCCTTTAAATAGATAGTATTCAACAGCATATAACAACAAGAACAACAAACATTTATATCACTAAGTGAGAAAAATTATATGAATACTTTTTCTCCATTATGTCATATTTTCATTTAATTTTAATGAATTAAGATTATTTTTTATACATGTACAATATTTCTAGATCTATATCTACCTTTCACAACGTAAGTCGCTCTTTTAATTCGATCATCTGATGATGGATGTTTAATGTGACCAAACTATCTAAAATAATCCATTTGCCGCTGGAGCTACTACAACCCTTTCACAAATATCCCTTTCACATTGGATCTACTCCAACATAACGAATATATTCATTTCGCATTTTGCCTCCAAGTATAAAACCACTCGTCCACTAAGCACTCATCTTTTAACAACACTTATTTTGATGCCTCTGTTTTACAGACCAACATTCTGCAACATAAAGCATTGCAAGTCTCACTACCATTTTATAAAATTTTCTCATAGGTACAAGCAATACTTTTTATAGCATAATAGGCCCGATCTATTCCTCCACTCACTTTCATAAAAAAGTCACCTAAGGAACATGGATAAAGCAAATTCATCATAATGCTACATTAAATAAAGTTACTATAGATGCCCAAGCACAATAAATAAAGTTAAATATCAACATGATGCAGATGTAACCAATAGAACATAAACTAGCACCACAATATTACAAACATATTATACAAGAGAAATGCCTCCTTCCACTTACCAACAAAGTACAAGTTCTGCAGTAAGGAAATTCAAGGCAAATCTAAGCTTCAAATTGTCTTATTGCAACAAATATACAAAAATGAACATAAAAAAATACATAAATGCAGACCATACAACTACTCTTCCTTCTTTCTCCTCATCATAAGCAGATAAAGGGACCTAGTCATAGGTACAAGCATTTTTTGACAACTTTATGGCCTTGTTCTTGCTGGAATCAACTACAATTTGACATGCGGCATGCTTCCGATGCTTTACCTGAACCAGCTTTCCCACCACATTAGCTCGGGTAACCAAATCAAATACCAAAGTTAATGGAACCGAACCGCCGCTATTCGATAGAGGTAAGCCGGCGCCAGCTCCATATAGAGGAACCTTGTCTCCCCTCAGTATTAAAGACATGGTTTTATGGCTTTTTCTGGGCTGGTAATACTTCTCTAACTGCATCAAAATCGCAATTTCATGCATTCATTGGGTTTGAAATAACAAAGTATTTCGCGGCTTTAATTTACATTGATGTACTGTTTTCATTTCAAACAATTTTAAGCTTCAATTTTTCAAAATATTTCTGATACTCCACATATTTATCTCTATTGAATGAGAAAAGGAACATAACTGTTAAACAGAAGAGTAGAACATTTCAATATTGCTGACAGAGAAAAAGAATGGGAGACAGACTTACTTGACCAGTAGCAATTACAATATCCAAGTACTTGAGATTAATGGGACTAGAAGTGACATGAATGCCAAATGCGGATGCTGGATTATATACATTGATTTTCAGAGAACAGTTCACTGTGATCAACTTGGTCAGAACTCCGGTGCTATCCGAGCCCTCTCCCGAATAAAAATCATCCATCGACAGGCTCTGCCTCGATAATACAATTTTTAAATTTAAGCCATTAATCATCACAGATAACAGTTTCAAACAACAACCAATAAGGGAATCAAATTATAGATTCAACGAATCGACTCTAGTCGTATATAGTGACTATGCCAACCTTTTTAAGTGTATCAAATGATCATAGAAGCATAAAACATCGACATAATCAGTATAGAGAACAAAACATCAAATTCAAAATGCTAAGCTCAGTTTAAGCCAACATTAAGCTACACAAGCAGGAAATTCCACAAGGACTTCTTCTGCTGATTCAGCTAATGCTTAGAAATGATAATTACTGCTTCTTTTACAAGATACCAACTCAATGTAATCATCTCAAATATATACTAAAGATGATATTAGATGACACCCATTAAATTCAGTATAGATGCCAATCCAAGTTACTGCCAGGACAAAAGCTAAGCTAACTTGAGCAAGCATCTATATAAAGTTCATCCAACAAAACAAAAAGAATCTCGTAATATGTTTATTAATGCATATGTTTTCATTATATTAAATTCACAAGTCAATTTTACGTGCAGAGCCGTTGAATTAAAAACATGCTTGTTGCGTGATGGAAAATCCACGACGGTAGAGTAATAAATTAGCATCTTAGTATTGTATAAACTTTGATGGCACAGATAATACAAAAGCAAGCAGAATGAAACATCTCGATTTTTTATGTGAAAACGCCGAGAAAAGTAAAAAACCCATGAGGTCTAGCTCAGTTGAAATAATCTGCTATGCAAGTGTAAGTACAAAGACTCATTCTCCTCTTTAATTCGAGAAGATGAAATTATAATGTTAAAGTACAATAGTAGTTCAACAATAATATTTATAATAGTCTGCATAGGCCGTAGCCAATTGTTATGAAGACAGTAACCTGCCATGAATGTTATTGACGGTGGTTGTGAGGGCTAATTGGTTGTAGAGGTCGTAATTGACAGTTGCGGTGGTAGTTGGCCAAATAAGTCGTAGATGGTTGTTTTATTAGCATCGGTTGGCCATAGAGGCCATCATAGGAAGCCGCAAGAGTTGTAGGCCACGTTGGTTGTAAATGGTCACAAAAACTGTAGTTATGAACTATGATAATGTTTGTAGGCCACAGAAGTCGGAGTTGGGAGCCACATGAGTAGTTAGCCACGTAGGAAGTAATTCGTCATGATGGTCGTAGTGGTGAGCTACGATAACGTTTGTTTGCCATAGAGGTCGGAATTGGGAGATGCAAAAGCTGTGAGACACGCTAATCGCAGTTGATCACATAGACCACAGTAGTGAGCTGCAATAACGATCA
>JXCR01122343.1:17572-43770 GCA_002079205.1 Phalaenopsis hybrid cultivar | reverse complement strand
AAAAAAGCTATCATTTTAACTTTTAAAAAGTAAAATACACCTTCATGCATAACTATTAGCTAACATGACATGTTTGAAAAAATTGAACCACCTATATGTTTCCACTCATCGATTGAAGGGACAGCTGCCTGGATGACATTAATTGCATATTGGTTTCTATACTTTGCCAAAGAGTTAAAAAACTTAGTTGACCTCCCATGAGAGTATTTAATCCAACACTTCATATAGCTAAGGCCTAAGCATGTCATCCATATGTAACCCATATTATAAAGTGATCAATTTTATACTTCTTTTTTGTTGCTTTTTCATATATTAGTTTTTGTCCACTTTAACAAAATATAATACTAATGGAAGTCTTGCATACATAGCCCTCAATGCCTATGTATTTACATATTTAACACAAACTTCAATTTTGCTTTGGAATAGTTAATAATATTTTATGAATATTAGAAAATAAAAATATAATATTAATATTTTTAGTTATTAAATCACACTTATCTAAAATTAATTTAAGCTTTATATTAAATAAATAAATATCTATAATTTTCAGTAATTTTTTTATTAATTCAAAAAAAAAAAAAAAGAATAGAATATAGCCTATAGATTAATTTTTACATGGCAAGTATTTTTTTTAGGGGCATTTACATACATAAATACCACATGATTCTCATATATACTATTTAACCCCTAAACTTTCAAATTTATATGCATACCACTTAAATTTTTAACTAAATTCTTTATAAAAATGAAATATGCCCATTTTCATGCATAGGATAAATGTAAACATCAAACCATAGCTGTTAGATATGCAAATACATAAGAGTTGTGTGATATTTATGGCAATTTTCCTAAATTTTTTTACTATGAAGAAAAAATAAATATTAAGTTAATTGTTAAATAGTTTAAAATACCTCAAAATACATTTTTTCTCAATCACCCAAATAATGTACATTACAAATCATGTGCTAAGCTTTCCTTCAACTTAAATTTTATGATAACTAAAATTATAAAACAATAATTAGACAATAAATACTATATTATCAGTATAATTGTACAATTATAATTTATATAAAAAACGTAATTACGAAGATAAGAGGCCATTAAGATGAGTTTTAAAATGAAAATATTATGTTTATTATTATCAATGTGTTATAATGTTGTATATGCCCGCCACCAAAATAAATATTCAGTCTCATCAGCTCTGTCCTTTCTCCTCCTCTGCCCTCTCCCTATAGCCCCTTTTTTCTTTCCTCTCGAGATATATTTCTCTCTCTTCTCCATTTGGGGGAATAATGAAAACTAAAGTAGAGCAAGTGGAAGACAGCAGCCATGTGAGGGAGCAGCAAGGTCAGAATCTCAACATGGCCGGTGCCCCACCAATAAATTTATTATGAGGAGAAAAGCTGAGCTCCACTAGATCTAGCCCCCCCTCTTATAAAAAAAACATCTCCCCTCTTGAAGTTTCAGAAAAATATGAAGAGGAAGAGGAAGCTCCATCCACCTTCTAGCTCTGCTTCCAGAAAATATATATAAAAATATATTTTTTGTATGATGTTTATGTNATAAAAAAAACATCTCCCCTCTTGAAGTTTCAGAAAAATATGAAGAGGAAGAGGAAGCTCCATCCACCTTCTTGCTCTGCTTCCAGATAATATATATAAAAATATATTTTTTGTATGATGTTTATGCNTCCTCTGCCCTCTCCCTATAGCCCCTTTTTTCTTTCCTCTCGAGATATATTTCTCTCTCTTCTCCATTTGGGTANTTGTAAAAGAAACGATTATAATGTGAGGAATTAGATTACATGAGGTTTTCTATAGTTTAATGATTGATATTTATGTAGATGGTCAATAGTGGGCAACGAAGTACATTAAGAAGTTGGATACCAAACATTAGATTTGGTGATTGATGAATATTGGACAAAGGGCTACAAAAATGTATTTGAGTATTGACGTGCATCAAGGATAGGTGTTTGATGTTGGTAGACCTTGCAAGTAAATTAAGTGCATCAGTTAATAGGTGATAGTGTTGTTGGACATAGTATTATTTCAATATTGCTAAGACAGAATACCAAGCTATCAAGGAATAAAAAAGGTGAGAATTAATAAAACATCAAACAAGAATTATTAGCTCTCAGCATAGTTAGAGATGTGGATATGCCTTATGAAATCAAGATTTCTCTTTACCAAAATATGTCTATAATAAATATAATTACGACATATTTATATATTTGATTGTGGCATTTTTGCTATCNTCAAGGTTTTCCTCTACTTCTTTTGATATAAACGATTTAATATCTTAATATATATGTTTGATCAAACATTTTCAATGTACATTTTGAACTCATATGAATGCTCATTATCAGAATACTTATGGCGACATAACAAACCCTAGAATAGCAGTCGCCATGTTAGTCTCTGGAGACAAAACTTCCTTCTATGACTGCTCGTTCGTAGGAATACAAGACACCTTATGTGACCTGCAAGGTAGGCACTATTTCAAAAACTGCCAAATTGTGGGTGCTGTTGATTTCATCTTTGGCTTCGGGCAATCTATCTATGAGGTATTTTATTAATGAGGTCCTTATATATTAATATATTTACATTTGTGAATGAGGATTTAATTAATTTACTTACTCCATGCAGAGATGCCAGATAGTAACAAGTAGAGGGCTGCTTGTGCCAGGTTGGGTGACTGCTCATGGGAGATATGGACCGCAGCAACCCACCGGGTTTGTATTTAAGAATTGTAGCTTGACGGGCTTCTCGAAGGTTTATCTTGGACGAGCATGGGGAAGATATTCAAGGGTTGTATTCTATAATACTTTTATGGCAGATATTGTTCTTCCTAAAGGATGGGATAGCTGGAATACGCCTGACCATGGGTTTGTGCTTTCCTTTTACTCATATTTACACTAATTTCAATTAACATAATACTTCTTTTGCAAGATCTATGTAATCATTTCACAAAATATTGAATAGCTGATTTAAGTTTGTATTTGATATTTCTCAATCAATCACTTTCTAGGATTAATACAAACTATGGAGAAGCTGGTTGCACTGGACCTGGTGCGGATACTAGAGCTAGAGTTCCATGGGAGAAGAAGCTTAATCCCAAATATATCCAACAAATTACAAGTATAACTTTCATTGATAACGAAGGCTGGCTTATCAACCAGGGACAATGATCTTTTTTTACCAAGATTCACATCTTCAATTTTCAATACGTAATATATATAAGCTTTTATTAACTTTTATGTTAGAACTTATCATGTGAATATATGACACTCTTTTTGATTGTGCCCTCATATGTTATGAACATCACATTCAATAATATTTTATTTTAAAAGTGATTTTATTTGATTAGTATAGATATTAAAAAGAGAGAACTTTTTAAAGAATTTCTATATAAACTTTATGAAAGGCAGTATAATTTGTTTATTTATTATGAGGAATGCAAGAAACTCATTCCAATCTACACATATAAATAAATAAAATTATATATATTCATATATATATATATATATATATATATATATATATATATATATATAAGAAAATTTGTGCTTCAATTTTGATGAATTGCATTCTTTTTCTTTTGTACATTTCGTAATAATAAAGGATTTCTAGTACTCCTTAAAGGTATATAGTTTCTAAGGAGTGAAGAAACTCAATNTTCAACACGTAATATATATAAGCTTTTATTAACTTTTATGTTAGAACTTATCATGTGAATATATGACACTCTATTTTATTGTACCCTCATATGTTATAAGCATCACAATCAATAATATTTTATTTTAAAAGAGATTTTATTTGATTAGTATAGATATTAAAAAGAGAGAACTTTTTAAAGAATTTTTATATAAACTTTATGAAAGGCAGTATAGTTTGTTTATTTATTATGAGGAATGCAAGAAATTCATTCCAATCTACACACACGCACGCGCGCGCGCACACACACTCATATATATATATAAGAAAATTTGTGCTTCAATTTTGATGAAGTGCATTCTTTTTCTTTGTACATTTCGTAATAATTAAAGGAGTTCTAGTACACCTTAAAGGTATATAGTTTCCAAGGAGTGAAGAAACTCAACAATTTTGTCATCTTGGAAAGCTGACGTCCAAGAAGAAATGAACTATCTTTGCTAAAATATATCAACGCCTATTCTTCTTACAAAAAAAAAAAAGGAGCTCTTATAAACACATCATGCAATGTTTACGTATTTACATACCCAACAACTACACATTCATATTAACATACATACAACTCAAATTTTTAACTTCGTAACGAAACTACGATCATCACTNAAAAAAAAAAAAAAAAAAAAAAAAAGGAACTCTTACGAACATATCATGCAATGTTTATGTATTTACATATCCAACAACTACACATTCATATTTACGTACATACAACTCAAATTTTTAACTTCGTAACGAAACTATCATCATCACTATCATTTTTAAAAGTGAAATATACATTTTCATGTATAATTTTATGACACCAAGGTGTTGTAAGCATCAAACTTTGTGTGTTAGATACATAAATACATAGGAATTATGTGTTATGTATGTAAATTTCCAAAAAAAAGTATAACATTGTGATTTAAAAAAAAAAAAAAAAAAACTGTTGCTCTTCTCTAATTCTGGCTAGATAAACAACTTCACCTCAGCTATGATAAAGAGCTTAGGCTTTAAACTTTAACTCTATGGCCATTTCTAATTAATTAAACCATATTTGTAATTTCTTAAATATTAGAATAAAATCAAAATAAACTTGCAAGACCAAAGCACTAATTCTACAGTTTTGGGATCATTATATTAGGAATCAGGTTTCATGGTTATGTCTTATTCCAATGAATGATTTCTAATTGAAGAAAATAAACTATTCGAAGAATACAAAATAGCTTTATCTTATACACAATGAAAATTTGTGTGAGTTCTTTCAGAACCATTTCAATAGAGGCATATGGTGTCAAATGGTTCTAAAATCTTTATATGTATCACATTACAATTCTAACAATCCGCTCCTGCCTTTGAAAAGATAGAGCTAAAAGCAATCATTTCTATAGATTTTTCTATTGATATGGATCACCTAGATATCTACATCCACAAAGTGTAGAATTGTCGGTCCATGTCTACAGGTTGTTAGCTTATTGAGAAATCGACATGTTCCTCCAAAATACTCTCCATACTAGCCTCCATCTTAGATGAATCTAGCATGTCCAAATCATATATGTTATAGGCACCTTATACAAAATTAAGCAAGCTAGATCTCTTCTTTTTCTCTCCCAAGCATAAGAGGAGATATCTTATGGCCATCGTTCAACTAACAAACTTAGGAGCGAGCCTTGACACATTCCAAACTAGTTGCCCAGACATAAGAGAAGATTTCTTTTGGCTATCGTTGAACTAATGAACTTTCAAGCTAGCCTTTATCCTTCCAAACTTACTTCATCAATAGAATTCTAGACTCATTCTTATGTCTTGTCAAGTTGCACCTATTCTCATGCGATTCATTAGAAAAAAAAGATGAAGATTAATGCTTCCTAAAATTATTAGATTCTATAGTATTCGTCATACAAACATATTCGTGCCTCTTGATCATTGATCTTGGCAAGGGGAACACCAAGTAACAAAAAAATTGTAGTTCTTCCACCTTTGCCTACAAGTTCATAATGTAATGGAAATTCACATTCATATAACATAATTTTTTTTTAATTACGTATTAAATAACTACAGTTTTGTTGGATCCCAGATTTTCTTTTGTGAATGTCTTGAGGGTTTAAGTAGAGTGAATGAGAGAATAAAATGAACCAAAAGTTATGGTGGAGACAACCAGGGAATAGTCCCTTATTCATATTTTTCCTTTTATTTATAGAGGCGTATTTTGTACGATTATAAAAAGGAAAGAACAGTTGTGCAAACCCTTTTTAATATGATTAATGCTCTAATGGATTGTATGGATTTTATTTTATATCTGTATTACAATTTGAATTTTGATATGGCGGCAATTGACTGATTGATTTGCTTGAATGTTGATGATTGAGGCGATCGACTGGGTGACAACCATGCCTTGTGTTGGGTCAACCGAGTCGCTCGATTGAATGATGATCTTGTCAACCGCAACAAAAGCAGGTCGGTCGTCCAATTACAATCAGGGGCTTTCTGCATGCGCATGAGTGAGCCGGTTGGTCGACTGATGAATCGATTTGTTTTGTTGGGTGAACCGTGGTTTACTTGTTGCTTTGGCTTAAGTTTTAAGATGCCTACATCTCGTCTACCTAGTCGGTCCGTCGCCTCAACTGGATATCTCTATTTACAAAGTCTTAGGCGGATGTTATCGCTGTTTGTGTGAGTTATCCGATGAAACTTGCTTCTAAAATGAGGTATGTCTCGCCCATGGCGGATCTTGTCGATATCTGCCAGTAAACCATCTCCAGAGCTTCAACCTGCCTGGGTTTAGGGGCGCGACATAACTTGCTTGGTGGCGACTTGTCGGTCGACTGTTTACACTTAGGGAAAACTTTTTTTTTGTTTGTTCGTTCATTCGATTTGAGATTTATGCCAATCGCTCTAGTTTATACAAGTTTGTATTTATATTCATAACAATTTCATGTTATAAACATAAGCATAAAAATATATATTGCATTTTTAAGAAGTTAATAATATTGATATTTTTGCAATGATGTTAGAGTTTTAAGTTATTCTTAGCTATTTAAATTGTATTAAATTAAGTATATTATTTTGTAAATGTTACCTTATTTTATTTTTTAATGGATGCCCGGTAGTAGTGGTTCATAGGTGGCAAAAATTGTCGGGCATCGATATTCTCATGATAGCAACAGACCGACAACAGTGGTCTGGTGGTGGTGTCGGAGCTTGAGAATCCTCAAGAGCTAGGAGTTCATACTGCAAGAATTCGAGCCGTTCCATCAAAGTTTCTAAGTGATTCCTTTGATCAGATGATACTTTATGAGTATTTGAGTCTTAATAATGTTAGATTCGTCTTATCACGATAATCAATTTGAACATAAACTTGTCAAATTTGGATATCATTTAGTCTTTCAAAATATGTCACAAAGTTTTTCTTTATGCTTTAAGCACATTGTCTAGGCTCACTTGGACTTAGATCCGATCATTTTTTATGTTATTTGATTTTTCTCACCTCAAGATTTTATTTGATCATAAATTGAAGTGCAGAGTTTCCAAATTTTATTTTTGAAGCTTGTGACCCAAATGTGCATCAAAATTTATGTAAATCAGTATAATTTTTTAGTAATGTGCCCATATTAATGACTGTTTCTAATTGTAATCGTTTATTTCTGTAAAAAAAAAAAAACACGATAAATAAAAATTTTGTTCATGAAATGAAACTTCCTCCATTACCCAAAAATAGGCTAATCAACTTGCAAAATATCACAAATTTAATTTAATTTTTTTTTACACTTTTTATAGTCTTTTTCGTAAGGATTTTAGCTTTTTTGAGTAAAAAGCAATAAACTCTAAATCGAGAATTATAATAAACACATATAGACGAACTCCTAAATGATTAATCTGCCTTGAAGTTGGGCCATTGGCAAGTTATGGCCTTTTGGGACTGTTAATCTGAGACATCGGGCCTTATCGAAACACGGATCTATTGGGAAATTTGAGCGCAGGCTTTCTTTCACTGTTCATCCAGATCAGATATGAATCCCTCGCTGAAGGCCTTTTACATTGAATTGGTTTATTTAGTTTTATTCATATATGAAACATTTAGGAGATGCTGTTTTTTTTTAATTTTTTATTTATCCTTAAATTTCTTTTTCTTTATATTTTAATTGAAAATAAAATACATTTGCTATGATATAAAATGTTTAATTATCTTTTAAAAGACTAAAAAAATTAAATGTTTTGAATATATATTTTTAAATAACTTTTTTATAATAAAAATAAAAAATTAAAAAATCTACTAGATGAATATATTTTTAAAATAGAAATAAAAATAAAATAAAAAATAAAAAAAATGATCCCAAAACAAGCTATTAGCATTATTAACAATCACTAATTTCCAATATAATTATCGCCTAAACTTTAGGAAAAATGAAAATGCAGTACACAACCTACAATCTGAACCACTTTACTGTTCATGGCGGCACGGAATCTCAGCAAGGGGGCATAGAGTTGATTAAAAGTGGGCCCCACTTTGACTGTTCGTCAGTGATAGCGACTTGCAGATCTAACGCAAGTCCGCGCACCATTCCGGAAGTCTTGCATCACGATGGCGTATTATATTTTAAATTTTATTTTTCTTTTTTCTTTTCGGAACTCTAATTTATTTTTAGTCCTAACTTTATATTTATTAATTTAAATATTCATTTTACAGAGACCGCATGTTTGATATGTGTAGAGCAAGGGATTACCCTGAAAGATGTCAATGAAGCTTATGAAATTTTTTTTTTTTAAATTGTGAATGAGTTTGATCATGATATGAATGAAAATGCATGAAGTNTAATTTATTTTTAGTCCTAACTTTATATTTATTAATTTAAATATTCATTTTACAGAGACCGCATGTTTGATACGTGTAGAGCAAGGGATTACCCTGAAAGATGTCAATGAAGCTTATGAAATGTTTTTTTTTTTAAATTGTGAATGAGTTTGATCATGATATGAATGAAAATGCATGAAGCTTATCATCACCTAATTTGTCTAATGAAACAAAATTATATTGGTATGTGATTTTAGACTTTATTTTTTTTGTTCTTTTATTTATTATGGTACTAACTTCTATTATTAACATTGTTTGCTCTCTCTCTTTCTTTATTTTTACTTTTTACTTCTTTTATTACTGGTTTCTATTATTCATATTGTAAGTTCGATGTCTTCTTATTTTTACTTTTGGTGCTTTTACTTCTGGTGTAACATATTTGTACGTAGTTACGTTCTTTTTTTTATCTTAGATCTACATTTTTTGTACTTTTACTTTTGATGTTTTTACTTCTGGTGTGTTGTACTTGTACTTCTAGTGTGTTGTGCTTGTACTTGTTTAGAGCTTGTACTTTTTATTATTTTCTGCTTATAATTATTAAGAACAATTTTTTTTCTTATTTTAATAGTTGGTTTCAAGTGGAAGGGGAGATTGGACAGCTCAGAGACCGGTACAGTCTAGTGTTAAATATCAAAGGAAAAAGCAGGTTGTTTAACTCTCCTCTTCACTTACCGGTAGTGCTATAAAGATAAGGACTACCACCACAACATCACTGCCCATGAGACTTGTAGGCTCTATTGGGCCTTCTACTCCAAACAAGTCTACTGCTCTTATCCGACATCCTGCTCCTACCATGCAGTTTCTCCCACACCTTCAACACCTTCAGTCTCAAGCTCAATGCTACCACAACCCTCCTTTGATAAGGCAAACCCCGGTGCTCTCTAGATGCTTATAATAGAGCCGACGAGAGATTTGTGTGTAACTTGAACTTATAACAGGTTGTATCAGTTTTTGTTACAATGTATAACTAATATTTGCTTTTGAGGTTATATCCCTCTAGTCAGCTCGTTGCCCATATCACAAAGAACATTAGGAGTAGATATGATGCTCCATATCTCTCATGTAGAAAGATCATGATTGAAGTTTTAGATATGTGATTTAGAAAATTTGAGGTAAAAATAATTGATTTTGAATTGCATTATAACTCCTAAGTTATTTCTTTATACTAATAAACATTGCTTCATAATTTGCTTGTAGAGATCCTTATGTTGGGATCCTACACATCATCACCAAATCCAACAAAATTTTAAGGATCAGGACAGACATTAATTGAGAGAGATGTTAATTGCAATCCAGAAGAAGGGTGAGAAGCTTTTGTGGATTGATTTGCAGTAGAATTTTTAGACTTAAATTAGCATCTGACGAAATCGAACACTAATGCAGTCGTAAATACACGACTGCTCCATTCCAACGCAACCTATACTACAACTAAAAAAACCGACACAAATCTAACGCAACTATGCAACTGAAAAAAGAAGATTCAAATTCAGACGTTAAATCATTTTCATTGCAAATTGACATAAATAAACCAACAACAAAAATAATCAGATTCAATTTATAATCAAAATTTTCACATCAGAGCCGATAATTTTGATTTTTCCCGTAGTGATGTATGAATAATTATTACATACATACACCGCATGCAGAGATGCATGCGGTGTCCGATCCTGACTGTAGATCACAGTGATCTACGGTAAAGATGTATTTCAGTGGGCCATCCTGACCGTGATCTACGGTCAGGATCAGACACCAGCTCTCCTCTCAGGTGTGGTGGTCCACATATAAAACCAAAATCTAATAATAATAATAATNAGTTTATCATCACCTAATTTGTCTAATGAAACAAAATTATATTGGTATGTGATTTTAGACTTTATTTTTTTTTGTTCTTTTATTTATTATGGTACTAACTTCTATTATTAACATTGTTTGCTCTCTCTCTCTCTCTCTTTATTTTTACTTTTTACTTCTTTTATTAATGGTTTCTATTATTCATATTGTATGTTCGATGTCTCCTTATTTTTACTTTCGGTGCTTTTACTTCTGGTGTAACATATTTGCACGTAGTTACGTTCTTTTTTTTATCTTAGATCTACATTTTTCGTACTTTTACTTTTGATGTTTTTACTTCTGGTGTGTTGTACTTGTACTTCTAGTGTGTTGTGCTTGTACTTGTTTAGAGCTTGTACTTTTTATTATTTTATGCTTATAATTATTAAGAATAATTTTTTTCCTTATTATAATAGATGGTTTCAAGTGGAAGGGGAGATTGGACAGCTCAGAGACCAGTACAGTCTAGTGTGAAAATATCAGAGGAAGAAGCGGGTTGTTTTACTCTCCTCTTCACATACCAGTAGTGCTATAAAGATGAGGACTACCACTACAACGTCACTGCCCATGAGACTTGTTGGCTCTAGTGGGCCTTCTACTCCAAACATGTCTCTTGCTCTTGTCCGACATCCCGCTCCTATCATCCCAAGCTCAATGCTATCACAACCCTCTTTTGATGAGGCAAACCCTGATGCTCCCAACCCTTCGAGGGAGGACACCTCTAGATGCTTATACATTGAGCCAGAGGGAGATTTGTGCGTAACTTGAACTTATAACAAGTTTTATCAGTTTTTGTTATAATGTATAACTAATATTTGCTTTTGAGGTTATATTCCTCCAATCAGCTCGTTGTCCATATCACAAAGAACATCAGGAGTAGATATGATGCTCCATATATCTCATGTAGAAAGATCATGATTGAAGTTTTGGATATGTGATTTAGAAAATTTGAGGTAAAAATAATTGATTTTGAATTGCAATTATAACTCTTAAGTTATTTCTTTATACTAATAAACATTGCTTCATAATTTGCTTGTAGAGATCCTTATGTTGGGATCCTACACATCATCACCAAATCCAACAAAATTTTAAGGATCACGACAGACATTAATTGAGAGAGATGTTAATTGCAATCCAGAAGAAGGGTGAGAGGCTTTTGTGGATTGAATTGCAATAGAACATTTAGACTTAAATTAGTATCTGACCAAATCAAACACTAATGCAGTCGTAAATACACGACTGCTCCATTCCGACGCAACCTATACTACAACTAAAAAAACCGACACAAATCTAACGCAACTATGCAACTGAAAAAAGAAGATTCAAATTCAAACGTTAAATCATTTTCATTGCAAATTGACCTAAATAAACCAACAACAAAAATAATCAGATTCAATTTATAATCAAAATTTTCACATCATAGCCGATAATTTTGATTTTTCCCGTAGTGATGTATGAATAATTATTGCATACATACACTGCATGCAGTGTCCGATCCTGACTGTAGATCACGGTGATCTACGGTAAAAATATATTTCGGTGGGCCTCACTTTAATTTTTTTTTTCAAAAAAAAATTGATTGCATTCTGAAAGTGATCTACGGTCAGGATCGGACACCGTATGCATCTCTGTATGCGGTGTATGAATGCAATAATTTTTGAGTGATGTATACAGCTCTCCTCTCAGGTGTGGTGGTCCACATATAAAACCAAAATCTAATAATAATAATAACTTTTAAACTTTATT
This sequence comes from Phalaenopsis hybrid cultivar, assembly GCA_002079205.1. NCBI lineage: Eukaryota > Viridiplantae > Streptophyta > Magnoliopsida > Asparagales > Orchidaceae > Phalaenopsis > Phalaenopsis hybrid cultivar. The sequence continues at coordinate 31,659 of JXCR01122343.1, read as the reverse complement.
TTATGATGATCAGATATGTGACCTAACTTTTTTCCTGAAAAAAATGAATGCAATGTGTGTTAGGTCGGCACTAGCATTTACATATTTTTTAACAAATGCATTACTCTAATTAAGTCATAGTACGGCCTACTTATATTTGTCCCCCATATTTCCAGGAAAAAAAAAATTAGATAATGATATCACAAATATCAAATTAAAATCATATTAGCCTAAGACGCTGCCACGTGCCTAATATTCTTACTTATCCTCTATAAATATTATTTTGTCCTTTTATACACCAGATTGAATGGCTCACATGAAAAATGATCTATTATAAACAAACAAAAAACTTAAATGAATAAACATTATTGCAGACGAGTCCATAGATTCTGTTGAAATTAATACAATTATAAACTTAAATATGATGCTATTTGCAATTATAACAATGTAATTAAATTAATGTTAAAAAGAAAAATAGCTGTCAAGAAATTGCGTAGTGAAGTGCTTATCACAGATGCTTAGGCGGAAGAAAAGGATTTATTTATTTTGAAGATTGAAGTGCTGAACACTAATTCAGTAATGGTGATGTGAATTGAAAGCAACGGATAACTAATGCTGATGGTTATGCCAGAAAAGCTATGTGGTTGTGAAGACGTGCAAGTCAAAATCTTCAACATGGGGCTTAATTGACATATCAGGATCATACTCATATATATATCATAAATATTTATTTTTTTAAGGTTGATGCGGGCTAGACAATTTGTGGTGGTAGAGTAACGGACTATCGTCTTAGCGTTGTATGAAAGTTCAACACACACACAGATGAGAGAGAAATGAGTGGTGGTGACTTCAGAAATTTTTACGTGGAAAACCCGTAAGAGAAAAAACACGGGGTCTGGCCCCATTGCGAAAATTCACTATTGATTGATGATTAAAGAAATCCCTTGTCCCACAGACGAGAAATGATAACTATATTTTTTAGATTGCAACGTGGACTGACCGGGTCTGGTTGGTGGTGAGGATGGTGGTTAGTGCTGGTTGATGATGGTTGGTGAAGGTCGACGACGGTTGGCGGTAGTCGAGGATGGTCGGCGACGATCGACGGCGGTCGACGACAGTCAGTGATCTACGACGGTCTGCGGTGGTTGTCGGCGGTCGTCGATGGTCGACGACAATCGACGGTAAAGCTGAGCTACAGTTTCTCCTCAAGGCCTCAAACTCTCTTTCTCAAATTAAGCTCCTCTTCATTTGAGGGGTGGGGGTCTATATATAGTGTTCCGGGTGCAATTAATGCAGAAATATGAACCATTTTGATCGGACGGTCCGGAGAGGTTCCCTCGATTATACAGCGTTTAATAGACATTTGAGTGCTTTAATGATGTCAGAATTGAGTGATCTTAAGCTCGTTGGATTTGTCTTGTCGAGCCGCTCGATTCGAGTATAAAATTGCTATATTCGACAATCGTTTGACCTTCCAAATGTCCGGAGATCTTCTAATTATGGTTCAATGACTTGATCTGAGCTTGATTTGACTCGGATTTGACTGGTTTTCATATCATTAGGTCCGTCTCATCGAGCCTATCAGTTTGACTATTAGTTTGCTAAAATCAGAACTCTAGATAAATTTTTATCAAGATCTGAACGTTTATTGTTCAAAATATCGTCTTAGGATCCATGTCATGTCTCGAGATACGTGCCGGATGATGAAAATTTTTTGGTGGCATATCAAAGGTATTATTAAATTGTTAAATATTAATGGGATTTCACTTTAATATTCATTGATATAATATTGCAGTTAATTGGTGTTGTAAAATTATATAATATGAAAGGAAATGTCTAAGGGATATAATGATATTAGTTCACATATTAGATGGTTAGAGTTTATAGAGAATAAATTTAGAAAGAAAAAATCATGAATTTTAATATAGTTAAGTGATTCTCTTAATATAAGTTAGTAATTGAATGGCCCACCGTTTATGTGATTGTAAAAGAAACGATTATAATGTGAGGAATTAGATTACATGAGGTTTTCTATAGTTTAATGATTGATATTTCTGTAGATGGTCAATAGTGGGCAACGAAGTACATTAAGAAGTTGGATGCCAAACATTAGATTTGGTGATTGATGAATATTGGACAAAGGGCTACAAAAATGTATTGAGTGTTGATGTGCATCAAGGATAGGTGTTTGATGTTGGTAGACCTTGCAAGTAAATTAAGTGCATCAGTTAATAGGTGATAGTGTTGTTGGACATAGTATTATTTCAATATTGCTAAGACAGAATACCAAGCTATCAAGGAATAAAAAAGGTGAGAATTAATAAAACATCAAACAAGAATTATTAGCTCTCAGCATAGTTAGAGATGTGGATATGCCTCATGAAATCAAGATTTCTCTTTACCAAAATATGTCTATGATAAATATAATTACGACATATTTATATATTTGATTGTGGCATTTTTGCTATTTATATAAAAGTTTTTCAAATGATATTTTGAATTGGATGATTCAATTATTCTAACCTCATTTTAGAGAATAATTAAATGATTAAATACCTAAGCCAACCAAAGGGACCTAGCTTAGTGAGGATAGTTTGGGAGGGCTACGATGGTAGGTTAGTGGAACTTGCCAACAACATTTTTTTCTTATTAAAAAATACAAATTATCATTTCGAAGCTCTTGATGCCCCAATAATGGAGTTTATGCATAATTTAGAATATTTGTGGGTTATATAGAAGTAAGAGGTTGTCATTGATCTCTAAGTTCATTTGATTCAATTGAGATGCCATTATTTCAATCATGTTTAATAGTTGAGACAGCTTGTCATCATTAGCATTGATTATAGTGGCTAGCCAATTTCTCTACAATCGTACCGATTTCACCAACTTGAAAGTAGAGGAACATTGGGATACCTTACCACCTAGAGAAATTGACCTTAGGAACAATTCTAGGAATGCATGTTAGAAACTTTGAAACTTAATTAGAACCTATTATAAAAATTCAAAGATACTGCATCTAGTTAAGACAGAGTCCATGAACTCATAGGTTCCTTGACTGGCTCACTCAAATGGATGAACTCTTTTAGTGGTATCAGATGAATGACTACCAAAAGACCCAACTTTATAAAAATGAAATCATTGGTCATGCTAAAATTTTTTGAGTAACCTTTTGATTAAGGGATAAAGACTAGGAAGATAGTAACTCAAATGGGTAGAAATGAAGGAGATACTTAGAGCTAAGTACTATCCTCAAAACCATGAAAATAAATTTCATGAACAATTGATGACTTTAAGACTGGTTAATATGCAAGTTGTTGAGTACATGAATCAATTTGAAGACTTAGTTGTCAGGACATATTATATTAATCATGAGCGACAACTAGCAAATAAGTTCACCATTGGACTTAAGAGTGAGATCTGCTATGAAGTAGAACTTCAAAACCCATAAATACTTAAGGATGCTTTCCACTATTTGTTATTGCTAGAAAAGCATGAGAGGTCCACTTTAAACTCCCAACCTAGAGGTCCAAGTTCAATAGTTCCATCTTTATCTTATGAAAGCCAAAGGTTTACTACTTACCTCCACCATCACCCAATAATAGTCAAACCAATAAGATCACACATGTGCTTTCATCCAAGACCAAGGGTATAATTCTCTTCAAGTGTTATAAGAAACGTCATTTGCTCCACCAGTGCAAGGCCAATATTGTAAGTACGGGTGATCAAATCATTAGAAGACGTGAACGTTTTAATTATCTCGAGTCTCTTGTTCAAAGTGATGGTGATATAGATGAGGATGTGATCAGTAGATTTCACGTTGGTTGGTTGAAGTGGAGGAATGCATTTGACCTATTGTGTGATAGAAAATATTGTTTATACTTAAAAGAAAATTTTATACGACGTTGGTGAGATCGTCAATGTTCTATGGTGCAGAATATTGGCCTTTAAAAGAGAAGCATAGAAGAAACTTAAATTATTTGGGTTGTTTGGTAGCCTCTTTTAAGCGAGATTTATGTTAAATCATGCTAAACGAAAAAAANTTGGGTTGTTTGGTAGCCTCTTTTAAGCGAGATTTATGTTAAATCATGCTAAACGAAAAAAAAAAATCACATAAATCCTTTCATCCATTTCGCCAAACAACCCCTTAATGTAAAAAATTGAACTTTAGGTGTTATATAAGTAATACATAAAAATTGTGTGGTTTTTACCTAGATGTTTAAAATCGTCGATAAACTATCTGAAACATCAAAACCGATGGTTTTTATCATCATAACTGACAGAATTTGGCCGTCGAAACATGTCATTATTCTTTTAGTGTAAAAAATTACAATATAAAAAGCTGCCCTTAAACTAAAAAATTACCCTTGAATAAAAATAAAAAATTTTAGGAAATTTAACGTAGATGGTTATGTACTAATTAGAATCCGTCCTGAGAGGTGTACTTCTTTTTCATTTAGAAAATTGCAATTTTGAGCATGTGACCCATTTGAGATTATTTTTAAAACTAATGTTAATGCTTATGTTGTAAATTTGTCTTAAAACATGTTGTTAAGCTCTGTATTTAATGTGGAAGATTTAATACATTTTAAAAGAGTTAACCAATATTTGAATATGTGGGATACTTTTTTTACAGAATAACAATATCACTTTTTTTGCAGGGGCTGATCCAACACTCATTCTATGAAGTAGACCACATCATCACATTTGAGGAGGATCAGGATGGTGTTCAGAGATTTTTAAAAGGTGGAAGGATAAACCACCTATAGATGATGCTTAAATCACTAAAGAGGACTTGCAANAAAACCGATGGTTTTTATCATCATAACTGACAGAATTTGGCCGTCGAAACATGTCATTATTCTTTTAGTGTAGAAAATTACAATATAAAAAGCTGCCCTTAAACTAAAAAAATTACCCTTGAATAAAAATAAAAATTTTAGGAAATTTAACGTAGATGGTTATGTACTAATTAGAATCCGTCCTGAGAGGTGTACTTCTTTTTGATTTAGAAAATTGCAATTTTGAGCATGTGACCCATTTGAGATTATTATTAAAACTAATGTTAATGCTTATGTTGTAAATTTGTCTTAAAACATGTTGTTAAGCTCTGTATTTAATGTAGAAGATTTAATATATTTTAAAAGAGTTAACCAATATTTGAATATGTGGGATACTTCTTTTACAAAATAACAATATCACTTTTTTGCAGGGGCTTATCCAACACTCATTTTATGAAGTAGACCACATCATCACATTTGAGGAGGATCAGGATGGTGTTTATAGATTTTTAAAAGGTGGAAGGATAAACCACCTATAGATGATGCTTAAATCACTATAAAGAGGACTTGCAGAAGCTTAATCCAGACTTAGTAAATAAGTATTTTGATTTTAACTCTTCGGAGATGTGTTCTTCTTGGTCCAGGGGAATTGAGGTGGCACGTGGTGGTTGCCCATCTTTAAATCTCAAGTTAGAGGAGGTGGCCTAACTACTAGATCTAAATCAAGGGCCGAAAAAAAAATTCGAGAGAAATTTGATGGTTTTGAAGGTCTTGGAGACCTTCGACTATATATATTTTGTTTATGTTATTTGGTATTTACTTTTCATTAATGTGTGTTAATTATTTGTGTTTGTGTAATGTGTATGTGTATATGAGTTGAAATCAAATATTTGTTCATGTGACATTGACCTTTGCTTATATAGAGTCAATGTATGCTTATTTTGATTTAATGTATGGAGTTATATGGCAATGAATTAGGGGATGTGTCAATGATCTTGACATATAAAGAGTTAATGTATATTTATGTGGCATTAACATTTGCTTATGTGGTTTGCATCCCTTCTTCTTGGCTGACATATCATCATTGTTGTTATCGTCCTAATCATTATCATCCATTGTGTCACTCTATCTGGTCTTTAAGTTGGTGTATGGAGGAGGGTCAATGAAACTGAGTTGCTTTGTTCCAAAATATTTCATAGAGTCTTGACAAACTGTTGGTGGTGGTGGTGCTGCTCCATATGCCCTAGGTGGCAATCTAGAGAGTCCACTATTATCACCCTGAAGCTCTCAAGTTTTCTTGGTGGTAGAGCGGGGGTAGGAAGACACTATAGAAGGAGAGAAATGTGTCATTCTTCAAAGCTCTTAAAGGATTGGATGATATCTTTAGTGATAACACCCTTAAGGGAGATACACTCTTACCTTTTCTCTCCCTGGACACCAGTTCTCTTCTAAAGTGTGTATAACAATGAATGGTGCCCACAATCGTCCTATCTTTGGCTATATGTAGAATATGGCTCATGATAATTCGACTGACATCTNTGATTTTAACTCTTCGGAGATGTGTTCTTCTTGGTCCAGGGGAATTGAGGTGGCACGTGGTGGTTGCCCATCATTAAATCTCAAGTTAGAGGAGGTGGCCTAACAACTAGATCTAAATTAAGGGCCAAAAAAAAATTCGAGAGAAATTTGATGGTTTTGAAGTCTTGGAGACCTTTGACTATATATATTTCATTTATGTTATTTGGTATTTAGTTTTCATTAATGTGTGTTAATTATTTGTGTTTGTGTAATGTGTGTGTATATGAGTTGAAATCAAATATTTGTTCATGTGACATTGACCTTTGCTTATATAAAGTCAATGTATGCTTATTTTGATTTAATGTATGGAGTTATATGGCAATGAATTAGGGGATGTGTCAATGATCTTGGCATATAAGGAGTTAATGTATAGTTATGTGGCATTAACTTTTGCTTATGTGGTTTGCATCCCTTCTTCTTGGAGTTCTCTTCTAAAGTGTGTATAACAATGAATGGTGCCCAATCCCACAATCTTCCTATCTTTGGCTATATGTAGAATATAGCTCATGATAATTCGACTGACATCCATCACCAGTACCTTATGAATCACATAATTTTTCTTTGCACACTTCTAGGTCTCCTAACTCATTTATGAGATTGGTAACAACCTGAAAAAATTGAACAAATGGCATGCCTTGGATTCACGAGTGAGGGTGTGAATTGGATTAAAATTTAAGAGTTCTCTCTATCGTTCCTTCCATTGAACTCAGGAGTTCACATGCATTAAAAAATGCAAAAAAAAAAAATTGTGTCGAGGATGGGTTCATTATTGAGGAATTCATTATACTCATCGATAGTGTATCTAGCTAAGTCGTAAACCATGTTGATGATAGAGAGATCAAAGGGGATCAAATTTTTTCATACATAAGTTTGATGATTCATTTTTTTCAGGGGCATTGATCATGAACTTGGAACACAAAGCCTAGNACAACCTGAAAAAATTGAACAAATGGCATGCCTTGGATTCACGAGTGAGGGTGTGAATTGGATTAAAATTTATGAGTTCTCTCTATCGTTCCTTCCATTGAACTCGAGAGTTCACATGCATTAAAAGATGCAAAAAAAAAATCGTGTCGAGGATGGGTTCATTATTGAGGAATTCATTATACTCATCGATAGTGTATCTAGCTAAGTCGTGTACCACGTTGATGATAGAGAGATCAAAGGGGATCAAATTTTTTCATACATAAGTCTGATGATTCATTTTTTTCAAGGGCATCGATCATGAACTTGGAACACAGAGCCTGCCGCTGAATCAGGCTCGATCACAAATTAAGCCCAACCCCAACTTATAATAGTTTGATCTATTGAGCCACCCATACCAGAGAGCACCCACTATGGATTGTGTTTACAATGTTTAAGGGTCACTTCATACCTAGGTTGCTCTTATGCGCTGATGAATATAGACAGGAGTTGAAGCCACCAAACATTGAGCGCATTCTTTTCAATCATCTTGGAGCCATCTTCTATGCTCTTTTGGGAAATGGAAAAGGATAAATGAGAAAAATTTTTGAGATTTAGATTAGGGAGGAAACAAAAATTCGCTGACAACTAATCCCTATTTATAAATATTTGGCATTGCGGCGTTGAGTAGGCACCACAATGGTGCTTAGCCTAGACCGAATCAGGCTGCATAAGTTAAAAATCTGATTTTTTTCCCATTATAAAATGGTCACCCAGGCCTAATTATGTGGCACCGCACTGCCTCATTTCAACGTTACGACGCTTGGGCTACNTTTATAAATATTTGGCATTGCGGCGTTGAGTAGGCACCACAATGGTGCTTAGCCTAGACCGAATCAGGCTGCGTAAGTTAAAAATCTGATTTTTTTTCCCATTATAAAATGGTCACCCAGGCCTAATTAATGTGGCACCACATTGCCTCATTTCAACGTTATGACGCTTGGGCTAGAAAGGGTCAAATGCGGTTAAATTCATTTTTGTTGTTCTGAAATGATGATAACCATTACTATTATTAATACATCATCGTAATAAATGTTCTTAACATTGCATGACTCGGCTATAAAATGAAGATAAGCGCGACCAAAATCATATTTTTTCATCTACTGAATGACTTAAAGAGCCCGATCTCTCTTGGTGTAATCTCACATAGACAAATATAGAGACAAACATTCCTTGAAGACATAAAATGAGTGACAATTAGAAGAGAAGCTTGTATAAAACATCCTTTTTTTTATGCTTTGTGGTTTAAATGTTCGAGACACAAAATCTCCATATAGTCTCTATTGTATTAGCCTTATAATAGAACATGCAGCCATTAACATAATAATCTGTCTTCTTTGCTATTAATCGTAACCTTGACACCATTTTTTATTCTATACAGATCCTCTATTACTAAATTTTTATATGAATTTTTTTAATAATCCTATAATATATATAAAATANCATTTTTTATTCTATACAGATCCTCTATTACTAAATTTTTATATGAATTTTTTTAATAATCCTATAATATATTTAAAATATCCTCAAAAATATATTATATTGATGATCAACATTCCAAGAAACATAAAATAACTGAAAATAAGTTGTGCAACCTTCCCATAATGGTCGTTGGACTGCATTCAAAAGTTCTTAAAGAACTTCTATGTTTGGTGGCTTCTTCAAATCTACTTGTCTAAAAAAACTAAACTTTTGTTACATCGAAGATCATTTCTTCAAATCTATTGAAATCATATCCACTTGGAGGAGCAGAGCTTGTTGAAGTATCAATATGATAATCAATGTGTGGTTCAGACTCACTATTTAAAGTCCGAAACCAGTAATTTGGTTGNTTTTCTCAATCACCCAAATAATGTACATTACAAATCATGTGCTAAGCTTTCCTTCAACTTAAATTTTATGATAACTAAAATTATAAAACAATAATTAGACAATAAATACTATATTATCAGTATAATTGTACAATTATAATTTATATAAAAAACGTAATTACGAAGATAAGAGGCCATTAAGATGAGTTTTAAAATGAAAATATTATGTTTATTATTATCAATGTGTTATAATGTTGTATATGCCCGCCACCTAAATAGATATTCAGTCTCATCAGCTCTGTCCTTTCTCCTCCTCTCCCCTCTCCCCTTAGANCAATGTGTTATAATGTTGTATATGCCCGCCACCTAAATAGATATTCAGTCTCATCAGCTCTGTCCTTTCTCCCCCTCTCCCCTCTCCCCTTAGACCCTTTTTTCTTTCCTCTGGAGATATATTTCTCTCTCTTCTCCATTTGGGGGAATAATGAAAACTAAAGTAGAGCAAGTGGAAGACAGCAGCCATGTGAGGGAGCAGCAAGGTCAGAATCTCAACATGGCCGGAGCCCCACCAATAAATTTATTATGAAGAGAAAAGCTGAGCTCCACTAGATCTAGCTCCCCCTCTTATAAAAAAAACATCTCCCCTCTTGAAGTTTCAGAAAAATATGAAGAGGAAGAGGAAGCTCCATCCAACTTCTTGCTCTGCTTCCAGATAATATATATACAAATATATTTTTTGTAAGATGTTTATGTTATAAGTTGTATATGGTTTCTTCTTGGTTGATTTGTATGATGATGGTTGGAGGCAGTTTTGGTTCAGTGGTAGAGCTCTCTTTGGTTCAAATGAGGGCCTTGAAGGATTTTTAATTGAGCTGCTTGGTTATGGATTCCACTGTCCTATTCCATGTAGAGCAACGGTTTAATTAGTCTATATTTTGTTGGGATAGGCTTGTGGTTTGCATAACTCAGGAGCTTTATTGATCTTCCATGAACCTTCTTTGGATTGAAGGGAGCTCTGCATATCACTAGCTTCCTAGCTAGCCTCTTTAATTTCATCATCATCATCATCATCATCATCATCATCATCATCTCTCTCCTTTTTATCTTTTTTTTTCAACCAAACCTTATTGTGTATTCTTTGGGCTTGAAGGCATGTATGATTATTTAGTGTTTCATCTGAAAGATTGCATGTTTATTTACAGCTTTTATGTGCATTTCGGAACTGTGTTTTTCTATTTTTTATGGAGTTACAATCAACTGTTCATTTTTAAATTAACATTGTTACATGATGATGTTAGAAAAAAAATTGCTTCAGGATATCTAAGCTTATTTTTATTTTATTTTATTTTATTATGATATATCTCCATTTTTTTCTGTAAGCATCATTTTCTGTATTGTATGATTTGTCTTATACAATATTGATAAGGATTTATTTATTTTCTTACAATAGTTTTTTATAAAGTATTGATAAGGATTTAATATATATATTTTTCTAAATTTTCAATAATATTGTTTTGTGATGTTAGATTAAGAATTATGAAGACTCCAAAAAATAAACTGAAAATTACAATCTTTTGTTCAGCTCTCATTTTATTGTTTTTAGATTAGAAAATATGTTTTAAAAAATAAAGAANGATAAGGATTTATTTATTTTCTTACAATAGTTTTTTATAAAGTATTGATAAGGATTTAATATATATATTTTTTCTAAATTTTCAATAATATTGTTTTGTGATGTTAAATTAAGAATTATGAAGACTCCAAAAAAGAAACTGAAAATTACAATTTTTTGTTCAGCTCTCATTTTATTGTTTTTAGATTAGAAAATATGTTTTAAAAAATAAAGAGATTTTTTTTCCTACTTTTTATTTTGCTCTTATGAGTATGATAATAAAAGCATTATTTTGATGAAATTTAAATGGAAATTGTGAAGATTGAGGTCAATATTTAAGTATAATTGCCTCAAATTAAAGGAAAGGTTCAATTTTTAAATACATGTTTTACACTAATTGAAATTTAGATCATATATATGTAANATTTTTTTTCCTACTTTTTATTTTGCTCTTATGAGTATGATAATAAAAGCATTATTTTGATGAAATTTAAATAGAAATTGTGAAGATTGAGGTCAATATTTAGGTATAATTGCCTCAAATTAAAGGAAAGGTTCAATTTTTAGATACATATTTTACACTAATTGAAATTTAGATCATATATATGTATATATGTAAGTTTAAAAGAAACTGAATATTTTCTCACTGTTTAATATGGTCTCCAATTTATAACTCTTTTATTTTATTTTTTTATAAATTATTAATTATTATGTTTTTTTTTTCTTTTGGTTGTGTATATTTTTTGTGTGGGGATTTAATACTAAAATTTTTTAACAGGATAAATTTTAAATTTTCTAAATTTATTTTAAGTTGATATTGATATATAAGTGTAATCATTTAATTTTTACACTGCATTAATTTTAAAGTTTATTTCAATCAAATTATGATTAATATATTCATTTCTTTTTATTTTAATTAAATGTGGTCTATGAACAGTATAATTACAAATGTGAACTACAATAGGGGTGCAAATGAGTAGTCGAGCTTCAGCCATTCTCAATATATATATATATATAAATTAAAACTAATAAAATGATAAGCAATCATTTGATATAAAATAAATTTTTTTTCTTTTTTTTATACTAAATATTTTTTAATTAATTATTTTTAAACTAATCAACTCATGAGCTAACTAGTCAAGTTAGGATTAATTTAAACTTACCTTGTTTGCTCATGGGAGCCGTTCACAAACCTCCTATTGAGTGGAGCCGAAGCCAACACAGGGCTCCAGTTGACTCACTTGCACTCCCAGGCTAAATTTAAAAAATGGATAAATGCTGGAGAATCTGGTCTCACAAGATGCTTCGAAAAGCGTGCCAAATGACAGACATTAAAAAAATCTATAAGATAATTTGCACAAATAAAATAAAAATAAAAAAAAAAACTTATTTTTCCTATTTTCCTGAGCAGTCCCCCCCCCCCCACTNAGCCGAAGCCAACACAGGGCTCCAGTTGACTCACTTGCACTCCCAGGCTAAATTTAAAAAATGGATAAATGCCGGAGAATCTGGTCTCACAAGATGCTTCTAAAAGCGTGCCAAATGACACACATTAAAAAAATCTATAAGATAATTTGCACAAATAAAATAAAAATAATAAAAAACACTTATTTTTCCTATTTTCCTAAGCAGTTTTTTCTCCCCTTCATTTATTATACAGCCTGCTTATTTATGGACAGGTTCATTGCACCACCGGCCGGAGCCACTGCAGTCCATCTTCTATTGACACAGAATTCCACGCGTCATTATTAGGATTTGCATTTTTCTGTTAATATAAAGCTAACTATTTTGAGATGGAAAACTTTAAGGTAAAGTGCTTAATTCGGAAATTTGTTAACTAAATTCTGCAATTTTATATATTTTTATATAAATAATAAAATTGTTTTTTTATAATATAATTTAGGTAATTTTGATAACTTTGCCTCCTTTTAATATATATTTTTGTCTAATAATTTTATCCGTCCTAAAAATAGTTCACTTGGCATTTTAACTTTAGAGCCTATAAAAATGACAAATTAGTCCAAATATATGAATGTTTGGCTAAGCTAGGAAGTTTAGAAAATATATCAATAGAAGTTGTTATCACTATGCAAGGAAAAATTATTCTATACGGACACCGCATGCAGAGATGTATGCGGTGTCAGATCTACCGTAAAAATATATTTCGGTGGTCTTTATTTTTAACTTTTTTTTAAAGAAATTTTTTTTATCGACGGTATAGATCGNCTGCAATTTTATATATTTTTATATAAATAATAAAATTGTTTTTTTATAATATAATTTAGGTAATTTTGATAATTTTGCCTCCTTTTAATATATATTTTTGTCTAATAATTTTACCCGTCCTAAAATAGTTCACTTGGTATTTTAACTTTAGAGCCTATAAAAATGACAAATTAGTCCAAATATATGAATGTTTGGCTAAGCTAGGAAGTTTAGAAAATATATCAATAGAAGTTGTTATCACTATGCAAGGAAAAATTATTTTATACGGACACCGCATGCAGAGATGTATGCGGTGTCAGATCTACCGGAAAAATATATTTCGGTGGTCTTTGTTTTTAACTTTTTTTTAAAGAAATTTTTTTTATCGACGGTATAGATCAGACACCGCCTGCAGATGCAGTGTCCATATGAAATAATTTTTCCGATGCAAGAGAAGTGATAAAAAAATAATTTTTGTTACTTGAGACAATGGATAGATATTACGTGCATGGATCGAGAATGTGCTTAGTTGTCACCATCATTTCTACACTTGTCCAGCTCAATTTCACTAGTTTTGTTCTATTCCTTGCAAAGTCATTTAAATTGTAATCTTTTATTTGTTCTATCATTCACTTGTTTTGGAGCTTCGTGTTAATTCATTTTTGTGCTTCATAGAATCTTTCCGTGTTCTATGTTGTCTATGTACTTAGTAATGTGATGCCTCCACCTTTTAGCCTATAAAATTTTGTAATCACAAGACATATGAATGCCTAACATTTGATCATCACATTTTCCACCTACAAATAAATGAGGAAAACTAATATTATGAAATCATAGATTTGTTAGAATTTTGGAACCTCAAGTGTGTCTTTAACCATAATGGTCAATGGGGAAGAAGAAAGGTAGTGCATTGAGGTGAAATCTACAGTTTTTATAGTTAAACCTACAAATTAACTAATATTATGAGAGGTTTTTATGAGGTAAACGTTTATTTTGAAAGGATTTGGTTTAAAAATTGATTGTTAGAGATTTCATATATTCATAATCATAATTTACAGGTTAAGTACATAATAAACTAAAATTTACTGAGAACTGATTCAATATAATTTATTGAGCCCCTATGGCTTTAATTGGATAGTTTATTAGTGGAAATAAATGAAA
>JXCR01122336.1:131087-156295 GCA_002079205.1 Phalaenopsis hybrid cultivar | reverse complement strand
TGGTGGCCTTAGTACGAATTTTAAATAATTATGTAATCATAGTATGAATTTGATATAATATCTCTTATTATCCAATATTGCCATAGTTTCATGGGTTATGTTTATAATATTGAGAGAGTTGTCATTTGATATGGATAACTATCACATTCTGATGTCTTTTGTTATGTGATCATTGTTTTGTCCATTTACTTAAAAAGTAAAAATATATACTTAAATGATGTTTATCTTGATAAGGTTGATTACATGCTGACTTAGAAAAGCATGAGGTGGATGTGAGATTTGGGTGTGTCACAAATTCTTTTAAAGATGTCTTTTTAGGTGTTATTAAAATAATCTTGAAGTTTTAATTGCAATTTTTTTGGCGCATCCATGTCGTTGAGCAAAATGACCAACACGAGTCTTGGTTGAGTCAGCTGTTTAAAGGAGGGTCGAACTCGGTTTAGTGATAAGGTAGCGATTTTAAATAGTAATCAAGTGTTTAGGCTAGCTGAGTACATAATGGATGAGATTGAATAGTTTGATTGAATGGCATAGTGGATTTGAATTAACATAGAGGCCATTGAGAATACCGAGTGAATGAGAATCTATTTGAGATGATTGAATCACTGCAAGAATTCTGTTGACTAGCGTCAGAAAAATTCTGGCGCTAATCATGAATTTTTGCGACACAAATTGAGATTTGCGTCGATAAAAAGTTGTTGTTAAAATGAGCGTCGCTAAATGAATTAGCTCTGACATTTGCGCCGGATTTAGCGTCTATATTTTCCATCGTAACAAATTTTCGTCGTAATGTTGTTCGTCGCAGAACTAGAGTCAGAATTTGCATCGACCATATGTCGACGCAAATTTCTTTTGCCACGGAATTGCGTTGCCATATATCAAACAATTATTGTTGATTTGTGTCGTATTTTTCTGACGTTATTTCGATGCAAGCCTATAAGGAAAAAAAATACAAAACAATGATTAGATTTTCACATACATGCAAATAACAAATACAAGCATCATAAGGACTTATTTATCATCGCAACTAAAGAAAAAAAAATCACCAACAAGTCTAAACAGTGATACCAACTTTAATTTAACAAATACGCATGTAAATGTTCAAAGTTCACAACTATATGGAAAATGAATGTTCACAAAAATATAAATGAAAAAAAAAAACACCAACCCCTATGACAGGAGAACATCTTCAAACACAATGAAAATCCTAATCTTGCTCATCGTCTTCCTCTTCGTCCTCCACATCCTCGTCGACAACAATCATGTCGCTTGCCCCAGTGATCAAAATTCTCTGTTAGACATGCTAGGCCATCATACATCTGTCGATGCTCTTCACTCATAGANCTCTTCGTCCTCCACATCCTCGTCGACAACAATCATGTCGCTTGCCCCAGTGATCAAAATTCTCTGTTAGACGTGCTAGGCCATCATACATCTGTCGATGCTCTTCACTCATAGCGTTGACTCGCCTGGCAAGCTCATCATGTCGAACCTATAATGAGCTAGGGCTACCCACAACAGCACGAGAGCACTCAACCTCAAATGCAATGCCCATTGCGCCCAAGCAGTACACCCTCCCCTTCTTCTTCCCCACCGCTTGCATCCATAGCTCAAAATCAGACTGAATAGTGGTAGATCGACTACCACTGCGGCTGGCGGATGTCGAGGTCTGGCTCGTTATCTGCCTCTCTCGGAGTTGCACAAACTCCTGTATATTTAAAATCAACTATTAATTGTCATTTTAATTATTAATAGCCAAAGAAGAGGAAAATTAATTTTTTTGACGTACATTGATGCAAAGAGAGTGGTCGGAGAACCATTGCTACATGCTCGAGTGCTAATGCATCAGAACATGCAACTTTGCATTGGATGACTCTCAGTCAAGTTGCTTGGCATGTGTACATTAGATAACGGTAAGTATCAGATAATTGCATATATCATTAAGCTTTTGAATTTTGAGATAATCCTACCAGTCTCTGGTAGTGCTTTGTGTTGGGGATTGAACCTCCAATTTGAAGTGCAACACCTCTGGCTTCCTCCGTCATTTTATTTTGTTGTTCTGTTTGCATCTTCCTCTAATAATCCGGAGAGACCCAAGCTCTGTTTAAGTTTGCTAAGACATCCTCACCAACCCACATGGGACTCTCCTCCTTCTTCTGTGTTGTGGTGAACATGTCACCTAACCGATGCCTTTCTTGAACCTCAAAAATTCGTTGGATCTGCTGGTGATGCTCCAACAACTNGCATCTTCCTCTAATAATCCGGAGAGACCCAAGCTCTGTTTAAGTTTGCTAAGACATCCTCACCAACCCACACGGGACTCTCCTCCTTCTTCTGTGTTGTGGTGAACATGTCACCCAACCGATGCCTTTCTTGAACCTCAAAAATTCGTTGGATCTGCTGGTGATGCTCCAACAACCAGTAGAAATACCTTTGTAAATTAGAAATTATATAAGTTTGATTAGTATGAAAAGAGTAGAAATTAAAATTCTATTTTAAATTAAGTAATCTTACCTCGAACACCCGGAACCACATGTCCCAGTTCGCAATCGGGATCTATTTTCAGAAGAGATACACTTGATAATACATCGGATGATCTCCGTGATGCATGTCATGGGCGGCCGGGAAGGAAAGAACCTGAAATAGATTGTTAGTTATAACGAAAATTGAGACAAAATTTGAATTATTCTAAAGTTAAAAATAACTTACGAATATCTCTTCTGCAGGATATACACCCCGTTGGATGTGTCATCCATTTGAGGAGTAGGAGTTAAGAGGCCGCCTCATCAGAGGAGGAGTCTACAAAGAAAAATAGTGTTGGTGCCTGCGATGGAGCAGGTGCGAGAGGAGCAGTTGGAGGAGTGACCAAAGTAGTTGTAGTAGTGTCGTATCTCTCAGAGCGACTGACAACCTTCTTAAGCCTCCTGCATATGTTCCCTAAAGTCCCCTGGGGCTGAGCACTTGTTACCTGCAATAGGAAAAAAAAATTAACAAGTTAGTAAGCAGAGGAGTATGTAATATAAGTTACAAAAATAAAAGCATAACAGTGTAGAATGTCAACATGAAATATGTTGTGACTATGTATAAAATTAGCAACAGTAAGCAAGATAACTATAGTGTGAGAAGCCAAAGTAAATACAACAAGATGCAAAAACTAACTATCTAAATATACATATCATTTTTAGTATGTTTCATTAGATGAGCTAATCGGNAAAATTAGCAACAGTAAGCAAGATAACTATAGTGTGAGAAGCCAAAGTAAATACAACAAGATGCAAAAACTATCTAAATATACATATCATTTTTAGTATTTTTCATTAGACGAGCTAATCGANACGGGATTTCAATTCCGATGACCGACAGCTTCTTACGGGCAAACCCCACACCAAAAATAGTGCCGACATCATCATCAATGAAAACTCCATGTTCTCGGGCTAACTCAGAAATCTCGACCATGAGCTTTTCAACCTTTTCTTAAATTATCGATTCTTGTAGCATCTCGAGATCTTGAAGACTTGGCTGGATATCCTCCACTTGTTTCTCCATCTCGCTAGCAATTATTGCAACAATGTTGGATACTTCAAACCGTGGCTTCATTCCATGATCTTGCCCTTTGGGCTTGCTGGACCATATCGTTACGGCAACCTTGGGTATCCATACCCTTTTCTTTGACGGTGATGTCTTGAGACAGAGAGTCTCATTAGGAACATCAGTATGTCGAAGAGAAGTATGCTCCCCATAGTACGGACCAGATACGGTATCGGGTAACCTTTTCATCTTATTCTTTAGAATTTTATGAATATCCTTGTGACTGGTGGTTGGTAGAAATCTCGGACCTAGATGCACCTTAACTGGTTGACGTTCTGCGGGTCTAGTAGTAGTAGAATCGATGTAAATAATGGTGGTATCAACTCTGCTCTCTAGGCAGAACTAAACAGGAATGCGAGCAGGTAAGGCCTCAGTTGATTTTCGGGAGCATCTGGCAAATTTGACTTCCTTTAAAATTTCTTTCTTCACGCAAGGGGATACTGCACGTCCCACTCTTTTGAATAACTCGCCAACTGAACAACCTTCTTTGGCAGCTAATCTCTAGAAAACTAAACTAACTCGGGTGATGGCAGCAAGCTTCTTCCTCTCCCCACCATTTCCATGAGGTGTCGGTAAAGTAACGACGATCTTTCTGACACTTTTGTACACATTAGTATCCATTAAGGGATGGAATATATTCCCTTGCAAAAGTGGATAGGTTTTCGGTAAACCTGAGTCCTTCTGGTGACGAACATCATCAATAGCTACTTTCTTGGAAATTCAAACTTTAATAGGCATCCAAACTCCTCCTGGTTTCTCCTTCAGCCGGGTTTTTGATCCCGATATTCTTTCTTATATGTAGAATTTAAGAAGTTGACACCACTACTTAAAGATTTTAATCCCCGGTAATGACACCAAAAACTTGATCCCAAATAAAGTAAGATTTCAATTATATTTCTAGGGATTCTACGTAAGTATATGTACCGTTATCAAGTAATATAGGGCTTTCTGATTAAATCCTAAATATTGATCCCACGGAGATCGAGGTTAATCATGGTGACTTTCAAGAGAAATTTTAGTTTAGAATAACAAGCCCTAGATTGGAAGGTTGATAAAAGTTTGGTTTTGATTTTATCCTAAAACTATCACTACAATACTACTTCTACTCTTAAACTAAAATACTTATAGAAAATCAGAAAGTGGGGTTTAATATATTAAAAGCACTCTTCCTCATGCAATGAAATTAGTGACATCTATAAAGCAAAACAACTAGTGAGAGAGATTGTGACAAATAGGAGCAATTATATTCTTTACCCTTACTAGAGATGTTATAAAGAATATTGGTTAATCTAAAGTTTGAATAGTTTTGAAGACGAGCTAGGCAGGAAAGATATCAACTCTCACTCTAGAGTTCCCTCTTATCCCCCCACCTAGAGGCTAACATCTCGCATCAAAACCTAAAACCATAGGCCAAAATAGGGACTTTAGTCTGTCAATCTAATTTCCTCTAATTCTACAACCTTTAAAGATTATTTTTCTATTTATTTTCACTTAATCATATGGACTACGTTCTCATCCATACAATCTCATGTGATTCTACCACAGTTGATTGAGACAATACCATCCAGGATCTTCCATGTTCTCACAACATATTTTAACATGCAAGTTAATTAAGTTTACATGTAAATGAAGAACAAAGTAAAATCATCACAATATATTCTCACTCTACTCGATTCTATATACTACACATGCATACTAATTCATTACAAGAGGGAGGAGTAAAGAAAACTACTCACTACACATGGAGAAACAACAAGAACTTTTCATTGAACAAGAATTTGAAACCATACAAACAAAGTACTAAATTCAAATTTAAATACAATAAAAATACTTATCTCTGATAGAAAAAAAGCTCTTCTTGTATAGCAAAAGCAATCTCCTCACAATCCTCTCCAAGAACAAAGTGAAAAGAAAAGAAAAAATCTCTCACTCTCTCTTTCTCTCTCACCTTGCCGCCCAGCTTGGGGCTCACGCCCAAGCCTTCTTCTTCTTCTCCAAGCCTTCTTATCTTCTTATAATTAATTCAAGAGTCTAAAAAATATTTTAAAAACATTTTCAAGACTTTTTTTAGAATTTCCCAAGAGATGCTTAAGTGTCTCTTCAAAACAGTCTATATTCATTGAATCTTCCAAATGGCGCTTAAGTGCCTCTTATAAACTCCATATAACCACCCCAAATTCTCCTAGAAAGTCCATTTTGGGTGCTTAAGCAACGGCATAGAGACATAAGTGTCCAAATTAGGTCCCCATAGCTCCGGTATACCCCGATTTGACCTGATTTGCTCTGGTTTGCTCCGTTTTGGTCCATTTTATTTCCATTTGCTGCAATCACTCCAAATTCTTCAATTTTATGTACCTAAAACAAAAAGCATAAAAAAAATACTTTTAAAGTGTAATATCATTATAAAACAAAGTATAAAAAGTAGTATATTGTTAGGCGTATCAAAATCCCTCAAACTTAAACATTACTTGTCCTCAAGTATTACTACATTTTTAAAATAATTCATGTAGATTAGAGTTAATGGGTTATCCCTTAGAATTGCTAAAATTTTTTCTAAGAATTTGATTGTCCAAATTAGAAGAACATCTAGTGAATCAGACTAGCCTAGGGTCTAAAATATTTATCATCAAACTTGGAAATTTGTTTTCCTATCTAGTACAGAAATATATGAAGATTTTTCAAACTTTGGAGCCTATGAACTTTACTTCCTAGACTTAAGAACTCTCTTAAAAATATTTTTTGCTAATATAAGTATAAAAAGCAAGCTTAGGTATGTTCTAAGTTCTTTACTCTAGAAAGACTCAAGTGAAACCAATTTTTTATTAGGACTTCTCCTCAAGCTTCTCCTCACTTTATTCTTTTTTTCTTTTATCTTTTTTATCTTTTAATTTTTTTTTTGTATGTGAGGATTACTATATCTAGAGAAGTCCTTAAATAATTTTGAATTCCACTATCCTACTTTAAAGTTAAAACTTATTACTTTCCTTCACTTGAAAAGATGTATATTTTTTTAAAAAAATACTTTCTAACCGAGCCTTAATTATTTCTAAGAATCCTTAATTTTTCAAAAAATATAATTTTTCCTGCTAAAGATATTTATTCATTTTCCCAAGTTCTCAACAAAATATCCTTAACTCTAGGTTCACCCTCTTCACTAAAAAAGTCAACTAAGTTTTCCTACTCCATTTTTATATTCAAAATTTTAACATCCTTAAGATGACACCACATAACAATAATCATTAGAAATAAAATAAAAATTTATTTGTAATAATTTTGAAAACAAGTAAGGTTTAAATTTGAAACAATTCCCCCCCCCCCAAACTTAAGCTCAAACATGTGTATCAATGAAATATAAAAATATGCGGCAGGGAAAGATCACTTTTACAATTTACTACACATCTTACAAAAATATCAACAAATAACACATGGTGGAATATTGCAGTAGAAAGTAAATCTAGCCTAAACATGCTTGACATAACACTATAAAGGAATTTTAAATACTAGAATAGGTATAAATTGAAGATTAAACAATAACACATTTTAAACTTCATAAAGGAATTGTTGAATGCTAACAAGTTTAAAATATTGAGATAAGTTTTTTCATCTATAAAGACCCATTTAACTTGAATTACGAACATAGACACATAAACTCCAATACATAGACTCACATATTCATAAACAAAAAATGACCGATGTTAATTTGATCTCCCTTCTACTCACATTTTCCCTCCTTAATTTCAATTTCTAATGGAAGAAACTACAGTAATAAAGTGGGTGTATTATAAGACCTTGTATGATTATCACCCATGGACTAGAATTACTTCACGTGTTACCAATTTCAGGGTTACTCTAAGTACAAGGTATACACAATCTGGTAAATATAGTGTAGTTCATCCAGATGTTGTTCTCTAAGTAAGTTCATGACCTTACTCAGTTAAGACAAAGTCAGATAAAGAAAGTAATAGCATTTACATGGAGTATCTCTAGTCAAAACACTACATGATTCAAGGTAATGCTCAGCTCCAGTTAAAAACTAAGTTGTAACAGACTCGTCAACCTGCTACTACTAGAAATCATATATAAATCTAGTCATGACGAAGGAATTACCTCACAACATTAATTCAATCCACTCTTACGCATCAAACACAGATCCAAGTCCAACATCTCACTATTATCCAGTCCAACATAACAAAAATCACAATAAACAGATAACAAAGACAATTATGGGTTGCCTCCCACGAAGCGCTTGGTATAACATCAACGACCTGATGTATCCAATTTTTACTTTGGTTTCTCGAGCATCAGAATCTCATTAATTTTTTTTGTATACCACGGAATATGTCATTCAATGATTTTGAATAACTCTTTCTTAGGAGATCTTTTACTTATTTCATCATTCAATTTAGGTTCTTCTTGTGATTGAGTCAAATCTGAAGATATAAAGACTAGTGGTGTAGATGAATTCCCTAAATAGGTAGGCATTAAATTTCTATGGGGTGCATTAATCTTAAGTTCATGAGATTTTTCAACAGATGGAATTCAAATTTTACTATTTTCGGCAACATCCATTATTTCACACCTCTTATGAACATGCATACAATCTTCTTTAAACAACATTTACAACTCATCATGAAAGTCCATTTTGATTTCCTCTGTTAACTTACTCTCATAACATTCTTGGAAATGGTCTTTACTTAGATAATCAATTTCATCCACGTAAAAACAATCATCATCTTTTTTCTCAACTGGATACTTCATAACCTTTAAGACATCAAAAGTGGTTTCATGGTCATTAATATTCATAGTCAACTCTCCTTTTTGTGCATCTATCATAGCTTGTCCAGTAACAAGAAGAGGTCTCCCCAAAATAATTAGATTTTCTTTATCTTCCTCCATATCTAATACAATAAAGTCCATAGGAAAGATAAATATATCCACTTTAACAAGCACATCTTCTATAACCCCTTTTAGATAAATGATAGATCGATCAGTTAACTTAAGGGTTACAGTAGTGGGAGAAATATCAGCTAAACCTAACATTCCAAATATTGATAGAGCCATCACATTAATGCTCGATCCTGAATTATATAAAGCTTTTCCACATAATCTTTCTCCAATTGCACAAGGAACTGTTAAGCTACAAGAATCTTTAAGTTTCTGAGGAAGCTTTTTCTGAAGTATAGCGCTGCACTCCTCACTTAGTGCAACTGTCTCATAATTCCCAAACTTCCTTTTCTTGTTTAATATCTCCTTCATAAACTTTGCATAACTTAGAATTTGTTCTAAAGCTTCAGCAAAAAGAATATTTATTGTTAACTTCTTAAGTACTTCCATGAACTTTGAAAATTGTTTATCCAACCCATACTGTCTAAGTCTTTGAGGAAATGGAGGTGGTGGTCTTTTTAAATTGATTTTAGTTTGAGATATTAATTTTTTCAGATTCTTAAAAACATGTTCTTTAGGTCTTTTAGTTTCCTTTGTTTCTCTTACAACTTCTTTCTCTTTTCTAACCACACCCTCTATCTCTCTTCCACTTCTTAATTGGACAGCGTCCATTTGTTCATCATTTCTCTCTTTAGGGTTGATCTCAGTGTTGCTAGTAAGTGTTCCTTAGGGTCTATTGCTTGGTGAATTGGCAATTTGTTCTAGTTGATTCTCTATGTTTCTAATCGTAGCATTTTGACCTTGCAACCGATTTCCCATTTTCAATACCACTTTTTCTATAGAAATCTTCTTATCCTCAAATTGTTGATCATTGTTAGAATTTGGAGGATACGAAGCTCTATAGTTTTTGTTACCCTATTTATTCCAACTTCCATTAAGATTTGCATGATTATTTTCCCATTGTTGGCTTCCACCCCAGATAGTATGATACTAGTTAAAATTAGGATGGTTCTTCAAACCTGAGTTATAAAAGTTAGATTACGAGTTGTTTATGGTATTTAAAGTCTCATATGATAAGTTAGAATCAATCATATGCCCTAATGAACTTTCCTCACTTACTGAAGTGAATTGAGGCTAGTTCATTCCAAGTTTGTCCAACTTTTTTTATATTGTAGCAACCTCAGATGCAAGAATTGCAAACGCATCTGTATCATGAACATTGGCTACCTTTTTAGGACTTTCCCTTGTAGAGGGCCATTGAAATTCATTTGTAGTAATTTCTTCAATTAACGCATATGCTACATCAAATGGTTTTGACATTAATGATCCACCAGCGACAGCATCAATTGTAGACCTAAGGGATCCTACTAACCCATTGTAAAAAGTTTGAATGATTAACCGATTGGGCAGAGCATGTTGTGGACACTTACTTAGGAATTCCTTAAATCTTTCTCAGGTTTTGTATATTGATTCCCCTTTATACTGACAAAATGAGATAATATCATTTCTAAGTTTAGTAGTCCTTGAAGATGAAAAATACTTAGCTAAGAGTTTCTGAGTTAACTCCTCCCAGTTTTTAATAGAGCCAGGTGCTAATGAGTATAACCACATTTTAGTCTTTTTCCTTAGTGAGAAAGGAAAAAGCCTTAGTCTAACAACATCATCTAACATGTCGTTATAACAAAATGTAGCAGAAAGTTCTGGAAAATTTGATAAGTGTAAATAGAGATTCTTCGAAGGAGTTCCCCAAAATTGTTTGTTCTGCACTAGTTAGAAAATCATTTGATTTAGTTCATACGAGTCAGCTTCTATGATAGGGGTTTATATACTTGAGTGAATTTCATTTGTCATAGGATTTCCATAATACCTCAATGGTTTATGATAATTTTCCAAGTTATTATTTTGAATTTTTTTCATTTTCATTTCTGGTTATTCAAGTCCTTTTTGTTTTTTGATTTTTTTTCCTTTTTTCTAACTCAGGATCATAAGACACGAGTCTTATAGATCCTTTATTTTGCATATGTAACACAACAAATAATACATTAATAATTAAACAAATAAGACAAAAAAATATATTCAACACTATAAAACATTTTCACAAACACCTTATTTTTCATACAAATTATTTTTTTCACAACACTTTTCATACAAAAAATACTTTTCACAGAAAAATAGTTTTTACAACACTACAAGTTCCAAGACTAAGCTTAATTACTTCAACTAAAATTCTCCTAAAATTCAAGATCAACCGTTGCAATCCCCGACAAATGTGCCAAAAACTTGATCCCGATATTCTTTCTTATATGTAGAATTTAAGAAGTTGACAACACTACTTCAAGATTTTAATCCCCGACAATGACATCGAAAACTTGTTTCCAAGAAAAGTAAGATTTCAATTATATTTTTAGGGATTCTACGTAATTATACGCATTGTTATCAAGTAATATAAGGCTTTTTGATTAAGCCCCGATTATCAATCCCGTGGAGATAGAGGTTAATCACGACGACTTTCAAGAGAAATTCTAGTTTATAACAACACACTTTAGCTTGAAAGGTTGATAAGAGTTTGGTTTTTATTTTATCCTAAAACTATCATTCAATACTACTTCTACTCTTAAACTAAAATACTTAGTGAAAATTAGAAAGTGGGGTTTAATATATTAAAAGCACTCTTCCTCATGCAATGAAATTAGAGATGTTTGTAAAAGTAAAATAAGTAGTGAGAGAGATTGTGACAAATAGGAGCAATTATATTCTTTACCCTTACAAGAGATGTTATAAATAACATTGGTTAAACTAAACTTTGAAAAGTTTTGAAGACGGGCTAGGTAGGGAAGATACTAACTTCACTCTAAAGTTCCCTCTTATCCCTCCACCTAGAGGCTAACATTCGCATCAAAACCTAAAACAATAGACCACATTCGGGGCTTTAGCCTGTCACTCTAAAGTCCTCTAACTCTATACCCTTTAAAGATTATTTCCATATTTATTTGAACTTAACTATATGGACTAAATTCTCATCCATACAATCTCATGTGATTCTACCATTGTTGATTGAGACAATACCATCCTGGATCTTACATGTTCGCACAATAGATTTTCACATTCAAGTTGATCAAGTTTACATGTAAATAAAGAAAAAAATAAAATAATCACAATATATTCTCACTCTACTCGATTCTATATCTTACACATGCTTACTAATTCATTACAAGAGAGAAGAGTAACGAAAACTACTCACTCACATGGAGAAACAACAAGAACTTTTCATTGAGCAAGACTTTGAAACCATACAAACAAAGTATTAATTCAAATATAAATACAATGAAAATACTTATCTCTGATAGAAATCAAACTCTCCTTATATAGCAAAAGCAATCTTCTTGCAATTCTCTCCAAGAAAAAGAGAAAAAAAGAAGAAATCTCTCTCACTCTCTCTCTCTCTCTCCTTGCCGCCCAGCTTGAGGCTCATCACCATGCCTTCTTCTTCTTCTCTAAGCCTTCTTCTCTTCTTATAATTAATTCAAGAGTCTATTAGATATTTTAAAAACATTTCCAAGCCCTTTTTTATAATTTCCCAAGAGATGCTTAAGTGTCTCTTCAAAATTGTCCATATTCATTGAACATTCCAAATGGTGCCTTAAGTGCCTCTTAAAAACTCCATATAACCACCCCAAATTCTTCTAGAAAGTCCATTTTATCAGTTCCAATGAACTCCTTAAGAGATGCATGAAGCATCTCTTCAAAAATCATCCAAATCCGACGTATATTCTAGAAGTTATGTTGAAAACCATCACCGACGCCTAAGCGTCGATTCTGGGGTGCTTAAGCTCCCCCCTCTCTATTTGGTGGAACCTAAGCACCATTTTGGACGCTTAATCACCTGGCACAAACACTTAAGTGTTCAATTTAGGTCCCCATGGCTTTGGTGTGCCCCGATTTGACCCGATTTGCTCCAATTTGCTCCGTTTTGGTCCATTTTTATTCCTTTTGCTCCAATCACTCCAAATTCTTCAATTTGATGTACCTACAACCAAAAACACAAGAAAGAATACATTTAAAGTGCAATATCATTATAAATTAAAGCAGAAAAATAATGCATTTTTAGGCGTATCAGCCTTCCACGATCACAACTTCTTTTCTCTTAGTAGAAATAGGAACAGCTTACTTGGTAGGTGTCGTGGTGGCAGTTGTCTTGACCTTCTTGTAAGAAGGGAAATCCTGAGGGCAGCTTAAGTTAAAATCATCAAACGTCTCTTAAACCTCTGGAGCAGTGACTTTCATTATGATGAACGGGGTTTTCCCGAGAACGACCTCGAGATCTTCAAATCCTGCTCCAAAATTGATGGTGGGAGCGACATTGCAAGCATCGTGGCTAATCGGCATGTTCCAGGAAAAAGTAAGCGTTGGGAATGCCATTGCATTAGCTTCAAAAAAAGAGAGCTCTGGGGTTATCTATTTGGCCAATACCTTGTAATCTTAGTGTGAGCACTAAAAATTAACGGAGGTTGATCGGTGGACCAGGTAAGTCTTTATTTAATTTGTGGAGATTTTAAAATTTTAGTAAAAATAGTTTGAAAGTAGAAAGATTTAATTAAAATAAGGAAAATTAAAGAGTAAGCACAGCATGGTACAATCCGATTTAATTTGCATAATAGTAAATTAAACTTGAAAGGAAAAAATAAAGTGCAGTTTAGGACCCAGTGCGGGACAAACTTAAAAACGCACAATGCCCAGGTGGAACTAGTCCACCAACACACCTATTATGGGTTCGACCCCACACAAAGATTAAAAAAGGTCCTTAATGAACTCTTGAACCTCTTTGTTCAAAGATGATTGAACAGACGATTTTGAAGTCCAAAAGAGCTGACCGTACTCACCCAGGAAAGAAATGGGTAAAGCATGCCAATGGAAGAAAGGTAATTTGGTCCAAGAGGGACATGTACACATTACCAATATATGAAGATAATATTTCCTGATTTAAATGGAGAGAGAAGCTTTTCCCCACCGGAGTCGCCAGGAACTGTCACACTATTTTTGGTTGGGGGGTTGCCTATTGGAAGCTGTCGGCCGCTAGAATTGAAATCTCATCACCCGCTTCAAAAAGTGGTTTAATTTTCATATAGATAAATAAGTTTAGAAAAATACAAAATCAAACTGATCCCATATTCTTCATAGTTCAAATGAAAGAGCACTATACCTTAAACCCTGTATCTATCCCAAAAGATAAACACAAGACTTGAGGGCGAGGCTCCATCAAATCATCTAAGAAATGTAGGATGTCCACTTGGTCTGCAAAACCATTTTATTTGCTGATAAGTTCCACTATGTAATATGAAGAATTAAATAGGGTTTCTATTAAGTTGGGTTTAGAAAAGTTTCTTAGAAGGGCAAGCCCTTATAGTTAATTACATTTTAAACGACCATAGTCACTTAAGAAAAATCTCGATAAAAATCAAAGAATATTTTCTAAAATGAGTTCAAAGGAATAAGACTTTTCAATGAGACTGGACAAAGAGGTTTGAAAGGAGAATGGCTCAAATTTAGAACATTTATTGTAGAATACAAAGGAAGAGAAACTATGGGATGTCGTAGATCCGGAGGAAAACCTTGGTGACTTCCCAAGCTACCCTATGGTTTGGCTTCAATTTTGAGGTAAAATATTTAAATTTTTCATCCTGAAAATTCTATTAATTAGGGATTACATTCATTTGAAACGATCACACAAATAGTCTGGAAGATGTGAGGAATTAGGTCATGACAAACGATAACCTCAGAATCCTAAAACGAGTTAGGGCTTATATTGTACAACAGAGCTTACAAAGGCCTAATGAGAGGTTGAGGATTTATGTCGCACTAAGTAAACAACCTCAAAATTCTTATGGCTTGTTATTTAAATATAAGAAAACATGTGTTGTTGTAGATCCTCTTGCTATTCATGATGATCGTGCTACCCATAGTGCTAGCTCCAAGCTCTTCGTCTTGACGAGTTTAGGTTTTCTAATGTGTCAATTTATAATTTCTAATCAATTGTCCCTATGATTATGGTTCTTTAAATATTATGGGGCATATTAAAATTGATTAGGCAACACTGGTTAGGATCCTATAGTTCCCTCGTTCTGGCCACACTATTTTCTATTGGATTCACTTAGTCCAAATGAATTTACAAAGCTCAACATAATGAGTTCCAAACTTTCTTTTAGACCATGGGAAGCCTCCTTAACAACCGTAGGTTACCTCCTCCGAGGGGTTCCTGACCATCCGATAGAGACATCTCAAATTAACTGTAATTGTTGTTTTGTGATGTTTGTGATTAAATTTTTAGTTGTCTTATATTCTAAATGTCATGGCGGTGAATTTTATCTCAGTTGATTTTAGTTTTACTTTTGGTTTAGTGGCTATCCTAACAGTTTTAGTTTTCATGCAAGGTGACATCGTCGTTTAACATATAAGTTTTATAAGCGTAAAAATACAGTGTGAAAGGTACAAGAAAAGATGGTATTATAAACTGTAAAAGTGTACCTGGTGAGTCTTCTCGTTCAACCACCTGAAAGGTCAGTACTTGCAAGGAATGTATATAATATTACAAGGAACTTAAATTGCAAGAGTAGATGAAGGTTTAGCTACCAAGCCTAGGCTATGACTCTATTGAATCTCAGAAGATCCTAGTAGATGATTTTTGAACAAAATATGGAAAGTCTAATTTGCCCTTCAAAATGTTTAATAGATTTCAAAATGCTCGAGGCATGACCTTAAATCACTTTCAAGATCTCTTGAAATGTTCCGAGTTCATTTTGAACTTATCATATTGTTTCATTAATCATCTGAGGCTGAAGTGTGACTACCCCGTTGCTCAGTGAAACTTAGCAATTTAATTATCCCAAGGCTAGGATACCCGATTAGTCAATTGATGTTTCATTTAAAAGTTATGTGAGTGGATGCCCCTAAGGCAAGTCTAGGTTATTTAAGATTATGGTGCCCATAATTAAGGTCAGACTTCTAGTGTTTAAAGATGTTAGTCACCAATTATGTTATCTTCTAAATCTGATCAATTGAGTTTAGATATTGAGCCTAGGTCACACTAAACCTTTAGTAATCATGATAATTGAAAAGGTGATTATAAAATTTTGATTTCAGATGATATGTATTCTTATCAAATGGTCAAATTATCCTTAACTATAGGCTTAAGGCAACTAAATTATCATCTTCCTAACTTAAGCCCAATCACATAAGAATCGTCTGATCATAATTGACTTCCAAGTTGAAAAAATTAGGAGGATTATGATTTTTTTGATGTTGTGCAAGGGTGGTGAGTGAGTTTCTACCTTTTAATCTCATTGTATTTCAATCATCCAAGTATTTTTATTAAGATCAAAATTACCAATTTTCCATTGGTTAATCCTAAATTTTGATTAAGGAAACAAAGTCTGAAATTACCATTTTGCCCTTGGGGCACTTCACCTCATAACTATTTAAACACAACTCAAACGACTTTGAGGGTTTATAATGTTATATCCATGAGGTAACTATAATGTTTAGAAGAGAATATGTGGACCTCTTCAAATTTAATTTAATTTTTTATTTAAATTTAGAAAATAGAAATTTCAAAAGTTGATTTGTTTAACTTTCCAAAATGAAGTTTTTATTTATGAGAAAATGATTAAAGGATTTTTTAGGCCAAAGAAATACTTAAGCAAAATCTCATGGTCTTTTGAATTAATTTATTATTATTATTTTAATGGGAAAATAAGGAAAATACACTTTTAAGCCTTTAAAAATTATTTTTAATTTATGGAAAATTAGAAAAAATAATTTAATGAGTCCAAAGTAATCACAGAGCAATTGAGAAAATTTTGAAATATTTTGGTATTTTTGGATTTTTAATTATTTCAATTATTTTAATTCCAAAATAAGGCTAAAAAATTAAGTATTTTACCAAAAATAACTTTTATTTTTCTTTAGCACCCCTGATCACAAGGAACTCAGAAAACCACTTTTCATAATTCTCCCAAGTTTATTTAATTTTATATAATTAGTTTTATACAGAAATACAAGGTTCCTTAGAAAATCCATTTGAATACTTGAATTCGATCAAATAATTTTCAATTTTTTATAGAGAATAAACATGATTTTTATGAACAATATGAAATTGATTTGTCAATTTTTGATACGTATTTAATTTACATAATTAATACCATTTATTTGCATTTAATTAAATATAGAAATTCACAAGGTAATCCAAAACATCAAAATAACGTTCCTAGACTTCTCTGACTACAAGAAAACTACCAAAATTAATCTCATAATTTTCCAAGTGATATTTTTATTTATATAATTAAAATAAGCCAAAATGGTCACTCTATCTTAAAAATTAGGGATATAAGTATAGAGATGTTCTCTGACATTGGAAAAATCAGAGAACACCCCCTCTATGATGAAGCCTAAAAGTTTCAAGCCATTTTGAGCAATATTTACTCATTGAGAATTGAAATACCATAGAGGGCATTTAATTAATTAAAAATCATATGTTTGTCAAATAATTTTTATTTTTAGTCCACATTATTTTCCTCAGTTCACTGAGAAAGAGGGTATTTTTCTTTTATTTTTATGATTTTTATATAGAAAGATATGAATTTTTTATATTTAGGAATTTAAAATAATTTGAAATTCTCTATTTTTCTACTTGTCAAGCGCGGCGCTGACTGGATCCTAGTCAGCTCCAAAAGAACATGCGGTGCTCCACCATTTGACGTTGTCATCCCCTTAAAGTGCCACGCAGACCGCACTTTATGCACCAAGAGCTTGTCTGGCTTAATCTCCTCTGTTCATTGGATACACGCGCGATCGGACGGGTCTCCGTTATCGTCCCCAAGTGACATAACCAGTGAGCCGTTCACACTAAAACCTTAAGATCTAAACCTATACTCAACCAAATCGCAAGAGGTTTGTTTCTAGACCTTCATCTACTTGAGATGAGCATATCTATATGGCTTATACTGTATGAAATACTGTAAATACATATGGAGAGTCGAAATAAGCTCGGTTTAGGGTTAGAGTTCAATACCTTTGTCTGAGAGGGGAGACCTCAATCAGATGGTTGTGATGGCTTTGATTGGGTCCAATAAACATCCAGATGATGTTCCAAACATTGGTGAATTGTTTAGGTATGATTTTGATCAAACTCCATTTCAGGTATTGGTGCGGGGCTAGGTTAGAGGTTGTTTTAGCGGGATCTTTTGAGGGGAATCAACTTCTTCTACTGTGGGGATGTTGTGTGCACAATTAATTGAACTTTGGTGAGTTGTGGTAGAGTAGAGAGATCTGTCCTAGTTTTAGGGAAAATGTCAGTAGAAAAAGTGGCTCTAAGGGTTGGCTATCAATGGCTGAGAGTAAGGGGATTGCACCTAAGAAGGTTTGTAGAAGCTCTGATGAGAATTTAGCAGAGTTTATTTAACGTTCCAAGTACACCTCTCTTTGGCCATGGAGAGCTCCATTTAAATCCATGGCTACCTAGAGGAGCTCAGGATTGGGAATTGGGTGGTAAATCTTGCTGAGGTGGAGGGAAGAAAGGCTCTAATGGGAAATGGGAGTGAGCCAAGTCAGGGAGGTTCAATTTTGGCTTTTGGCCAAGTGGGGCTCCCTTGGGCTGGCTATTTCTGGTGGCTGAGGTGGTGGATAGCTAAGTTTCAATCACCTCTTGGCTCAGGAAGGTCAGGAGAGAGTTAATTATGATTACTCTCAATGGCAAGTGAAGATGGCAAAGTATTTTCAAATAAGGCCCATAAATGGATAAGATCCCTTAACTCAAAGGACCATTTATCCATAGCTCACTTGGGTGGTTTAAGGTGGTTTATCCTGGTCATGGGGTGTTGTTTGTGGCTATGGAAACCTTAATTTTGTGACTTTAGGATGGCTAAGTCAATTTTGGTGCATGGGTCCAATTTGGGTAAACATGGCTAAAATTTGGGTTTGGGTTAGGCTATCCATGAATTTAAGCTCAATTAATTGATCAACATTGTGTAAATGATTGTCATGAAGATTTTTTGTGAAAGGTTGAAGTAATTTTATGTTCAATTGGAAGCTCAATTTAAAGGATTTGGAGATTTTGGTTAATTTGGGAATGTAGGACTAGACTTGGGTCTAGGTTGGGCTAAATTGAGCTAAGCCAAAATTAATGATTGAGAATGGTATATAGGAATATTATAAAGAGTTTCCAAAATATATTTGATGTCAAGTTAAGGTTAGGGCATTCAGTTTGGTGGAATTTGAAGACATAGCCAATATGGGGCAAATTTGGATATTTTGAACTTGGGTTAAAATTAAATGAAATTGAGGCTTCACCTAGGCCAATTGAATGTTCAATTTGGTGTGTAAGAGTTTTATGAAGAGTTTAGGAATCAAATTGTGGCAAATTGAGTAGGCTATGGGGTTCAATTAAGTGATATTAAGTCATAGGGCCAAAATTGGGGGTTTAACATAGATCAAAATTGAGCTCAAAGTATGGGCCAATTAGACTTGTATTTTATTTAGATTGATCAAATGAAAGATTAATTTGAGTTTATAATTGAAATTTATGAGAATTGGGGCCAAATTGTTGGACATTTGAGGTGAATTTGGGGAAATTGGGCATTTAAAGGCGATTTGGGGGTTTTGGTCAAAATGGTCAAATTGTACAAATTGGTTTCAATTGAAGGGTCCAAATTGGTTTTGGGAAAGTTTTGAGTGCCAAGGGTATTTTTGTAATTTTGGCAAATTTGAGGGTATTTGGGTAATTTTGGATGATTTTAGGCAATTTGGATATTTTGAAATGATTTGAAATGATTTTTGAAAAAAGTTGGGTATTTTGGGTAAAATTTGAGGATTTTGACCAAATTTAGGATTTCAAGGGCAATTAAGTAAATTGGGTGGATTTAGCGGCAAAAGGCCAAATTGGACATTTTGGTAGAATTGGGGTGCCAACCACCTTATATGAGATATGGACCAACGAAATCCTCATTTGGGTCCTCTATGTACTTGTCTTAACTAAACCCTAGCCTAAGGCTAGTGGGTCTAGGGGACCATCTGCATGAGTCTCCCAAAAAATCAAGGGATCAAAGTCAACAATTTTGGGTTTAAGGATTGTGAGTGATTGTGGGTGATAGTGAGTGTAGTGAGTGAACTAGCTCAAGACGAACACCTAGAGTAAACCCTAAGGTCAAGCAATCCTATAGGGACCCCCCATCTACTATGTGCTAGAGGTTAGGACCAATTTGTGGAACTTCAAGTTGAGCAAGGAGGAGTTCAGAGTTTCTAATGATGAGGGTTCTTTCTAGTTTTGTAAGAATAGTCAATAAGAAGGTCCTAAGGCTATAACATAGGCTATTAAAGATGGAGAACTAAACCTCAACCAAAAGTAAGGTCAACAGTGGGGTTTAATGTCAAAGTATGTGAGTGAGAGCAACTTAGACCACACCAATAGAGGGTTGAACCTATGGCCAAGAAATCCTATGGGAACTCTCCTTGAGATCCCCTATAGTGGTCCCACCTACTATGTGCTAGAAGTTAGGACCAGTATATGGAACTTCAAGTTGAGCAAAGAAGAGTTTAGAATTTTTAGTGGTGAGGGTTTCTTTCTAGTCCTTTAAAAATAATCAACAAGAAAATTCTTATTGCTAGACCCTAGGCTACTAAAGAGGAAAAACTAGACCTTAACCGAAAGTCAGGTCAACAAATGGAATCCCAATAAGTGGGGTATCTCAGGCAAGCACACCACACGTATTGGCATTGACCGACGACATTAGCAAAACCAACAACGACTTCTAAGTCAACAAGCCTAGAATGAAGAGCATAATTGAGTGATAGTTGTTTTTATTAGGGAATTGGCAAGTGAACACTCGATCAAAATTGAGGATTCAGAATTCTTCCGGGGATTATAAGGCAAGGGATCTCAAATATGACCACAATGCTCACGATGAAGATTCAATTTCAATTTGATTGTTAGAAAATTTTTATTTTGATCACAATGGTTTGGGAGGATGGGAATTAGAATTTAGGTACTGACCCTAAGATGGAAATTAAAATTTAGGTATCAACTCCAGAAAGAGAATCAGATGCCTTACTCCATTTAAGGTGCCCTCATACCGATTTCGAAAGATTTGGGTAGAGAATCAGATGCCTTACTCCATTTAAGGTGGTCTTATACCTATCTCAAAAATTTTACACATTAGGGAGGAAAGCGCAAGGACTCATATTCAACCTAAGAGGTGACAGAAAGACCTAACTAAGAAGGAAAGCACAAGGACTCAAATCCAAGTCAAAAGATGATCAGAAACATACCACTACATTGGGAAAGAAAGCTCAGGGGCACACATCTAACCCAAGAGGTAGTGGGAAAATATATCGGTCATGCTAGGAAGGAAAGCACTGGGACTCATATCCAACCTAAATGTTTTTAAGGGAAATAATAGCTAAATTGGGGAGGAAAGCGCTAGGACTCATATCCAACCAAAGAGGTAGCGGAAAAATATATCTGTCATGCTAGGAAAAAAAGCTCTGGGATGCATATCCAACCCAAATGGTGATGAGGAAAATATCTGTTATGTTGGGAAAGAAAGCAATGGGACGCATATCTAACCCAAGAGGTAGTGGGAAAATATATCTGTAATGCTAGGAAGGAAGTCTTTGAGACTCATTTCCAACCCAAATGGTGACAAGGAAAATATTTGCTACATTATGGAGGAAAGCACTGAGACTCATCTCCAACCCAAGATGTAGTGGGAAAATATATTTTTTATGCCAGAAAGGAAAGCTCTGGGACTCATATCCAACCCAAATGATGACAAGGGAAATCTGCTAGGTTGGGGAGGAAAGCGCTCGGACTCATATCCAACCCAAGAGGTAGCGAAAAAATTTATCTGTCACGCTAGGAAAGAAAGCTCTGGGACTCATATTCAACCCAATTGGTGACGAGGAAAATATATGCTATGATGGAGAGGAAAGCACTGGGACTCATATCCAACCCAAGTGGTAGCGAGAAAATATATCTATCACGCTATGAAGGAAAGCTCTGGGACTCTTATCCAACCCAAATAGTGATAAGATAAATATCTGCTACGTTGGGGAGGAAACCGCTGGGACTCATATCCAACCCAAGAGGTAGCAAAAAAAATATATATCATGCTAGGAAGGAAAGCTCTAGGACTTATATCTAACCCAAATGGTGACAAGGGAAATATCTAATCTTGATACTGACCATGAGAACAACTTTAAAATAGTGTACAAAATTTGTGGTGTTGAACTCATAGATATGTTTCTTGTGAACATTCATATTGGTGAGGAAAATTTGTGAGACATTATGCAGAGTGTGAAACTCTGTGGAGATGTGAAGAAATTGGTGCGGGCAAGGATAGTTGTGTTGTGCAAGCAAAGAGTAAGAAACTTCGAACTCTAGCGAACAAACTCAACAAACTTATCATTTTCTTTTCTTATTGTATTTATCATATTTAATTATCAAAAAACATTTTCAAAATTTAACTTTTATTGGTTGATTTTTAAAAACAAGTTTAAATTTTAATATCAAACTTTCATTATATTGTTCTTTATTCACTATAGTTCAGAACCAACATATGGTTCCACAACTCTTTTTCAATTGCACAAAAGTGCAATTTGACAATCAAGTTGAAAACTGAAAGAAATTTTGTTAATCTGCTTCAAGAAAGTGTTAGAAACTGAATAAATGCTAAAAGCATCAAAAGAGACAACATGTTTAACACATTTGAAACATCATATGCCGAGTACATCTGAAACATTATATGTTGAATACATCTAAAACATCATAAGTTGAATACATCTGAAACATTATATGTTGAATACATATCATATATGTTGCTCTGACGCAGTACAAAAGGTGAAAAAAATTGTCTATTTGTCGTCTGTGGGATGAGCTTTTGATCAAGTTGACCTATTAAGCCATGCTCCAGGACAAGAATTCCTTTTACATGTATTTAGAGGTGCAACCATCTCATAGCTTGCATGGGCGTAGCTCCTCTTACTCTGGATCTGGTCGCAACCCATATGGCATCTTATTATTTTCCATCCTTCTTAAAGTCATAGAAACTCTACTGTGTCATACTCCTAGAATGCAGTGCTTGGCGAGGTCTGCTTCATTTCCTTTAAGAATTAGTATTGAACCCATCGGTAGTGGAATCTCAACAATCCTCTAGACTCCCCAGGGCAAATAACGTAGATTTATTTTTCAAATAGTATATTACTCTTCCTCATGAAGGACACCATGCGAAAGGGCCTCACAAAATCATGTTGATCTTTGTGTGGAGGGAAACAATCTCCTTCATCATAGATGTTGATTATATAACTGTTGGGAATGTAATCTGCTAGAAGTATACTCCATCTGATCATTTTTTTAATCTCAAAAGGCATAGGCTCTACCTCATCATTTCTTAAGATACTTGGGGGGTTCCCTTACCTATATTTGGTGAAATTATAGTGACAACCACATTAGATTGTTATCCTGTCCTTTCTGGCCATCCACTTTTGTGGTTCTGAATAAGTTCTCTCCATTAGCAGACCAGCTCGACCTCTATCTCTCAGGTCAAAAATATAGTCTAGAATTCTTCTTTCATTGTTTTTAGAGAAGACTCCTATGTATAACTCCAGGCCTTCTAGAATGTTGACAATTTTTCCTTGTATTCCTCATAGAATTAAAATTCTTATTTTTTAACTCTATTCATCCTTTCCAGTTTTGCCATGGAGATCCTCTTAGATCATAGAGGCATCTCCCTCACCTCCACATCTATATGATACCATGTATGACTTGGCTCTATGGGTAATGGAATATATGACTCAGTGTCCGGGTAAACGGTCTCCTAGCATCCTGTGTCAGCGGCTATGAAATCCTCAAAAGAACTGTAGTGGTTTAAGTGGAGAAAAATGCATTTTGGGCCTTCCATGAATGCTCCTCCTGCTAATTTCTGAATAGGTACTTTGACGTTGTACACCGGGAAACCTCTGTAAAGTTCATATGGTAATGTTGGTCGTATCTACTCTGCAGGAAACTTGAACTAGTCCTCTGTAGCAAGTGGACTAGTAGAAGTCTCTTTAATGTAAGCATCATAAATTTTTTCTTTCAGGAATCGGGATGAGTGTATTTTCTGGCTCTTTCAATCATCACTTTCCCTTTCATAGAAAATCTCTGTTGCTGCGATGATTATTATTTCAGTGCTGAGTTATTCTTAGTGGCGCAGCTGATACCCTTTCTTCATCAACACCGATTAAATCTCCTGTTGGTGTAGTTATCATGGAAGGTAAACAGTTGGTCCCCTCCATTGGATTCTGTTGTGCTATCACTTTCTTCCTTTTTAGGGAGGAGTCTTCCTTAATAATGATCCTCAACAGAGATGGTATCCCTTCCTTCTCTTGGCAATTGACTATGTCCATTAGGGGACCCTCATAGTTTACATTGACCTGACTGAAGTCTAAGTCAAAATCTATAATGCCACCCTGACCTACCCTTTCTCTGTTTACTACAAGATTTAATATGTCTCTAAAGGAGAAAATCAGCTTTCATCTCAACATTTTGTTGTTGAATACAGAAAAGCATCAATGAGTTGAGATTCACACGAACAAGCACAAAAAAATGAAGCACTTATTAAACACAAGTTTTAATTTGTACAGGTGCAAGTTTTATTTATTTAATTTATTTTAATTTAATGGAATTTCAAAATTAAAGACAACAACAACAACAACAACAACAACAATAAAGTCTTAATCCCACTACGTAGGGTCAGCTACATGAATCCTTTTTCTTCATTGCGTCCTATTTAGACTCATATTTTCATTTAGTTCTAGTAAATTAAGATCATTTTTTATAAGTAAGACCAAGTCTTCTAGGGTCTACCTCTGCCTTTCCTAACACAAGTCGAATCTAAAACATCTACTCTCCTAATTGGATCATCAGATGGTTGATGTTTAATGTGATCGAACCATCTAAGATGGCATTCTCTAATTATGTACCTCACATGAGCTACACCAACCCTATCAGAGATATATTCATTTTGAATTTTGTTTCTAAGGTTCATCCTCCTGTAGATGTCCAGTAAGACCATCCATAACTAAAGTAAAAATATATAGGCTTAAAGCCGATCCCTGATGTAATCCAACAGAAATAGGAAAATAATTGGTTATGGGCTTAAAGTCGATCCCTGATGTAAACCAACAGAAATAGCAAAATATTTTGTCAATCCTTCGGCTTAAAGTCGATCCCTGATGTAAACCAACAGAAATAGGAAAATATTTTGTCAATCCTCTGAACACAAGTAACAGCTTTAGTATACATATCTTTAATGACTTGAATATAAGTCATATCAACGGAACACAAGTAACAACTCTAGTATACATATCTTTAATGACTTGAATATAAGTCATATCAACATAACACAAGTAACAGTTCTAGTATACATATCTTTAATGACTTGAATATAAGTCATATCAACACCTTTCTCGTAACAGCTCTAGTATACATATCTTTAATGACTTGAATATAAGTCATATCAACACCTTTCTTTCTTTCTTCCACAGCTCTAGTATCATATCTTTAATGACTTGAATATAAGTCATATCAACACATTTCTTCTCGAGAACTCTCCAAATGATATCTTTAATGACTTGAATATAAGTCATATCAACACATTTCTTCTCAAGAACTCTCCAAAGAATATCTCTTGGAACCTTATCGTAAGATA
>JXCR01122336.1:53362-131080 GCA_002079205.1 Phalaenopsis hybrid cultivar | reverse complement strand
AAAGCATACACTAAGGTACATCCTCCTGTAAATGTCCAGTAAGACCATCCATAACTAAAGCAAAATGATATGGGCTTCAAGTCAATCCCTTATGTAATCCAACAGAAATAGGAAAATATTTGGTCAATCCTCCTTCAGTTTGAACACAAGTAACAACTCTAGTATACATATCTTTAATGACTTGAATATAAGTGATATCAATATTTTTCTTCTCAAGAACTCTCCAAAGGATATCTCTTGTAATCTTATCGTAAGCTTTTTGTAAATCAATAAAAATCAAATATAGATTCTCCNCAAAAAGATATGGGCTTAAAGAAGATCCCTGATGTAATCCAATAGAAATAGGAAAGTATTTGAAAAAGATATGGGCTTAAAGCCGATCCCTGATGTAATCCAACAGAAATAGGAAAATATTTTGGTATGGGCTTAAAGTCGATCCCTGATGTAAACCAACAGAAATAGCAAAATATTTTGTCAATCCTTCGGCTTAAAGTCGATCCCTGATGTAAACCAACAGAAATAGGAAAATATTTTGTCAATCCTCGTTTGAACACAAGTAACAGCTCTAGTATACATATCTTTAATGACTTGAATATAAGTCATATCTACACATTTNAAGTAA
This sequence comes from Phalaenopsis hybrid cultivar, assembly GCA_002079205.1. Taxonomy (NCBI): domain Eukaryota; kingdom Viridiplantae; phylum Streptophyta; class Magnoliopsida; order Asparagales; family Orchidaceae; genus Phalaenopsis; species Phalaenopsis hybrid cultivar. The sequence continues at coordinate 130,458 of JXCR01122336.1, read as the reverse complement.
CAGCTCTAGTATACATATCTTTAATGACTTGAATATAAGTTATATCAACACCTTTCTTTCCCCAAAGGATATCTCTTGAACTTGAATATAAGTCATATCAACACATTTCTTCTCGAGAACTCTCCAAAGGATATCTCTTAAGTTCTAAATCAATAAAAATCAAATGTAGATTCTCCTTATTATCTCTTTTATTATCTCTGAATCGTAAGCTTTTTCTAAATCAATAAAAATCAAATGTAGATTCTCCTTATTATCTCTGAACTTGTCTAAGTCATATCAACACATTTCTTCTCGAGAACTCTCCAAAGGATATCTCTTGGAACCTTAGCAAAGCTTTTTCTAAATCAATAAAAATCAAATGTAGATTCTCCTTATTATCTCTGAACTTCTCTGTCAAACCTCTCAATAAATGTATAGCTTCCATAGTAGACCTGCCCGACATAAATCCAAACTGATTATGAGATATCTTTGCGATGTGTCTTAACTTATGTTCAATTATNTCTAGTATACATATCTTTAATGACTTGAATATAAGTCATATCAATACATTTCTTCTCAAGAACTCTCCAAAGAATATCTCTTGGAACCTTATAGTAAGCTTTTTCTATATCAATATCAAATATAGATTCTCCTTATTATCTCTGAATTTCTCCATCAAACCTCTCAATAAATGTATAGTTTCAATAGTAGACCTGCCTGGCATAAATCCAAAGTGATTATGAGAAATCTTTGTAAGACCTCTTAACCTATATTCAATTATCCTTTCCCATAATTTTAAAGTCTGACACATAATTTTAAAGTCTGACACATCAACTTAATTCCTCTATAATTTGCATGCTCTTGTGCATCCTCTTTAATCTTAAAAATGGGACAAAAATACTCTTCCTCCACTCCTCAGGCATTTTTTTAGTTTTTACAATAATATTAAAGAGTTTAGTAAGCCAAGAAACTCCCAAATCTCCTAAATATTTTCGTACTTCAATTGGAATATCATCAGGTCCTACAGGCTTTCCACCCTTGGTTTTCTATAAAGCCTCCTCAACTTCTTTTTTAGAAGAATATTGATGTTAATTTGGAACTAAAGAGGTTGGAAAAAACCTCACAGGAAAGAAGAGTGGAGGATATTCTTGAAGTAAAAAGCAATACTTTTGAAAGTCTAAGCAGAACATCACTATTATTAAGAAAGGTGGACAGAGAGGTGATGGTAAGGAAGAGGGGATTCTTTAGCCACAACATCAGCAGTTTGGTGCCACTAAGACGGGAAATAATATTGAAGTGCTACAGCAGGAATTGGAGGATCAGACTGATCATACACAAAATTCTCAAGGACAATGCAGGTTTTTTTAAAAGGATGTGGATGTTGCAACGGAGATTATCGAGGGAGAATGACAAATCCAGAAAAGTAGAAGAATGAAAGGTAAAAATAATAAGGAACTGAATTACTTGGATCAAAATGTTTTGATTAATTGCAATGGGATATTCTCGGTTGGGATTCTTGCTAATATTGATGACTAGGCTTCCTCTAGGCATACTAGGAGAGGTCGATCCATTAACTATGGTTAATTTTTTTAATTTGGAATGCTAGAGGCATGCAAAGTTGGATGCTTCTAATAGATTGGTGAGTCTTTGCAAGATTCACAAGTTGAGATGTTTTGTATTATTAGAACCTATGATTAATGTTGAGAATATTTCTAAAGTGGTTGGTATATTGGGGAAATATAACTACATTGTCAACTGTAATTTGAAAATACGATTTTTGTGGGAAAATGAGGTTAAAGTTACTCTGTTAGGTGATAATTCTCTATTTTGCATTTGGAAGTTAGCCTTCTACAAACTACTATTCATCTTTCTATTGTTTATGCCGGTTGCACAAATGAGGATAGGGTTTAGCTATGGTTAGATATAAAAGCTACCAGGGTTGAGGAGTTGATCCCTTGGATGGTGGGAGGTGGCTTTAATGTCATTGCTTCCCCTTTAGAAAAAAAAGGGAGGCAAAACTTGTTGTTATAAAGTTATGGAAACCTTCAAGAAAAACAACAATTCAGCAAGTCTTTTCGAGGTTGGTTTTACCAGTATTCCATATACTTTGAGCAGAGGAAAGATTTTTGAGAGACTTGACAGGATTCTAATTGATCAAAACTGACTTGATGCATTCACTTATTCTGAGGTTACACATCTAGTCAAGTCAAGTTTAGAACATACCCCACTCCTTTTCAGAGTGGAGTATATTCCTAAACTTGTTAATAAGAATTTTAGATTATTGAATGTATGGGTTTCTCATAGTAATTATGTTAATTTAATTAAAGATGCTTGGCAGATTGACTCTTATTAACAAAATGATCAAGGATGCAGCATTGAAGGTGAGACAAATGGAAGAAGATTATGGTAATGATTTGGTTGTTGAAGAAGATGTAATCTCGATCCATAATCATTTAAATGAAGCTATAAAGATGGAAATAGATTTATTAAAAAAAAAGGTTGTTCCTCAGTTATGTTGAGGGAGAAGGGAATTCTAAATTTCTCCATGCATGTATTAAACAAAGAAGAAATGACAATGATTGTTGAAAATTAAAGAGGAAGATGGGAGGTGGGTTTACACAAAATATCAGATCATTTCTAATGTTATAAAATATTTTCAGAAGCTTTATACTGCTACCGAGGTAAATTTTAGTATATTTAATTGGGTTGTTGCGCCTAACAATGCTGAAACTACACCTGGCTAACATTTTAGTATGGCGCCTCAAGAGGGCAATATATGGGAGGCATTGAAGTCTATTGATACTCAAAAGGCAGCTGAGTCTGATAGTTTCACATCAGCATTCTATTTGGAATCCTGGGAGATCATTAAAACACATCTTATACCGGCTATTCAAAGTTACTTTATAGGATCCCTTCCACACAAATACTTTAGGTGCTCTTCTATTGTGTCAATCCCTGTGGAAAATTTCAAACATAAATGGAAAAATTTTAGGCTCATTAGTATTACTACTGTGGTATCTAAGATCATTAGCAAAGTATTGGTGAAAAGGCTTTATCTGAATTCTATTATCTGTCAACAACAAACAACATTCATTGCAGGAAGATATGTTACAGAGAATATTCTGATTGCACAGGAGTTGATGATCAATCTAGACAGCAAGTGTAGAGGCTAGAAAAGGTATTATAAAGTTGGATATTAGGAAAGCCAATACTACTATATTAGTTGGAAGTTCATTATGATTATTCTTAGGGCAAGAGGCTTTAATTCTGAGTTTTCTAATCTCATATAGATATTCATTGAGAATAATAACTATTCTATTTTAATTAATGGGCGATGTAAGGGTCACCTTAAATCTGAACGAGGGCTCAAGCAAAGAGATCCATTATCTCCGACCTTTTTTTATTATTGCTATGGATTATTTGTCAAGAATACTAAACCAACATTTATACTCTCATCCACTAGGTAGGTACACTGCTAAGAGTGGAGAGCTGGTGTCTCATCTTGCTTATGCCGATGATGTTATTATTTTTTGCAACATTAGTAAGAATAATATCAAGCAGATTTATAAAATTCTGGATCGTTTCCAGACCATTTCTGGGAAGAAATTTAACGTTGACACATATGAGGCATCTCTTGGCAAAGAGGTGCCTTTGGACAGAAAAAATTGGATTGAAAGTTTTATTGGTTTCAAGGTTACTATTTTACCTAAGAAGTACCTTAGTATACAACTTACCAATACCAGAAACAAGAAATTTACATAAGAAAAATAGTAGAATTCAAAGTTGGCATAATTCTTTCCAATCGTTTGGAGGAAGGTTGACATTTCTTCATAGTGTGTTAACTTCTTTGCCAATGTATATCCTTCAAATCACTAAGATGTCATGTAGCATGCAGTTGAAAGTGGAGATAATTTTTAGTAAGTTTTTGTGGGTTGGCCATGGGAAAGGCACCCATTGGACTACTTGGAGTATGGGCTACTTGGAGTAAGTTGTGTAAGCCTAAGAAAGATTATGGTTTGGGTTTTAGAATTTTCAACCAAACCATGGAAATTAATTATTGTAAACTTTGGATCAAATATAGATCCAAACAAGGGTTGTGGGCGAATTTTAAGAAGAGGAGATACTTCAAATCTGCTCATCCTTTTTTATGTAATCCAAAAATGAGGAATTCTGTAGTTTGGAAAGAACTTCTTAAAGTTAAACATAAGACCGAGGAGTTTGTTACATGGGAACTTGGGGATAGTATGGTGAGTTTCTGGTATGATGATTGGTCATTACTAGGTCCTTTTTGAAATATCTCAAATGATATTCTGGATAAACATATGAGGGTTGTAGATATCTGGAATGGAAATGGTTGGGGCCTTAATAAGGGTGCGTTTGGGGCAGCTTGTGCGTTTCAGGATAAGCTGTTTATCCTGAAACACGGCCCGCGGGCTGGCACCCGCGGCCTGCGTTTTGTGTAAAAACTCAAACGTTGTTTCGGTAAGCTAGCGAAACGCGTGAACCAAACGGTAAGACGACGTTTTGAAAACGTCACCCGCACTTATAAGCTGCCCCAAACGGGCCCTAAGTCGGGGGAAATTCTGAATGATGATTTGGTGAAGTATATAGCTTATATTCCTATTGACAAAACTAAATTTGATGTTATTAGAGTTAAAAGAAAAAACAAAGAGTTTATCAATAAAGCTATTGCAAATATGTNAATGTTTCCATAGAGTTTGTGTACATGTTACTAAAAATATCCAGGATAATTAGTGCTATGTAAGCAAAAAATTTATAACTTCAAGCAGGTTAGTCATATTAATAAATAAAAATATGGGTTTAGTTGACAGTGTGCTAGAAGGGTCCTTTCTACATTTCAATTTCAGAACTAAACCTCTTCTATAACTAAAACGTAAGCATGATGTAGATAAAAAGTTATGTAGTATGAGTTAATATTTATTGGAAGGATTAAAAAGGTTATATGTTTAATTTAGGATAACTTAGCGAGATTGTTAACACTTATAATTTTCTATCCAAAAATCTAGATTCAGTCAGCTATTTGAATATTCAAATAGGTCTGAACTATATTTAGAATAAAGGTTAGAACACAACACAACAAGCCTTTAACCCACTAAGTGGGGTCAGCTACCTCAATCCTTTTTCTCCATTGCGTCCTATTGGGTCATATTTTCATTTAGTTCTAATAAATTAAGATCATTTTTTATACAATAAGCCCAAGTCTTTCTAGGTCTACCTCTGCCTTTCTTAACATAAGTTGAATCTAAAACATTCTCCTAACCAGATCATTAGACGACCAATGTTAATGTGACCAAATCATCTAATACAACTCTTTCTAAGTTTGTTTGCCAATGGAGCTACACTAACCCTATCATAGATATATTCATTTCGTATTTTGTCTCTAAGCATAAAGCCACCATCCACCTAAGCATTCTCATCTCGACAACACTTCATTTAATTTTATGCTTTTCTTTTAAAGGCCAACATTCTGCATCATAGAGCATTGAAGGTCTCACCACCATCTTCTAAAATTTTCATTTCAGTCTAAAGGGTACTTTTCTATCACACAATAAGAAACATTCCTCTACTTCAACTAACCAACTTGAATTCTACTAATAACTTCCCCGTCTATGTTACCATCACTTTGAACAATAGACCCGAGATATCTAAAGTGTCCACACCTTTTAATAATTTAATCACCCATGATTACAACTCTGTCACTAGAGTTACTGTTACGAAAATTACATTTAATGTTTTCAGTTTTAGTTCTACTCAAACGAAGGCCTTTATACTCTAAAGTAGACCTCTATAATTCAAGGTTTTTCTGAGCTCTTTCTCTAGACTTATCCATAAGAAGGATATCATTAGCGAAAAGCATCCACCAAGGTACATCCTCTTGTTAATTTCTAGTAAGAACATCCATAACTAAAGCAAAAATATATGGGCTTAAACTCAATCTCTGTTGTAATCCAACTGAAATATAAAAATATTTGGTCAATCCTCCTTCGGTCCGAACACAAGTGACAACTCTAGGANGAACACAAGTAACAACTCTAGTATACATATCTTTAATGACTTGAATATAAGTCATATCACCACCTTTTTTCTTACAACTTTAGTATACATAGCTTTAATGACTTGAATATAAGTCATATCAACACATTTCTTCTCAGGAACTCTAGTATACATATCTTTAATGACTTGAATATAAATCATATCAACATCTTTCTTCTCAAGAACTCTCCAAAGGATATCTCTTGGTATTTGGTCAATCCTCCTTCAGTTTGAACACAAGTAACAACTCTAGTATACATATCTTTAACATTGAATATAAGTCATATCAACACCTTTCTTCTCAAGAACTCTCCAAAGGATATCTCTTGGAATATTATCATAAACCATATCAACACATTTCTTCTCAAGAACTCTCCAAAGGATATCTCTTGGAACCTTATCGTAAGTTTTTTTTTTAAATCAATAGNTTCCTCCACTTCAACCAACCAACTTGAATTCTACTATTAACATCCCCACCTATATCACCATCGCTTTGAACACCAGACCTAAGATATATAAATCGTTCACACCTTCTAATAATTTGATCACCCAAATTCACACTTCTGACACTAGAGCTACTACTAAAATTACATTCCATGTATTTAGTTTTGGTTCTACTTAAATAAAAGCCTTTAGACTCTAATGTAGACCTTCATAATTCAAGTTTTTCTAGGATTTTTCTCTCGTCTTATCCACTGGAAGGATATCATCAGCAAAAAACATACACCAAGGTACATCCTCCTGTAGATGTCTGGTAAGACCATCGATAACTAAAGCAAAAAAGATATGGGCTTAAAGCCGATCCCTAATGTAATCCAACAGAAAAAGGAAAATATTTGGTCAATCCTCCTTCAGTTCAAACACAAGTAATAGCTCTAGTATATATATCTTTAANTCTCTGAACTTCTCCATCAAACCTCTCAATAAATGTATAGCTTCCATAGTAGAACTGCCAGGTATAAAACCAAATTGATTATGAGAAATCTTTGTGATTCGTCTTAACCTATGTTCAATTACCCTCTCCCAAAACTTTAAAGTATGACAGATCAACTTAATTCCTCTAAAATTTGCACACTCTTATGCATCCCCTTTGTTCTTAAAAATGGAGACCAAAATACTCTTCCTCCACTCCTCAGACATCGTTTTAGTTTTTAAAATAGTATTAAAGAGTTTAGTAAAACAAGAAACTCCCAAATCTTCCAAATATTTCCACACTTCAATTGGATTTCCACCCTTGGTTTTCTTTAAAGCCTCCTCAACTTCTTTTTTACTAATGTGACAGTAAAAATAAAATTTTTTATTATTATTCACGATATTAAGATCACTAGGGTTGATTATATTTTTAGAAAATTCATTAAGAAGTTTATCAAATTAACTCACCCACCAATGTTGAATATTTTTTTTCTAAGAAAAGTACTTTTTGATTTTCAGCTTTAATACACTTTACTTGAGTTAAATCTTTACTTTTCTTTTCTCTTTGTTTGGATACTATATATATATATGTATATATATATACATATATATATGTATACATATATATACNCTCTCCAAAGGATATCTCTTGGAACCTTATCGTAAGCTTTTTCTAAATCAATAAAAATAAAATGTAGATCCTTTTTATTATCTCTGAACTTCTCCATCTAATCTCTCAATAAATGTATAGCTTCCATAGTAGACTTGACCAACATAAATCCAAATTGATTATGTTAAACCAATCTTTCATTATTATTTAAAAGAAGTAATTGCTTTGACTGTTTGGACTTTACAATGATTTATGAAATGAGTTTTATTGACCTTTGGAGAATGGTGGAACAAAATAATTTTTTAAAAGATTTCAATATTTTGAGTTAATTGAGAATTTGTTTGTTTAATTTATTCAATTTTAAGGTTATTAGATTCTTAGGGTTTATATAGATTTGAATTAGCTTTGAATTCAACTTAGTATTATAAAATATTGTTATCATATTTTTAAAAATAGGTATTATATTTATTTGATTATTAGGATTTATATAGATTTGAATGAGCTTTGAATTCAACTCAGTGTTATAATATATTGTAATCATATTTCTAAAAATAGGTATTATAGAAAATTTTCTCTTTAGTCACTCTCCTCTCTTTTATTGCTTTTTATCTTGTCAATAGTTTCTCTCACCTCTCTATCAGGCTCCTCTCACTCCTCTCAATTTCTCTCTTTTCTTCCAAATATTTCACTTGAACTAAATTATTTGCCATGTTATAGTACCTCTATTTTAGTATTCTTACACCCCTGCTATTGTAGCTTGCTACCATTTCTTTTTTCTTTTTAACATAAAAGAGAAATCAAGACCATTTTAAGAGAAGAAAGATTAAATTATATGCTTGAGGAAATGGTTTCATTTATAGGAAGTATTGGTGGATTTGGAGTCGCTGATGTTACCACCAGCAACATGTGTAGAGAGGGTGTTGCAGTGTTGGTTTGGGTGTAGTATAAGCTATGTGAGGTGGAACCAAGATTGTTCGTTGTACTAGGTTGATGGGAGTTAGGTGGCTAGCATAGGGTTCATTGTAGGTTTGATATTGGATGTTCAACGACAAAATTTACTTAAATAAGCTGATCGCATGAAACTCCTCGACTTCAGATGCTGCTAGCCTCATGAGTCCTGAGTGCCTTCCCCAACGAGCATTCTCTGTGACTTCTTCGTTGTTGTGCCATTGAGTTTTTCACAAACTTTGGTAAAGGCAAGAAAGCCAAAAGAGAGGGGAAAGAGGTGCGGGACAAGGAGGGAGCAAAAGCAAGGAGAATGAGAGATAGGACAAGGAGGGAGCACGAGCAAGGAGAATGAGAGATGGAGAGCAATGGCGATGCTTAAGATTGAGAGAATGGAGAGGGAGAAGTGAGTGACATTGAGATGCCAGGGAAAGTGAGGTGTTGTGTGAATGAGACTGAGAGCATGTGAGGTATGAGTTTTTTTTCTTTTTTTTTAATTTTTGTTTATTATTATTATTATTAGTGGTGTGACACGACACACAAAGGATGATACATGAGAGGATTATGGGTCTGGTGTCTGTAGGGTACGTGTGTGGAATTTAGTTGGCTAGATTTGAGGGAGTATGATTTCTTATTTTATCTTTATATATATTTCATATATTTTTTTTTAAATAATAATAATAAAGGAAAATAATTTTTTGTTGACTCGTAAAAAAAAGTTCACACATTTTGAAATTTTTATTGTTGCTTTGCTTGTTGTTGAATTTTCCAAATTTCTCTTGTAGAGCGGCCCTTGCAATATTGGTGTTCTTTTTATGCATTTTTAATTTTCTAAATGTATTGACCCAATTTATTTTTTAAAATAGACAATGATTCAGATAATTTAGATGCAACTGTGACGCTTGAAATGATACTTGCATGATTTTGCATTCATTGTCTGTCATTTTTATCATGTTCTCTTAGATTGACTTATGAAGTAGATATAATGGTCAATACTTTGATTGTTGTATTGACCTCATTTTTTATGAACTCGTCATTTCTTATATATCATGAACTTTGATCCTCCTTTCTCTCTTATAATTAATCCTACAAGTTGTTATTATGCCACTTTTCATTTATGATCTTTTTTAGAAAATGTTTAATAATATTTGAAAAATAATAAAGATTATGTTACACCGGTGCCTAGCCTATGAGCAATTTTGTCTTTTATGCCTTAAGGCTACTTTTCATTTACGACTTTCGGTACAGACGCGATTAATCGGTTAGCACAAGGGTCATGGTACAGACACGATTGAATTGTTACATACGCGATTTGAACCACCCGAGAATCCATCGATTGGATTTCAGCATACGGAGTGATTGCAACAATGGAAGTGGATGTTTTGAAAGAGATTATGTTACGCTCGATTCTTTAAACTTTTATAATGCTAAATTGTTAAAAATCCAAAAAGAGTGTATCGAACATAGGAGTCGTATCGATCTGGAGAAGCTGTATTAAGGAAGAAGGATCTTTTAAGAAGCGAAAGGAGATCGAGGAAGGTAATTAGGATCAAAGGAGTGCATATGTGCATCATAGTCAAATGGATCGAGCTCAAAGGCTTGGGTTGTGTTGGCACATGTGATACTGACAATGAGAAGATGACAAGCCTCGTGTGTTTGCAACAAACATATTGTCATTGTCTAGCGATCCAAATCAAGCAAATGATCGGGCTTAGCTTGAAAGATTGCATCAAGGAGTTACAATATAGGAAGGTAGAAGCGACAACATTTCACTGTGTGGAATCAAATGAAGACGAAGACGGAGTAAGGTGTTCAATTAAACAAAAATCGACAATTCCAAGTTTGCAGACAATCAAAGTGGTCGAAGATCGGTGCGATAGGAAGACAAACTTGTCATGAATCCTGTGCGTGTGCAAAAGGAGAACCCGTGCACAAAACAATATGTGGAAGAATCGTCGAGCGGCTTTTGTGTAAAGGAGAAGAAAGGAGCGAAGTCGAGTGTGGCAGATAGAAGCTTGGCTAGTTTTTTGGGCCGAGCTCAATACTACAGGTAATAGTAGGGTTTGCTATTAAGTATATGTTAAAGATTTTGTTTTAACTATTATCTAATTTTTTTAATGTTAATATTATGTTAATAGAAGGTAGGGAAGATAGCGAGATAGTTGTGTACGGTAACGAAGGGGATCGATCTGAGAGCCTACAAGGATTCAAGTTATAAAAGTTTCGCTTTTGGATCGAGAAAAGGGGGTGAAGACAAAAAAGAGTTAGGATTTGCTTTATTTAAGTTGTAATTATTTATTAAATCCATGAACTAAAATTACATATGATGAATTAAATATGAATTAATAATAATAATAATAAATTGTTGATATAAATGTTATATATTAATATAAATCATAAAGCTTAATTGAAAAGATATAAATTACATAAAATTATTAAAAAATTAGAAGGACCAACATTTTATTTTCAAAATTTTATTAAATTTAAATTGTTTGGAAGAAATAGTTAAATTTATATTATGAAATGAATGTAACAATTAGAATAATAATAATAATAATATGATACATCAAATGTAAAATAAATGGAAATTTACTTCTAGTAATAAGATTAACATATAATAAATTAAAAAAGGAATTTTTATGCATTTGACTTTACATTATCATTGAGGATTAGCGAAAAGAATGATTGACAAAATAAAAGCAAAGTTGAGCACGCGAGATAGAAGCTTGGCGAGTGTTTTGGGTTGAGCCCAATATCACAGGTAAGAGTAGAGTTTGCTATTAAGTATATGTTAAAGATTTTATTTTAACTAATATATTATTTTGTTTTAATGTTAATATTATGTTAACAGGGTTAGGGAGAAAGTTGTGTGCGAGTAACAAAGAAGATTGATCAGAGACCTCATATGAATTCGAGATATAAAAGTTTAACTTTTTGATCGAGAAAAGGGTGGTGACAACAAAGAAAAGTTAGGGATTGATTTATTTGAGTTTTAATTATTTATTTAATCCATGATCTAATGTTACATATAATAAATTAAATGTGAATTAATAATAATAATAATAATAATAAATTGTTACATGATATAAATGTTATATATTAATATAAATCATAAAGCTTAATTAAAAAGATATAAAATACATACTAACTAGAAAATTAAATTAGGACTAATATTTTATTGTCAAAATTTTATTAAGTTTAAATTGTTTGAAAGTAGTTAAATTTATATTTTGAAATGAAGATATCAATTAGTATAATAATAATAACAATGATAATAATAATAAAATTTTTATTGTATGATACATAAAAGGTAAAATAAAGGCATATTGTCTTCTAATAATAAGATTAATCCATAATAAATTAATAATAATTCTGGTGCATTTAGCGCTATGTTTTCATTGAATATGAGTGAAGAGAATGATTGACCAAAAAATTATTTGTGATTGAAGTGAGTATTTGTTGTTCGTATGCTATAATAAATTTTCTTTTCTCTTTGACCAAATACACTCATTACTGTTATTTATTATATTAATATCACTGCATAATCATGATTTACGGTTCTATTTAATTTTTATTCATATTGTAGGAATGATATATATATATTCAATATTGTTTAAATTATCATCATTGACATTGAATTTTGTAAAAGTATATGACTGCTATACAAATGATAAAAAAATGATCAATATTAAAAGTGATTGTTTTAGTACGCTTTCATATTCATGTATGGTTATGATGAAGTTCTCTTTATGATACTAGTGGAGAAATATTAAATTTTTTGTTCATGTAAATGGAAAAGGATATTAATATTAAAATATCTTAATTAGTACAATTTTTAGATGGTGCTTCTGTGAAAATTGTACGAATATAAATGGATATAGATGTGTTATTAATCTAGTAAAACACATTGAATATTATAAAATATCTTAAGTGTTCATAGTCATAAACACTAATTAATATTTTATATTAATTTATTAAAAGCTTAATTGACATGCTTCAAGTTTCTTTTCAATTGTGTTACTGCAGTTTACGAGTGAGTATTCATTGATTTTGATTAGTTCACTGTTGTTTTAAACTAAATTTTTAAGTTTAATTTGTTGATTAAAAGATGAGCAATAGAAAAAGATATTGTTTATACATTACGCAAACAGTCTGACCTAACGTAAATTTATATATTCTTTAGTTAAAATTTTAATGGCTTTTTCATTTACTTTTTTTTTAATCATTTATAGTGTTAGAAAATAATCATAAGAAAATTTGATTAATAAGTTTGACGTTCGGTTATCGTTTTGTTTGAAATCTTGTCTAGGGTCGGGTCATGAAAAAAATAGTATCAGAAAAATGTTTAAAATTAATCGTTGCAAAATTGATGAAAGAATGAAAAGGGTAATTATAAGAAATTTTAATAATAATAATAAAATATAAAATTTTTGTTAACTCTAATTAATAATTATTTTCATTCAAGCAAAGATATATACTTGAGCTTATAGAGGAGGGAAGTCTGATAGAAAATGATAAAGTACCATCTTCTATAAATGTTAACATCAACATTTTAATTTCGATGATGATGGCGATGGCTTTATTGATTCAGAAGTTTAGACTGCAGCTTGGAGGGAATGAGACTTTTGTTGTGGATAAGAACATGAAGATATTTTAAGATCTACGTCCACTTTTGTTTGAAGGAACTAAAGATTCAATTGAAGCGGAGAACTGGTTGATGTGGATTGACAAAATATTAGATAGCATACATTCCCTTATGAATGAAAGTATCTTTAGCTACATGTGTGTTGGATGGAGAAGTTGAAATGTGATGCCCTAGACAGCATCATGATAGTCTAAAGGATATTTCCATTATGGTGGTAAGTTGGGAAAATTTTGTGGAGCCTTTCAGAGAGTGGTTTGTACCCCTACTTGGATGCAGAACAAATTCATTTAGTTGGTCTAACGAGAAAGGTTAGTTATGTATTATGAAGTAGAATTCATTGCACTGTCAAAATGTGGTCCACAGTCAATAGCTATTGCAGAAGAGAAATGTTATAAGTTTCTTTCGAGATTGAAAGATTATCTAGGCAGCCGTTGATGTCATTGGGGATTGATGATTATTTCGTGTTAGTGGAGCGAGTTAGAATACTAGACTTTGATTATCAGCTCACTCAAAAGCGTAAAGATATGCCGAAGGGGAAGAGTATTGATGAGGGACAACATGTGAAACAGTTTTAATAGATTTGATGGTGGCACTCCTCGCAGTATCGCAGTCATTTGTGCCAAATATGAAAAACAACGTTAGGGTGAATGTTTGATGGTTTCCAACACATGTTTTTCGTGTCGTCAGCCTAGTCACACAACTAGATATTGTCCTTCTTTTGGCCATAAAATCTCAGAAGAATAGAAACCTAGTGGAGTTATTTTCTAGAAGACTGCGGATGAGCAAAGAAAAATAGAATCCACAGCTTCAGCTCCTACTCAAGTTCAAGCAAGACAACCAGTTTGACTCTGAGTTTATGCCGTTACACATAGAGAGCTGAAGAACCTATTGTTGATGCTAAGGCTAATATGGTTTGATTAGTGTATTTTCTATTTGAGAGGATGTTTGTTATTTTTTTTATGTTGCTTTGTTTATATGTTATTATCCTTGTGATGTTATCTCATTTGAGGTGATGGTGAAAGATAGTTGAAAATCTTGTGGTAGTCCTTTGTTTTTTTGTTTTTTCTTTTCAACTTAATGAATGAGGTATGAGCTTCTTCATGAAAACTTATCGATAGTTCATTTGTTTTCTGTAATGATATGAAACTTGGGGTTGATCTCTAGATATTTTGAGGACAAAATTTTTATAATGGGAAAGATTGTTATGTTCGATTTTATTCTCTTATAATGTTTTATCATTACAAATCCAAAGAGTTGTATAGATCCGTTGAAGTTGTATCGAGGGAGAATGATCTTTTAAGAAGAAGTGAAAGGAGATCTGGAAAGGTAATTGGGGATGGAAAGAGTAACTGTGTTTAATTTTTGAATGGGTCAAAAGAGGAGACAAGGATTTCAATGGTTAGGGTTATTCCAACTTGTGTGATATTGACAATGAGAAGAAGATTGACCCTGTATGCTTGCAGCAGTGAGATCTCAAAGAAGGATGGATTCTTCAGTTTCAGCTCGTACTCAAGACCAACCAAGATAATCAGTTCGACTATGAGTTTGTCCTAGAGAGCTGAAGAACATGTTGATGCTAAGGCTAATATGGGTTGATTAATGTATTTTCTATATCAGAGAATGTGTGTTATTTTTGATATGTTGCTTTGTTTTAGTTGTTATTACCCCTGTTATGTTATCTTATTTGAGTTGATGGTGGAAGATAGTTGAGATATCTTGTGGTAGATCTTTGTTTTTCTGATTTCACTTTTCATCTTAATGAACGAGATATGGTTTTCTTAATGAAAATTTATGGATAGTTCATGTGTTTTCTGTAATGATCTGAGGCTTGGGGTTGATCTTTAGAAATCTTGAAGGTGAAATTTTTATAATGGGAAAAATTGTGACGTTCGATTTTATTCTCTTATAATGTTATACCATTACAGATCCAAATAGTTGTATCGAGCATAGGAGTCGTATAGATTCGGTGAAGTCGTATCGAGGGAGAATTATCTTTTAAGAAGTGAAAGGAGATCTGGAAAGGTAATTGAGGATCAAAGGAGTAACTGTGTGTTTGATTTTCGAACTTCTAAACGAGGAGATGAGGTATTCAAATGTTAGGGTTATTCCGACTCGTGTGATACTAACAATGAGAAAAAGATGGATCTTGTGTGCCTGTAGCAGTGAGATCGCAAAGAAGAATAAAGTCTACAACTTCAGTTCCTACTTATGGTCAACCAAGGCAGCTAGTTTGACTCTGAGCACATAGTGAGCTGAAGAACCTGTTGTTGATGTTGAGACCAATATAGGTTGATTAGTGTATTTTCTATTGTTATATTGCTTTGTTTTAGATGTTATTATCCTGTGATGTTATTTTATTTGAGTTAATGGTGGAAGATAGTTGAGATATCTTGTGGTAGGCCTTTGTTTTTCTGTTTTCACTTTTCATCTTAATGAATGAGAAATGGGCTTTCTTAATGAAAATTTATGGATAGTTCATGTGCTTTCTGTGATGATTTGAGGCTTGGGGTTGATCTTTAAAAATTTTGAGGGTGAAATTTTTATAAAAAGAAAGATTGAAATTTTTATAGTAAGAAAGATTGTTAAGCTCGATTTTATTCTCTTATAATGTTATATCGTTACAGATCCAAAGAGTCCTATCGAGCAAAGGAGTAATATAGATTCAGTGAAAGAGAGGAAAGAGATCTGGAAAGCTAATTAAGGATCGAAGCAGTAACTGTATGTAATTTTCGAACAGCTCAAAAAAGGTGACGAGGTTTTCAAAGGTCAGGGTTATCCCGACCTGTGCAATATCGACCATGAGAAGAAGACGGACCTTGTGTGCTTGCAGTTGTGAGATCTCTTGGTTTAGCAAACCAAATCAAGGAGAAGATCGAGCTTGTGTTCAAGGACTGTATCGATGAGTTACAGTGTGGAGAGGAGGAAGATGACAATGTTTCTCGGTGCCTGAAATCAAACAAAGACGAAGATTTAGGGATCAACGAGGCTTGCACTTTTATTAAACGAGGGAGGTGTTTCATTAGACGAAGACCGATTATTCTAGGGTTGCAGACGATCGAACCGATCGAAGCTCTGTGTGATAGGAAGAAGATGGAAAACTTCTCGTGAGTTTTGTGCGTGTGTAGGAGAGCTCGTGGACCAAACCAATTGAAGGAAGAAACGTCGAACGACTCTTGTGCGAATGAGAAGAAGAAAGTAGCGAAGCTGTGTGTGGAATAAAAGAATTGAGCAGCTTGGCAAGTTTCCATACCCAACCCAATATTAATGGTAAGAGTAGGGTTTACTATTAAGTAAATTATTAAGATTTTTAAATTAATATATAATTTTGGAGTAATGTTAATATTATGTTAATTGAGGTCTGGGAGGTTAGC
This sequence comes from Phalaenopsis hybrid cultivar, assembly GCA_002079205.1. Lineage (NCBI taxonomy): Eukaryota > Viridiplantae > Streptophyta > Magnoliopsida > Asparagales > Orchidaceae > Phalaenopsis > Phalaenopsis hybrid cultivar. The sequence goes on along the minus strand of JXCR01122336.1, from coordinate 113,942 downwards.
AAGAAAGCTTTGTGTGCAGGTAAGTGAGGGCATCGATCTGAGAGGCCATAAAAATTGAAGTTATAGAAGTTTCACTTTTGGATCGAGAAAATGGTAGCAGCAACAAAAAATAGTTATAGTTTAATTATGAGATAATTAAACGCATGATGCTCGTAACATTGTAATTTACAGAATTTCCACCAAAATTTATTTTTTAAAACCACCAAATCAATGCATTTAAGTGTGTCATGATCAAATCATCGAGAATTTGATAAAAGTGAAAAATAATATGGTTTGAGATTTTATTATGAGCATTGATATTTGAGTGAGAATTTGAAAAATGGATAAATAGGGTGCTAGATATGTAAGTAGCAATGTTTTGGGTTCTATTTAATTGCCTCTTTATTTATTTAAGCTTTAATTGTCTATTAAATATGTGAATTAATGTTAAATATAATGATTTTAATTTGAATTAATAAAAATATTAATAAATTGTTACATAATGTATGTATATAATTTATCTATTAATATGATGACAAGTTGGGAGAATTTTGTGGAACTTTTCAGAGAGTTGCATCATTTTATCCCAACTTACATCATATTAATATCAATTTATATACATACATTTGTATTATATAACAATTTGTTACTATTTTCATTAATTCACATTAAATTCCTTATTCAAAACATTTATTCATAGATTTAATGGATAATTAAAACTTTGATAAATCAAGGGGGCAATTACATACTTAGCACTCCAAACATTATTTTTTTACATATCTAGCACCCTCTTTTATCCAATTTTCAAATTCCCACTCAAATATCAAAGTTAATGATAAAATCACTTCCGATAGTTTTCATTTTTTTTTCAAATTCTCAATGATTTGACTGCCACTTAAATGCATCGATTAAGTAAGTTAAGAAAATAACTTTGGTCCTAATTTTGTAAATTGCAATGTTTCGAGTGTCATTCACATAATCATCTCATAAATCAAACCATGACCATTCTTTGTTGTCGCAACCCTTTCTCAATCCAAAAGTAAACCTTATATAACTTAAATTTTTATGGGCTTTCAAATCGATCTTTCTATTTCTGTTTGCAAAGCTTTCTTGTTAGTCTTTCAGACCACGATTAACCTATATTAAAATTAGTTCAAAATTATATATTAATTAAAAAAAATCTTTAGCATATACCTAGTAGTAAACCCTACTTTTACCCTTAATATTGAGCTAGACCCCAAAACTCGGCAAAGTGCTCAACTCTTTTACCTCACATTCAATTCACTCATTTCTTCTCCTTCGCATAAGAGCCACTCTACGCTTCTTCCTTCAAGTAGGTTGAGGCACAACTCTTCTTCTGTATGTGCACAGGACTCACCAAAAGTCTTTGATTTTCTTCCTATCACACAGAGCTTCGACCAGTTTGAATATCTGCAACCCTGGAATAGTCGATCTTCGTCTAATCGAACACCTCACTCGTTTGATACAAGTGCAAGCGTCACCAATCCCTCCAACTTCTCTTTAGTTTTATTATAGGTATTGGGCAATGTTTTCTTCCTCTTTCCCACATTTTAACACATCGATATAGTCCTTCGAACACAGACTCTATCTTTTCACTGATTTGATTTGCTAGAAGAAGAGATCTCTCTGTTGCAAACACACAGGGTTCGTCTTCTTCTCAATGTCAGTATTACCCTGACCATTCAAAACCTAATCTGCACTTTTCAACTTGTTCTCCCAACTTACCATCATATTGGGAATATCCCTTAGTCTATCCTGGCGCTGCCCAGGGCACCATTATTCAACTTCTGTATCCAATAAAAATATAGCTAAAGGAATACTTTCATCAGGGCACGCCATGCTTTCTAATATCTTCACAATTTGCATCAACATGTTCTCCGCTTCAATTGAATCTGTAGTTTCTTTAAACACACGTGGCGTAGAACTTGAAATATCTTCAGGTACTTATCCAGAGTAAATTTCTCATGCCCACAAATTTGCGGCTTGGACTACCGAATCGGTCATGTCATCATCACTATCATCTGGGTCAGAGCATTCGTTTTCACATTTTTAGTAGGTGTTACTTCATCATATCCTATCAGACTTCCCTCTATAATCTTGGGTGCATCTCTTTTCTAGAATTGATATAATTATTAATTAGTTACTTAAATTTTCAATTTATTATTATTATTAAATTTTTTTTCATATAATCATCCTATTAGTTCTTTCATCAACTTTGCAATAATTAATTTTAAACCTTTTTTTATATTATTTTTGTCATGACCTGACTCAAAGCTAGATATCAACCAAAACAGGAACCGACTACCAGACGATAATAATTAAATTTTCTTATAATTATTTTCTATCATTATAAATGATTCAAAAAGGGTAAATGAGAGAGCCACTGGAAATTTAATTATAATTAATACAAATTTACTTTAGGTCAGGTTGTTCGCAGCTTCTATAAACATCTTTTTTATTGTTCATTCTTTAATCAACAAATTAAACTTAAAAGGTTAGTTTAAAACAGCAGTGAACTGCCCAAAATCAATGAATACTTGCTCCTAGACTTCATTAAAACAATGAAATAGAAAACAATATGCATGTTGATTATTTTTTTAATAAATTAGTATAAAATATTTAATAGTTTATGAATATGATCACTAATAATATTTCACAATTCAATGTGTTTTATTATATGAATAACTTTTCTCTATCATTCTATGTTTGTATGGTCATCATAGGAGTGTCGTATAAAAATTATACTAGCTAAGGTATTTTAATATTAATATCTTTTTTCATTTGCGTAGACGGATACCTCCTTAACATTCCCCCGTTATCATAAAGGGTTGAACTCCATAATAAAGCATGCACATGCAAGCATTAGCAGTCATTATCTAATATTAATCATTTTATATTTATTTGTATAGCAATCAATATATTTTTACAAAATTTAATATCTATGATAATTTAAAAAATACCAAGTACACATCATTCATGCAATATGAACAAAAATTCAATAAATAAATCATAGACAATCGGCGATATAAATATAATTAATAATGATAACAGCATATACATTTGGTCAAATAGAAATAAAACATTGCTATAGCATAAGAACACAAGTACTCACCTTAATCGTTGATGATTCTCTTATCAATCGTTCTCTTCACTCATCTTCAATGGAAATATTTAGTCAAATGCATAAAAAATTAATATTAATTTATTATAGGTTAATCTTTTCTACCTTTATTTTACCTTTGATATATCATATAATAATACTTGTTTTATTATATTTATTATTATGCTAGTTATTATCTTCATTTCATGATATAAAATTAACTATTGCTTTCAAACAATTTAATCTTATTAAATTTTGACAAGAAAATGTTGGTCCTATTTTAATTTTCTAGTTATTTTATGTAATTTATATATTTTCATTTATGTTTTAAGATTTATATTAATATATAACATTTATAATATGTAACAATTTATTAGTATTATTATTAATATTATTTTACATTTTATTCATTATATGTAACATTACTTCATAGCTTTAATAAATAATTAAAAGTTAAATAAATCAAGCCCGACTTTTCTTTCTTGACACCTCCCCTTTCTCGATCTTGAATCCTTATGGGCTCCATATTGATCTCTTCCATTACCTGAACACAAAGCTTTCCTGCTAGCTTCTCTTACCTCTATTGACAAAATATTAACATTAAATCAAAATGATATATTTACACACCCTACTCTCACCCTTAATATTAAGTCCAACCCGAAAACTCCCCAAGATTCTATCCCACATGTTCGACTTCACTCCTTTCTTCTCCTTTTCACAAAGCCGCTCAACAATTCTTCGTTAGATTGGTTTGGGGCATGAACTCTCCTTTTGCATGCGCCCAACAGTCAAGAAAAATCTTGTCTTCTTCCTATCGCACTGAGCTTCGACTAGTTTGATTGTTTGCAAGCTTGAAATCATCTTTATTTAATCGAACACCTCACTCGTTTGATACAAGTGCAAGCTTTGTAGAACCCTCCTTTTTCGTCTTCGTGAGCACATCGAGAGTTATTTTCACCTTCCTCCTTCCCACACCGTAACTCGTTGACGCAGTCTTTAGAACCAAAGACCAATTTGGTTTGCTAGATGACGACTATCTCTTTGTTGCAAATGCATGAGGTTTGTCTTCTCATTTTTAGTATCACACGCGTCGGGACACGCCTAGCCTTTGACGACCTCTTTTCCTCTCTCGATCTATTTGAATATGATGTACACATGTACTCCTTCGATCCTTCAATTACCTTCCCCGATCCCCTTTCGCTTCGTAAAAGTTCCTTATCCCTCAATACGACCTCTCCAGATCAATACAACTATGCTAGACACACCTCTTTGGATCTACAACGATATAACTTTGTAAAAGTAAAAAAACTGTGTTACACAATTTCTTTCAAAGCATTCACTTTCCTTGCTGCAATCAACAAGCTTGTGTACTTCAATTGGATTTGATAGAATTTAAAACTTGTATACTCAATATTGTTTAAATTTTCATAAATATTGATTCGTGTGCAAATATATGGACTGTTATACAAATGAGAATGAAATGATTAGTACTTGATAATGTTTGTTATAATATATTTACATATGCATGCTTGACTATGATGGAGTCACCCTTTTACTGTACTAGCGGGGGAACGCTAAGATACCCGTGAACGTAAATGGAAGAGAATATTGATATTGAAGTACAGTAACTAATAAAGTTTTTACATGATGCTCCTGTGAATGTTGTACAGACAAAAAAATGATATTGATAGTTTATTGCTATAGTTAAACAAATTAAATAAATTGAAATATCGTAATTTTTCATATTCATAAACTATTCAATGTTTTATACTGAGTTGACTGGCATGCATATTGTTTTGTTTTTCTTTGTATTGTCATAGTTTGAGTGTGAATATTCATTGGCTTTGGTTAGCTCATTATTGTTTTAAAATAAATTTTCAGGTGTAATTAATTGATTAAAAATGAACAATTTAAGAGATTATTTATAGAAGATGCAAACATGTAATAAGGTCTTTCATTTGTTAAATGATATAGAAAATATAATTCCCACCATTCGACTGTCTGTATCCGTCTTTATTAATTCTAAGTCTTGGGCTGGGTTGCGACATTTATATCTCTTGGTTGAGAGTCCTACACACATGAAACTCGTCTTCCTCATCTACATGCGATCTAGACTGCACTATACTAAGCACAAGTCTCGCAGCCTGAACTGTTCGATCTCTCACTTCGTCTCCCTTGCTTGCACGACGTCGATTCCTCCACACTAGAGTTGTTTGAAGGTTGTTCTAGGATATTTTTACTGGACTACTTCATTTCGATTGCACGAGACATTTACAAGTTTCCCTCCCAACACGATGCCACGGTTTGCATGCGTGGTAGAGTTTTTGTTTAGCTGTAACCTCCGGCAACGTCTCCCTCTTATGCTATCTACTCCGATAATGTTGCAGGCTTCATCGACCTCTTTGAGCATTTCATCTCCTTTGATTGACGATCATTTACATCGATTCCTCCACACTAGAGTTGTTTGAAGGTTGTTCTAGGATATTTTTACTGGAATACTTCATTTCGATTGCACGAGACATTTACAAGTTTCCCTCCCAACACGATGCCACGGTTTGCATGCGTGGTAGAGTTTCTGTTTAGCTGTAACCTCCGGCAACGTCTCCCTCTTATGCTATCTACTTCGATAATGTTGCAGGCTTCATCGACCTCTTTGAGCATTTCATCTCCTTTGATTGACGATCATTTACATCGTCATTAAGTACACCCTACCTTGAGCTTGCCAGTCTCCTGCCTTAGTTTCGCACCGATGGACTCCTCTCCGTAAGTCGTTCTCACCTAGGTTCGGCGTTTGCCTCTCGACCTTGCCCCTGCCTTTGACTCCCTCGGTGACATGAAATGAGACATCATAATGGGTACATGTATGGTCATACATTAACGTGAACTGAACCATGTTGTAAATGAATATGATGGTCAATGTATGACGGTAAATATCTAGGCTCTTTGAAGATTTTTCTATACTATCTAATAGTCCTCTTAACCGTCCTCGATAACACGGCTCAAGTTCTGCTATTTCATTTGTATTGGATTCCACCTATGCAAATAGAGTGTTTGGTGTTGATGAGCAAATAAATTCCTTTAATACTAACTTTTTTAATCATGGCACTAAATTGTAAGAAACTAACTTGTCAGATAGGCATGGAGGTACTCCCAGCCAACATGACTTGTTTGTCGTTCTAATGAAACTCCATAGTCAATTCATTATGATCATGTAAACAAGCCCCCAAGATACGAAGCCACTGCATTCTAAGAACCACACCACGTCCAAGCTCCATATTGGTAACACAAAAAAATCTATAACAAAATGTTGCCTCTGCATGTCGAGCTCCACCCTAAGACTATGTATCTCGGGCTGGGTACTTAACATTACTAATGTACACCTTGAACCATTGAGAAGATTCCCGCTTGAACTCCAATGGCTACTATGCTTCCCTGACAAACATAAAAGGATAACTAAAGTGATTATAATTTTTGGGATGACAAACTTGATTCATCCACAACACTCAAGCCAATCAAGCCTAGTAAGGAGGACCAAATCACACCCAATGACCTCCAATAGGCCTCACGGGTAAGGACCAAAAGGGGAGGCTCACAGCTGAGGCAAACCCAAGAAACAACAAGTGAGGCTCACGGCTAAGGAAAACCCGAGGCACAGGAGCAGAGGAGGCTCACGGCTGAGGCAAACTCGAATCAATTCCCTACAAGTTTTGATATAAATAGGAGAGTATAAAACATCACCAATCTCTCAAAGTAATAAGTTTGATCCATCTACAATCATTCAAATGATTCAAACTCAACAAGAGGGGGTAGATTAAGCTCAAGAAACTTCAATAGGTCTCACGGGTAGGAGTAGGAACCAAAGACAGTAAAACCATCTCCAAACCACCTCTCAGGTAAGGGCCAAACAAAGCAAACCGAGCTCCCAACTAGGGCCAAAACCGAGCCCAACAAGGCTAAAACAGGACCCAAGCATTGATATTAATTCAGGCTTTAATAGAAATTAAAATTCCAGCCACTTCTAAACAAATCGAAAATCAGTAAGAGCCCAAAGTGAGCCTCTTAAAGCTAGCAAAGAAAACTTCAACACCTCAACAAAAAGTCAACATCTCATGCTCCTGCAATGAAAGCCGAATGCCCACACAGCTCCAAAATTGAGCCATTACAAGCCAAAACTGAGTTTAAGAAGCACCAAAACCACACCCAACAATATTAAAATTCAGGCTTCCATAAAAAAAATAGAGTTATAGTCATTTCAAGCTAAAGCCGAGACTCCAAACCAAGCTAAAACTGAGCCCAACAATGCTAAAACAAGACTCAAACATTGATACAAATTCAGGCTTTAATAGAAATAAAAACCCCAGCCACCTTAAGGTAAGAACGAGCCATCCAAAGCCAAGGAACAACCTGCATGTCTAAATATTTCAAGCATGAAATCATTTCAACAAATAGAACAAGGGAGGTGCCTCACGAGGAGCTAAACGAAGCCCTCAAAACAAGCTACAGCACTTTCCAAATTAAATAAATTTTCTCATAGCATACATTTCAAGCAATAGAAAGCCGCAGGAGCTAAACCCAGCCCCCACATATGTATAAAAGGTAAAGTGAACTCTCTAGCATTCATTTTAAGCAAGAGCAAGTCTTAAGATGCCAAAGCCGAAACCCCCTAATATGCATGAAAGACCCAATAAATTCTTCAATATCTCATGCTAAACGAAAGATAAATGAAAAGTTTCATAATACACATCCCAACATGTTTGCAAGAGGAGTAGAAATTATTCCAAAACCGTGCTTTAATTATCCAAATCGCTGCCGACATAATTTCTAACACATGCTCACATTTCATTCTTCACATGCGAATATTTCAAAAATATATGAAAGTAAAGTAAACTGGCATGCTGTACCATCCAACAAGGTCATGCTCAAAGGCTCGGCAGAGAGAAAACCGAAAGGAAACAGGGCACTGAGAAGGGGTGAAGAAGAGTACCTTCCTTTGATGCAAATGTAAAGCACCGCAACACCAGAAACCACCTCAAGGAGATGCTCTCACAGAAATCTCCTCCTAAACTTCTCCCACAACCAAAATCTCTACCCCTTTCTTTAGAAAACTTTTCAACAACCCCCAAAATTCCAAAAGAAACTGTGTTTATAGGCAGAGAAGAGAGGAGAAGAGAAAGAAGATCACCCCATCCACCCCGGTACTCGAATCAGACCAAAGAAGAAAATGACGCATTCCCTACTCACAGAAGGCGAAGCAACTGAAACATCTAGGACCGAGCGGCAAGCCTAGTGACAGCGAGGAAAGTATCGGGAAGAAGAGAGAGTTTGTCATTCAAGTGTACCAGGGAACAAGCTTCCCAGAGTCAAATTATCAAGAAAAGGAGAAAAGGAAAACCACAGCTCGGGGAGACTGGCACGGCTTCGGGAAGGAAAGTCGCGGGCAGAAAATTTCAGGCAAGGACGAATGAGAAGTCAACTCTCTCTCGCGTGGAGGGGGACGAGCTCAGTTGGCTCGATACCGAGAAAGGGAAAGGCCAGGCACGAGTACGGGAGAAGGATGNCATCAAAACACTATATATATATATATATATACTAATTCATATGTGATTTACTCACGCGCGGCGTCGTAACAAAATGAGTGTTCTGCTTAGGCAAAATCAATGTTCCGGACGCACCGGCACAGTCCGTTTTGTCATCTGGGGTCGCTCAGACGACGTCGTCGACAATCGGGCCAAAAACGCGTCAAAATTTAAATTTCACAAAATTTACACCCGTGATTCATTGTTTCAAAAGGTTTATTCGAGTTTTCGACAGGTAACAGTGCAAGCGATGTGAATTGTGGCGATCGAACGTGTCGATTCTCCGAATTGCAAGAATTTCTAATACGAAGCGGGTCCCGCTTCTAAGGTTCTAAGATAGTCTAAGGGAGATCCCTAAGACTAGACCTCACCAAAAATGAGGTCAACACTTACTAAGGCCTACTATACGAAATTGTTGTTACCTGTGTCTATTTATATTGCTACTCTCTCCTTTCCGTGTGTCGCCATAATCCAAAATATCTGAGGATTCAACTAGTTGGAGAAGGAATTAAGAATGTTCTCTACCTACTCATCTACAATGCTGATTTCTAGAACTCGCTCGGTCTCCTCAGACACATCTTCCGTATCCTCCTCACCACACACAAGAGCTCGGTTTTTACAATGTTGATTAATGTTGTATTTTTCATCACAACTAAAACACAAGTCTTTCTCTCTCTTCTCGTGCAATTCCGTTAGGGTGAGATTTCGGATGTGAAGTGGAGTAGGTCCCAAAGATGCACTTCCTCTTTGTGATTGAAGGAAATTTCTGACAACGGAATTAGGAACTATAGACTCCAATGTGTTGTTTTTGAACTGGTTTGTGCAACTCCATCGTCAAGAGACCGAAACACCTCACATTTCGGTATATGGACCAAATCCTCAATTTGCTCCTCAAACAATTGAGCTACAACAATAGCTTCGACCAGGGGTAATCGCCAAGAAATCAGTAGTGTAGTGTGCGACGAATTTCTTGCTTCAGTGCTGAAATAAAAAAGTTAAAAACATGGGTTCGGAGAGACGGTTCATGAGTGCTTCAACCTCAGCATGAAACTGAGAGACGGTTCCAGTTTGTATCATCTTCTATGTTCGACCAAAACGATCAAAGGATCATCATTAACCATAGCACCGAACAGTTTATGGAGTTCTTGGAGGAAGATTTCCCAGTTTAGAAGAGCTCTGCCTTTCTCCATCCATTGGTATTTGGTGGAAGGCTCGCCGCCAAGGTGGAAGGCAACCATAAGAAGTCTCATCTTAGGTGTCCATAAGATGGAGGGTGATAAATTTGCCAATCTTGTAAATCTAGTTCTCAACGTTACTACCATCAAATATGGGTATATCCAGACGCAGTGTTTTCAAAATGGAATTCAAACTCATCCGAGGAATTTTGCAAATGTTCTGAGTTCCTCAGGTCAGCCAAAGCTCGGCGCTGGTATTGGCCTCGCCGGCTTGATGCCCCTTTTGGGGCTGCTAAAGCTGGTTCAGACAAGTCTCCGTGGTGGCCTTGTTCTGCACAAGGAGCAAGGTAAATTTCTCAACCTGCCCTTCAGCATGCTGCTTGAAACTTGCCTCCGTAGCCATCTCTTCATTCTTCATTGTGAGCAATTGAGCAACGAAAGCACAAATGATACCAAATTGATAGAAGAGCACTCTTCAAGTTTGTGTCATTCTCTTCTCAAAGGAAACTTTACTAACAGCATAAAAATCCATTGCAGCTGATAAGTTCAATTTATAGTTCTTCTAACCTGGAAATTAAATTAAAAAATAAAAGAAATCAGAAAACTGTCAAATCTCTGAACAAAGATTAACAGAAAAACTGCTGAGAAGGTCCAAAAACTACTCAACAGCCTCAACGATCTCCATCCATCACAAAATCGTCAAATTTGCTTGTCATTTGCATACCCTCATCTCACATGCTGAGCTCTTCTCAGCTTCTGGAACCTCCCCACCTTCTGTGCTAAATTGTTGAGTTGAGCTTCTTTTGGAGCTGTCCTAAACTGGTTTTGGGCCTTAGCTTCCTCCACTTGGGCTGCAGGAAGAGCTCGACTGTTTAACCTCTGCTGGACCTCGCCTCCATCCAAAACCGCCCTTATTTCATTCCGTGTATTTGAATTATTTTAATTTCTTGGTTTTGCACACTATAAATAAAATTCAAGCTAAGTTTCATGTCTTCTCCCTGTCAAGTATGTTGAACAGCTGTATTATTTTTTCAAGCATTTGACCATAATCTCAAAATAACTGCTAGCTTTGTAGCTTAAAGTTGCTAATTCTTGTTTCATTTTGAAGTTGTTTAGCTTATTGTACTTTTGATGCAGTGACTCAGGCAGGTATTCAGAAACTTCGTCATGCATTGAAAATTCTTTCTGAAACTGAAAAACAACTAAGAACATCAACAAATCAGGCAACTTGGCTTACTGTGGCACTTCTACAATTTGGTGCTCAAGAACCTTCTCTCACTGATGTGCATGAATCTATGGAATGTTCGAAAGTGACTTTGCTTAGTGGTAAGAGTTAAAGTCTATTTGATTTGTTGTCCATTGTGATAGAAAGCTGAGCTAATTGAGCTGGTGATCTTAGTTTTTTTTATTATTTTTTGGAAATTTCTCCGTCTTTGCATTTGCAACTTTTTTCATTATCTTTTTTTCTTTAATTGGACAGACTGTGAGGCTTTGGATTCTTACTCAGCTAAAACAATTCAGAAGCAATTCATCTGCTATGGGTGTAACAAGCAGAACTGCCCCGGAAGACATTGCAATAGAGCAAAACTTGAAACCATTTGGAGAAGAGCTATGACAGTATTCCAGTCTGGTAAACTAAGGAGTTTTCTGCGGAAAGAAGGGAACTTGTCAGCATTACATTTCAGTGAAGGTAAAACACACGGACCTTTTTTATTATAATTTTGTTTGTAGTTAAAATAAATGGAGTTTCATTTCTTCTCCCTGTCATCTACTATTCCAGTCATGCACATATTAAATTGCTTTTAAATGTTAGATTAGCCAAGGCCTAAGATTCTGATGATGATTATATTCACTTACTGTTATATATTCTTTGGAAATGCATCTGCTTTACAAATGTATTATTCACTTATGTGTGAGTGATTGCTTCAAGGGCAAATATTGCAATTAAATATTTTTTTTTATTATTTCAAATTTTGAAATTGGAGCTTGTTGGGAGAACTTATTTTTCATTTTAGTCTTCTGGATGCTATTGTATTCTTTGAGGAGGCTTTTTGGGCAATTTTTTCTGTTTTGATATTGGTTTTGCTGCTAAATTTTTGCTCAAATTTACTTAACCAAAAATTCTAGCAAAGGTTGTTTTGACTGGGTTGGTTGGCTTATTTTTGTAATCTGCAATCTTCGAACGGGAAAAATTGTTGCAGGGGGTGATATTTTACTTCTTTTGGTTAGAGAAATAATTATCCTTTCTTTTCATATGAGGATAAACATCATCGTGGATCTAGGGTTAATGCTAATCCAATAATTAAGCGCTTTTGTGTATGGGATTTTTGAAAGTTTTTTATTGACTAGTCGTTTCCATTAGATACGAATGTGCACAATATATTTTGCTATGATCAGTTTAGATTATTTTTTATCGAAGCTCTTATATGCATATGTTGGTTGTCTTCTTCATGAAATATATACATGTAAGACTCCAATATATAAAAGAAAAATGACATTTTAAATACTTGTAGAGCTTCATCTTCAAAATTTTTGTCCTTGAATTAGCTAGGCTATTAAATTGAACTACAGTCTTCTCTAGAATTTTGAATGTAAGTTTTTCAGTATGTTGAACATTTAAATTAGTATCATTCCAATATGTAACCAAGTTAAACAAGTTAGATTTGTAATCATCAAAACACTAGAAAGTACCATCATAAGCTTTTTGGGGTTCACAATCTCCTACCATTGTATAGTAGTGATGGCATTCGCTAGGGAATAACCTGCAAATGATGCACTTCTTCAATGATAGTAGTGAACCAATGCTGATGATGCTCAAGCGGACAAAATTCTCTTTAATTGCAGGACGCAATATGACAAGATAATATAGATTGCTATTAAAAATTTTGCACAAAAGAATTGTGAAACTAACAGTTTCATTGTTGTTCTTGAATTGTTATCTTACTCTGGGTCATGTGCCAAAGCGCTTCTATCTTTCAAATTTTATTATGGCTATTGTTTTATTACTTTTTTCTAAACAGTTTCATTATATCTTTCAAATTGTGGGATTAAGGCTTTGTTGTTGTTGTTGTTGTTGTTGTTGTTGTTGTNTTCTTAACAGGCCTATAACAAAATTAAATAAGGTAATAAAAACTTTAATTTATTCAAAAAAGTGAAAAAAAAGACTTCATTTTGAGTAATTAGTACTCATAAAATCCACCCAATTAACAAAACAATGATAAAATTCAGGGAAAAATCAAGAGTTCAGGAAACTTAACATCCTTGACCAAAGGGCCGCATTCTTGATAATGAATAGTTGATCCTTCTCCATCGTTCAAAGCATTCTCTATGTACCGAAGAGAGATGAGTTGGTCGGCACAGTGCCGTCACAGTGCCATCATAGAGCACAACGAGCTCATCGATGGCGCGGGTGATCTCTTCTCTCTTCGAGAGGTTTGTTTGGGTCAGTAGACCTCTCTCCTGGCTCGATATGGGACGCAAGAGATCAGCTTTTGCACCGAGAGAATCAACTGAGGTTACAGTTTGAGAGGGAGAAGCTGAGCAGAAGGCGGGGTAGAGGCGTCAGATGATGAGAAGTTTAGTTTAGGAAGGACGAACGAGAGAAGGAAGCGGGAAGGAGCAGAACTTTCTTTGGCATAACAACCCGAACGGTCGGATCTTCGATCGAAAGGGCAATGGGTAAAAACAGAATCGCAGAACGCGGGCCGCGGGGTTGATTCTGCGGCCTGCTTTTTGCGAAAAAATCGTCTGCGATGTCGTGACGCTTCTCTGTCGCTTCCCGAAACTCTACACTTCAACGGTGGGGTGCCGCGAAGCCCTCCAGCCGCGCCCCCAAACGGAGCCTTTATTTGGATCTCATTCAACTCAAAAACGGCTTGATTCAACTCAAAATTGAAACTAACTGGCTCAAATTGAATTGTTTGGATTTGTTCTTGCTCGAAACTAGCATGTGATTGTTGTGTTTAATTTAGCTTTGCATTATATATATAATTGTTATAATTAAGAACATATTACAAGTCCATCACTAATTAGTCGAAGCGAATTCATGTATGAGTCGGAATCAGCTAAAAAAAATTCTATTCAAAGTTTCGGCTCATTTGTTTCAATCCGATCTCAATCAAAATAAGAAAATTAAATTGATTTTCTAACAATTAACAATCATCGAGCTAAATTAACATCTTAAGATTTAAGTGATATAAATATAGAAATAGAGCTTCCATATTATAAATGCATAAGAATAGGGTAGTAGATGACTAAATTTCCCTAAAGTTGTCATAAGATGGGTATATAATTTTAAAATAAATTCAATTGTTACAAATTTTTATCATGATAAAAAAATTGATCAAGATATCTTGGAGTGTTTTTAATTTAAAGTTGTCGCGATGGTGACATGTACATTGAATAAATGTCAATTATTGCATCACTTTTGTCCGCACTCCGCAGTGATTTCTTAAAAGTAAATTCTCTTTAATTTGAGCATGTGTTCTTTTTAAAACGCATGATGTTGTTACAAGAATTTTTTATACTAAGAGATGTTGATATATCATCTTATCTATACACAAAAATATATATTGTATTTTTTAAGAGTCAAAATTTTTTAACATCAAATAATAAAGCACAAAGAGAGAGAGAGAGAGAGAGAGAGAGAGAGAGAGAGAGAGAGAGAGAGAGAGAGAGAGAGNGAGAGAGAGAGAGAGAGAGAGAGAGAGAGAGAGAGAGAGAGAGAGAGAGAGAGAGCCCTGTTTATAGGTAAATGGGCATAAAGTGTACAATTAGATATTTACTCCTAGTTTGTGTGGAGATTTTATATGGTATTTTAGGTATCAAAAATAAATGAGTCTATGGCTCGCTACCCTATCACTTGACCGACTGAGCCGGTGGTCCTTAGGTGGTCAAGGCCAGTTTGGATGACTTTGCTTAGTTGGGGCAGATTGTATGCTATGGTTGTCTTTTGGTCGTTCGGGCTTTGCTCGACCGGCTTGAGTCAACCGGTGGGTTTTCTTATTTCGATAGTCAACCCTCAGATGAGAAGCTCATTTCCCCACGATGAGATTAGACTGTCAAGTAGAGAGTGAATCACCATAATTAACAGGTAGCTTACCCCTTGATAGGAGATCCATCTGGAGTGCATATGAAATGTGTAGAGATAAGAACCTCAGGACTTCTAAAGAGTTTTGAGGACTTGTGAGGCAGCTGTCGGTGTTGGTATAAGAGTTGGATTGATGCATTATCTTGGTTTGATGTTCTTGATCTTTGGCTTGACTGATCTTTGTTCGGACTACTTCATATCCTCCTCCAAGGGAGCTATAACTATTCAATTAGGTCTTTTAGTCTCTCGTTGATGTGACTTTTGATCTTCCTTCTATGGATCATCCTTGACCACACTCTTGTCTCTTAGCCCGTTGAATTTCCTTGAAATTCATGTTGATGCATTTTCAACATACATATTTAGTTCTTTAATTCTCATGCTTCTTGAAAGTCATGTTGCGTTAACAACAAGAAAATTTATTGCAAAAAATTAGATTCATTTATTTCATAATCATTACTTTACTAATTGAACTCTATGAATTTCTGTGTACATGGTGTTCTTTAAATAGTGCATGGTAAGTGTTTTTGTTGACTACATAGCTTGAGAGTGTGTCTCTTAGTCAGTCAACTTTAAGAGCATTTCCATGAAGGGCAGCAAAAAAATCACGAACGACATCCTTACCACTGAAATGCTGGTAAAAGCTTTCGGGGCTTCTGTGTCACGATGTTATTTTGAGAAGGGACTTCAGTAGAAGAAGCGACCAGAAGTAGGTAACCGTCCTGAGGGTGTGGAGTCCAAAATAAAGAAGACGGACGATGGAAGTTAGACTGAGAGCATGAAGAAGCCTAGAGAAACAAAGAGGACGGGAGAAGGGAGTTGACCAGAAGTTGCAAGTGAGTTAACAACTCACCTATAAGAAGAAACAGGTGGAAGATTTCAGAGACAAGTTTGCATCATCTGAGTCGCTGATAATTCTACGACAAAATGAGGAAGGCAAACAAAATGAGGAAGGCAAATCGATTTAACTGTCTGTTGTGACTCGTGACCAACCAACCAGACAACTTGCCCAGAGGATGACGGGAGCTTCACTGCCCAAAGTTCGGAGGAATGCAGTTCTGAAACCAGGCCTTAGGAGAGAGGTTGCAGACACCCTATCAATTCTTGGTGAGAGTTATCCTTTGTTTCAATGTTCCAAGTTAAATCAAGCCCTAGGTATGTGGAGATGATCTATTGTATCTAGAAATTTCTTTTGCACTAACATTTAATTTTGATGCATCTAATTCGATTATGAGCATCGGTTCACTACTACCAGGTGTCGGCTGAGTTTTTCCTCCTGCCGTGGCTGAGGAAATACCGACTTATGAACAAAGTAGGGGGGAAGCGGTTGATGCCCTAAATGGTCGTCAAAAAGGCTTTGAAAGTGAAGTCAGTGGTTTGTCAATGGATGTGAGGAAGATGGAGCTCCTGGTCAAACTAGTGGCCCTGAGGCAGGAGCACACAACTGAGCTTGCAATTTTTCTGGTGAAACTGGCCAACGTTTGGTTGACCCGCTCAATCATGCAAGCCAAAGCACAAGGAAATAATATAAATAGTTTATGTTGGGGGGGGTGTGTGTTGTACCAGAAACTGCTTTAGTCAGGGCTGCCAAAGCAGTCAAGGACTCACTTATAATTTTATTTATCTAAATAAAGATACTTTTTTTATTAATTTTCACAAAAAAAATTTATTTCTTCATTTAATTTTCGCTCAAATTTTGTGCTGATGTGTTTTAGGTTTTTGAAATCAAGGTGTGGCTCTTTCAAGACACTTGAACTTCCTCTAGCGCCTTATATATAAGGGTTCAGTGTTGGATTCTTATGTTCATTCATTCTCTTTTCTTCCTTTCAGTCGGTTCTCCTTCTTACTCTCATCTTGCTTTCTCTTAAATTGCAAACAAGTATTCAATCAAGTGCTTCAAGATGCTCCCAGTGACCAAGCAATCCACCCTGACTTCAACCATCACTACTTTGCTCATAGAGACACGTGCCTTTGATGATGAAATCCACATGTATGATATTGGTCTAGATGATCAGGTGACCAATGAGTTATGTAATGATCTAATCCTCTATGGAGATAAGTAAATGAACAAAATTGGAATAACTAAGCTAAAAAAAATGCGACATACAGTTTGATGACAATGTGTCATGAGAAAGGCCTGGATGTAAGGATTCAACTATCTAATAGAGGGGGGTCTATACCTAAAAAAGTGATGATTAAAGGGTTTAAAATGGGGTGATAGTCTATTTGAATTGATCAGATAAATTCAACAGGAATACTCGATTTGATTGATGAAAATAATTAGAAATTCTAAGCAAAGGATATAGTCGAGTAAGAATGATTTCTAGATCAAAAGTGAAACCCTAGATTATATAAGAAATTCTAAGGGGTCGTCAAACCTAGACTTTGGGAATAATATTCCCAGTTAAGATGCTCGTGTCTTTTCATCATGCTAGGAACGTTTGTATCAATCAAGTATAAATAAATTCATAACTAGAAATCCCCCTTAAATTCCATAGCATGAAGGATTCGTAGTTTTGAAGCAAATTGAAATAGCTTCACCAGTAACCATGGGTTACACCATTCTAAGGTATTCCTTTTAACCACATTTTTTGTGAGGACACACTATACTCACCTCATCAATGATCCTAGACCAGGATTATAACTATTAGGTCTCTACTTGACTAAACACCCAACTCATTTGAAACCCTAAAAATTTACATGTGAACTTTAGGGGCTTACATTTGAATTCCATTTTGGGAAGGAATTTGTCAACACTGATCCTTGGCCTCATCAAAGGCCCCCAAACCCTAAAAATCAGATCAAAACTCAATATATCCTTTTTTACCTCAAATTTTGGTGACACCCCAGACTGGTCAAACTAATGACAACAAACCCTGATTTGGGGCAAATTTGAACATTTGGTCTTCCCTAGACCATATGGTCAAACCAACCCTATAGGTCAACCTATGAACTTTATAGTTAACTCAACCATTATCCAAATTTTTTAGTTAATTATTTAATCAATGAATGTATTAATTAATTAATTCATGGAGCCCAATACCATCAATGGAATCCTAAACCTACCCATGGTCTAAGGCCCATCCTTAATGGGTTTTCCCAAGACTTAAAACCATCCACCCCCATAGGGTTAACATACCTAACTTATTTAAAACCTATAGAGCCACTATTTTTGACTATTTCCAAACTAAGGTAAGGTGGAGGACACATGGCCCCTTACGTGGCATCCACCCCATTTCCTTATACCAAAGTGGACTAGTCAAGCCAGCTTGTTTCTGAACTCTTAATCCACATCACCATCTCTCCAATGAGAGGAAAGCCCTACCCTAGCCACCATCTTCACCATGCTTGGACTCATGATAAGCATACCATGATGAGTAGAAAGGCTTGGCTATCCACAATCAAATCCTATCCCTGAGCTCCTCTGAATTTCTCTAAGCCACCTCCTATCTTTCTCAATCAAGCCAGAAGCCATCACCCGAGGGCTCCAAAACAAGAAACCAACTTCACATATAATCCCTAAACCTTGTCGCACTTTTCAATAAAACTACTCATCCTTTAGGCAGTTGATTCCCTATAGTTTCAACCTCTAAAATCCATTATGAAACCCTAATTTTACACCTCAAAACCCAGGACATTTTTGGGTATGGCATGTACTTCACCAAAATGCCTACCTAAATATCCTAAAAGCTTCCCAAAACTTGATGAAGAAAATCCCAATAAAAAACGAGCCACCTTGAGGCCTCTAACCTAGTCCAAGCTGAAACCAATCCCTCAATTTACCAAGGACATACATAGACCTGATTTCATCTCAAATTGGACAAAGGACAAGCTGCACGAGGACAAGGTGAACATTTCCATCAAACTCAATTGAGGTTACACCTCTTGAGACCAGGTATGTGTCGCGAACCCTAAAACTTGGCTCAGGTTTGGACATTTATGAAAGAAACAATTACAACATTTCCATATGTATGTTTTTTACTAAACACGATGAATTTTTAGGAACAAAAATTAGAAACTTTGGTAGAAAATCCTTGAGATCATGCGTTCTAAACACTAACGACTCTCGGTTAATCGTCCCGTGGGGAGGATGAATTGATGCCATCTATTTTCATGTACTAGAAATGGACGACCTTGATCGGGACACACCACCGATTCGTCCATACGAAACAGATTGAACCGTGAGCCACCTCAGCACCTACTTGTAAACTTTAGCGAATCAGAGCCAGCCGCATGCACTTTTAACAATCCTAAAATCTAGTCAGTCGTCATGTGGATAAGTAAATAAATCAAATTTTCTAATTTATTTAAATGTAGAAAATTTAATAAACTTTGAGAAATCTTAACTTTGCAAAAAAAATCACAAAAATAAAACAAAAATATCCCCGAACATAGCAGAGTAAGAGAAAAATAATAAAAATGCAAATGAATATTAATAAATTTTATTTAATTTTTAATTACTTAATTACTCTCTAAAGTAATTTAATTATTAAAAAATAATTATAAACCCAAAAATTACTAAATTTTTAGGGGTCAATCCTTCCATCCTTGGAAACATTCCTTGATTTTTCCAATGTTTGGAAAAAACCCCAAAATGAAATTGACTACTTTTCACCAAATTTTGTAATTATTAAAAAAAATTATAAAAAATCAAGAAATTGGAACNTCCAATGTGGCAGATCAGCAAAGCTTATATATCCAAGGATGAAAAATTCCAGGAAAAAACAATTCTAAGACTGCACTACGCATTCTGGCCTATTCGGCTAATAAAAATTCCAGGAAATAGTGGGAAGATTTGAAATACTTATAGATGATTCTGAAGCTCAAATGTCATCACAAACTGAAAATAAAAGATATTAAACACATTTGCGAAAGAGATCAACACATGATCGTGGCCACCACCCTAAACCAGAAGATGCCACTGATAACTCGATAATCAAAAAGCTCCATGGAGATTATCTAAAAAAATTGAAATGCTACTTACGACGACCAAAGATAACCGAAGTCATCCATACTAAACTCATGATTCTTATGATAACCAAAAACAACAACTTACAGAATGAAGAATGCGGATCGAAGAGGAAAAGGGTATGAATCTCCTCAGAGAGCGACAGCTTTAGGGCACGATAGATCTAGATCGTTTAGATCTCCTCTACGCACGCTGTGGGAGTTTAGGGCACGAATTGGGGAAAGCGGAGGGGTAACTAATGTAAAAATCATTCGAAACACTCGATCGCGGTACTATTATAAACAAATTGTGCGTTTTACCGGAGGCATCCTAGACGCGCGAAACAAACACATAAGACGTATTTTCAAAACACACANAGGGGTAACTAATGTAAAAATCATTCGAAACACTCGATCGCGGTACTATTATAAACAAATTGTGCGTTTTACGGGAGGCATCCTAGACGCGCGAAACAAACACATAAGACGTATTTTCAAAACACACTATCTGCGAATAAGCCCCCCCAAGCGGACCCTTAGTGTTATGGCTTCATAATATAATATTTCTCCTCAATAATTTTTTTTAATAATAAAATGGTCTTGCCTTTTGATTTGGCCATTTTTCCATTTTGAATTTATATTTTTTTTAAGTTTTAAATAATTAATTTATATAAAAAAATATTATTTTTAAAACTTTGCCGAGATTTTATAACTCGATGACTGATGATTAGGAAAAAAATNTTTAAAATAATTAATTTATATAAAAAAATATTATTTTTAAAACTTTGCCGAGATTTTATAACTCGATGACTGTTGATTAGGAAAAAAAATTAATTTATTATTTGTTATTGTATACATTATTTCCTTCTCAAAAGGCAATAATACTGAACTAAAAAATAGCGTTTAATTGCTAATCACTACAAATATTTAGTGACATTGATATGAAAATAATTCTCAAAAAAATTATACATAAATTGAGACACATATATACTCCCACATCAAAAAAAAAAAAAAAAAAAAAAAAAAAAAAAAAAAAAAACTTCCATTATCCTAATCTTGGGGTGCGTTTGGGAGAGCTTATTCATAGCGGTGGCATTTTCAAAACGTCATCCATTGTTTGGATAATGTGTTCTGACGGCGTATCCCTAAACGTCGTTCCCATTTTTGTATTAAGCGCGGATCGCGGAGTCGCAGGTAGGACCCCGCGATCCGCGTTTAGTTGGAGCGAAAGTCATATTTGGTCTGCTCATCTGCTTCTTTCTCACGCACAATCGAGATGTATCGCTCGTCTATCCTCTCCCGATCGAAGCTCGGCTCTCTTCTCCTTCCTACGAAGATCACTCGACTCCTTCCTGCCACACTGAAGCCCCATTCGCCTGCTTCCTTCTTGCGCACGACCGAGACCTTGCTCGCCTACCATCGCTCAGCAACCTCCCTCTCTCGATTGAAGCTCGACTCACCTCTCCTCTCTACGGCAATCGCTCGACTCCTTCCTGCCACACCTAAGCCCCGCTCATCTCCTCTCCTCTCTGCGCCGAACAACGCTCCGCCTCACCTCCCTCGCACGACCTACCCCCTCTCTCAACAGAGACCCGCTCTTCTCGCCACCTTTCTCACGTCTCACCAAAGCATCCTTCCTAAAGGTATAGTTTTTTTAAAAAAAAACAAATTAGATGGATGCTTTTTGCTGTCACGATTCCTCACCGATAAATGAGTATTTACATATAATTTTATTTCATGAAGAATGTCAGGAGCATAATGATCATTTTTCCAAAATCAGCTGTTTTTGAAACACACAAACTAAACAGTCAGACATCTTATCCAAATCAACTATTTATCAGCAGTTTATTAGTATAAATAACTTATCTGAATAAACTGCAGCAGCCTTCAACAAATCCTTAATAATGTGACACATAAATAATGCCGTGATTTATAAAATATAAAAGTAAAATAAATAATTTTTAAATTAAAAAAAATAAACTTATTTGTAACGATATCCTGAAAAAAAAGTCGGCGACCCGGCATGTCTCGGTTTCCGCGTTTCGAATTTCGGCAGGTGCAGCGAACCGATTCAAAGCCACGTCGCCCCCTTTCTTCAGGAGCAGTACGCGTAAATTCAATTAAATTTTATTTTCCAATTCCTTGAAATTGTCCTACACTTCCTTAAACCTCATTTTTCCTATTTATTTATTTATTTATTTAATAACAACAAATCTAGAAGGCACGCTCCAAACTATTTTATTTATTTTTTAATTTCCAATATTGGTGGATGGCATGCAATTGGCATGAATTTCCATGACTTTGAATTATATTAATTATATTTGGAACATTAATGGAGATATGGCATATTACAGGAGTAAATGAGCTGCCCCTTATCTGATCAAAATATTTTGCTATAACTTTAGTCGCAAGCATTTGTTTCTGGCCGGGTGATGAACACATTTATTTATTTATTTATTTTAATAATTCAAAAAATCATTAATATAAACTCTAAAATTTTGATTTATGATAAAGTTGAATATTAGTTGCTTATTTATTTATAAAAAACATTTATATATATGTCACATAATTCTTATTTATTTATATATCTAACATCTAAACTTCAATTTTTGCATGCATACTGCATGAAACGATGTATCTCACGCTTCTAAAGAGAGTTGTTGCTATAGCCAAACCATCACTTGATGAATTTTTGCATCTCCCGCTTTTAAGTTGGTGAGATGTCATCATTGCTGACTATTTGTCTTTCTTCTTGATCTGCCTTTTTTTGGTTCCGCGTGTGATCCCCAATGATTTGATAAATATTATTCATGTTCATTGAGGTCGACCCCTTGACATGTGTCATATCTGGGATTGTTTGATTTGGATATCATACATATATGAAAGATTTTGGCAGTATAAACTTAAAAATTAAAGTATAGGTGCCAAATATATAAATACATAGTAATTTTTTTGGTATGTCTGTAAATCTTCTAATTATTTTAGTATATCATATGCACTTTTAAAATAATAATCCGTATTCAAGATATGCTACACGTACGTATCAAATAAAAAAAAATTAAATATTTAGATTACATTTTTTAATAAAAAATTAAACTTCACCTCATAATAATAAAAAATAGTGAATTGTATTCCTATAAATATTTATAATATCCAATAAAAAATAGTTTTTTTTATTTCCAGCTGAACCAAACACAAAAAAAAATAAAAAAAAATTAAAATTGTTTTTTAGTTTTTACAGTTAAGGGAAGAAAACGTTGATGTTATTGCAATATAATATTGGCCAGATTAGGTCCAGACTCTTCCGCCGGCCCACAGATTTTGTTAAAATGAACAAATGGAATCAGGCCCAAGAACGTTGAAAATTGAGGCCATAAACTGATAAGCATTAAGATGAAAGAATGAAAAATTAGATGCACATTTTTCTATGCTTAATTTAAATTATTATATTCAGAGAGCTCGCTGAGTATCTCATTCTCCACAATCAAATATGAGACATTGTTTTAATTGGTTTAAGGAAAAAAAGGAACAAGATATGATATTCNAAAACATAACTGCTCATAACTGCATCAAAAGCATTAGACTCGATAATTCATTTATGCAGCTCTTTCATTTCTGCAATTCAAAACTGCTCATAATTGTAATTCATAACTGCAACTCAATAACTGTAGCTCATACATTTCTGCATTTCCTTCATTTGAAATACTCATTTTGGAATTAATTTATGCAGCTAATTCATTTATGCAGTAATTCATAACCACGACATACATTGGATAACCTGATCAGGTGTCAAGTTGATTGATATTCCATCGAATCTCAGCTCACTTGGGTTGAAGGTATTTTGCCCTGTAGCGACAACCCCCTTGAACATTACATCCAATTTATCTTCCAATTCCGGGTCAATTCCACACACCTGAAATTTTTTCGCAGTTGGTACTGCCTGCAATATGAATTAGGGCATATCATATAAAATTGAAAGCTAAATAATAAAGAACCTAAACAAAGTAGGGGGGTTGAAAGTATTACCTCTAGCTTCTCAGACCACAATTCCTCTGAAGCATCCACGATACGTTTGATGGGATCCCAACCCAATCCTGTGGATCCTCATTTCAGTTCCTTCGATAGCTTCCAGTCCTTTTTTAGCTGATCTCACTTATTTTTTTGAATTTTAACATGTCGTACTCACGACANAAAACATAACTGCTCATAACTGCATCAAAAGCATTAGACTCGATAATTCATTTATGCAGCTCTTTCATTTCTACAATTCAAAACTGCTCATAATTGTAATTCATAACTACAACTCAATAACTGCAGCTCATACATTTCTGCATTTCCTTCATTTGAAATACTCATTTTGGAATTAATTTATGCAGCTAATTCATTTATGCAGTAATTCATAACCACGACATACATTGGATAACCTGATCAGGTGTCAAGTTGATTGATATGCCATCGAATCTCAGCTCACTTGGGTTGAAGGTATTTTGCCCCGTAGCGACAACCCCCTTGAACATTACATCCAATTTATCTTCCAATTCTGGGTCAATTCCACACACCTGAAATTTTTTCGCAGTTGGTACTGCCTGCAATATGAATTAGGGCATATCAGATAAAATTGAAAGCTAAATAATAAAGAACCTAAACAAAGTAGGGGGGGTTGAAAGTATTACCTCTAGCTTCTCAGACCACAATTCCTCTGAAGCATCCACGATACGTTTGATGGGATCCCAACCCAATCCCGTGGATCCTCATTTCAGTTCCTTCGATAGCTTCCAGTCCTTTCTTAGCTGATCTCACTTTTTTTTTTTTTTAATTTTAACATGTAGTACTCACGACGNTCCTTACAACTTGACCCCTGCATCAAATGCATTAATCACGTACAAGTCTGAGGAAGATAGAATGTAAGTAGATTGATGTGTGTGTGGGTACGATGTTAAAGAAAAAATGTGTGTATGTGCACGTTTACACATTTTTTCTTTAACATTGCTTGGATCATATGATTTCACTCTTTGAATGACAGAAAAATTTTTGCTTGTTGATGCTTTTTGTAGAAAATAAATTTTGGGAGGAAAATTACTCTTTTTTTTTTAATAATTCACATGCAGGCTATATATATAGAGAGAAACTAATCCCTTCTGTTTGACAAACTTACCAATTTTATCTAGTCTAAATTAGGAAAGGAAATAATTCTGAAATAAAAAATAAAGAAACATAAAAATAGGACGGGAATAAAGCTAAGAAAGTTGTTTTTAAAAATATCCCTAATCAAATCTTTCTATTATTTTGTGAAGCAATCGGTGAGCCCACCATGCAGATGAGCCGAACTTCTCAGCATTTTGCACTCTCACTCAAGCTGGGTCATATGTTGTAGATATCAAGTTTTTTTTTGAACTTTGAGAAGGTGCTTAAAGGAAGGGCTTTGGTGAAGACATCACGCCTTGTTAGTGTGCCCTGTACTCTGATCTATATGATTCCATCGTTAACCTTTTTTAAGGATAAACCGTCTATCAATTTCAATATGTTTGGTCTTATCATGATGCATTCGATTCTTGATTGCACTGATGGCTATTTGACCGTCACAAAACATCTGTATAGGCCAATTGGAGGTGCACTCAAGTTCTTTTAATAATTTTTGAATCCAAATCTCTTCACTGATTCTTAAGGCGAGTGCCCTGTACTCTGATTCAGTGCTGCTTCTATATATGTCAACGTGCTTCTTACTTCTCCATGTAACTAGATTTACCCATAAATTGGAGCAATAATTTTAATTGGACATTCTATCATTGAGTTTCCAAGCTCAACTTGTATCATTGTAGACTTCTACCTTTATGTTTTTGTTTTCTTAAAAAATAATTCATAATTAGGAGTCTTCTTGAGAATCTCTGAATTATGTACACCATCTCCAAATGCTATTCATTTTTTTTATTCATGTGTTGATTCAATGTTGTCAGAGTATGCAATATTTAATCGCTCATGTAACAAGTAAATGAATTTTTCAACTAATCTTTGATATTTTCCCTTATTCATTGATATGCTTTCTTCTTCTTTATTGGACTTATTGTTGGGAACCATTAAAGAATCAGAAAGTTTGCATCCAATCATATGTTTCCTTTAGTAGATCTAGGATGTAATTCCTCTTGTGATATAATTTCTTGGATCTTGTTACCTCCATACCTATAAAATATTTTATGGTTCTTAGTTATTTGATTTCAAACTCAATGATAAGCACTTCTTTGATCTTGAGAATATCTTTTTAATTCTCACCAATGTGTATCATATCACCCACATATATTATCAGTACAACAATCTTACCTCTTTGAGCATGTTTTATAAATTAATTATGATCAGTTTGACCTCTTGAATATTTATTAGATATCTTAGTTTTCGCAAACCTTTCAAACCATACACTTGGTGATTGCTTAAGCCCATATAGAGACTTCTTGAGTTTGTATACTTGGTGTTTGTTGGAATCATTCTCAAGTCATGGTGATATATCCATACCCGCTTCTTCCAAATCCCCGTTCAAGAATACATTTTTTTATGTTGTTAAGTTGATGCAGTTCCCATTCTTTGTTAACTGTCACCAAAATGAGATTTCAAATAGTGTTGAGTTTTACAATTTGTGTGAATATCTCCTGATAGTTAATTCCATAGGTTTGAGTGAAAACTCTTACAAGCCTGGGTTTGAATTTCTTAATACCCTATCAACTTTGTATTTGATCTTGAACACTCATTTATATCAAAATTTCTTATATTGAGAGAGTTTTATAGGAATTCAAGTGTAATTATGCTCAGTGAATCTCCTTTTTAACTGCTTCCTCTATTTTGGAATTTTCAAAAGCTTCATAAATGGATTTAGAAATATGCACATTATCATTGTTTTAAACAAAAGCTTTGTAGAATGAGGATAGCTTTTCATAAGCTACATACTTCTGAATTGAATATCTAATGCAATTTTCCTTTTCTCCAACATCGGAAGAGGAAGGAGATAACTCTTGAGTGCTAGACACATGACCTTAAACCTCAAGTGAATGCAGAGCCCAATTTTGGTTTGAGTAGCTATGTCCATGCAACTTGTCTTCCACTTGCTTAATATTTTTCTTCATTATTGTTTACGCATGAAGTTTTTTGTTGTAGACTTCAACTTGGGTTGGTTGAATTGGTTGGATATCCTCATCCAGGATAAGAGGGCTAGCTGGAGTAGGTGGTGAGGCTGTGTAGGTGTCGTCAAGTGCATTTTAAAATTGTTGTTCATTTGCGCTCTCTCGTTGAACATCAGATTTGAGGTAGTCAGATTTATTTAAAAAAAAAATGTGACATCAATGTAGTTGTAGTATTTTCTGATAACATTAGAGTAACACTTATACTCATTTTTTATTGGAGGCATAACCAAGAAAAAAGAATTTGATAGATGTAGGGTCAAATTCTTTGTGATTTTAAAAATGGATGTGAACAAAGGATACACACCCAAAGATTTTAAGCGATATAGTAGAAGAGAAAACTCTGATACGAGGATAGGTAACAATTAAAATATAATGAGGTGTTTTGAAGTTAAATACCTTATTAGGCATTCTATTGATAAGGTATATTGCAGTGAGAACTGTTTTCCCCCAAAAATATTTCAAAACTTGATGTCAAATCATAATTGAGCTGGATAACTCAAGGAGATGCATGTCTAATTGTGGAACATATAAAACAAAGGAAGGAAATATCCTTAGAAAACTCCACATCTTTTTTTTCCAACGATTTTTTAGTGTAATCCATCTTTAAGTCTGATTGATCTAGATGTAGAAGCCTCTTAATAGTTGACTAGAGCATTTAGAAAGATATATTACCTTCGTATGTCATTAGGTTGATGTGATATTCAGGAACCTTCAGATTAAAACTAGATGTCTTCATCATGTACTTGTTCATAAATGCCATGTGTATTTAGGGTTGCTTCTAGGAGTTGCCTACTACATCTACTGGTAGAGGTTTGGTTGTTGCATGGAGTAAAACTGGCTATTGATGATGTTGTTCTTATTGCTGCCCTAAGATAGGAGAACTCAGGTGAAGAAGGTGCCTGTAGAGAGAAATCAGTGGAGGATTGCTGCTAGGAAGTTTCTTGCCACAATAATTGAACAGATGAGATCTTGCAGGGAGAATTCCGGTGCGAGGAAGAGGTGGGGCTCTAGAGTAGGGCTTATAGTTTGGATGAATGGGTTCTAATAGAGGGCCTGCAACAGGANCATATTACAGGAGTAAATGAGCTGCCCCTTATCTGATCAAAATATTTTGTTATAACTTTAGTGGCCAGCATTTGTTTCTGGCCGGGTGATGAACAGTTTACACACATTTATTTATTTATTTATTTTAAAAATTCAAAAAATCATTAATATAAACTCTAATATTTCGATTTATGATAAAGTTGAATATTAGTTGTTTATTTATTTATTTATAAAAAGATTTATATATATCACATAGTTCTTATTTATTTATATGTCTAACATCTAAACTTCAATTTTTGCATGCATACTGCATGAAATGATGTATTTTAGGCTTCTAAAGAGAGTTGTTGCTATAGCCAAACCATCACTTGATGAGTTTTTGCATCTCCTGCTTTTAAGTTGGTGAGACGATCATCATTGTTGACTATTTGTCTTTTCTCTTGATCTGTCTTTTTTGGTTCCGCGTGTGATCCCAAATGGTTTGACAAATATTATTCAGGTCGACCCCTTGACATGTGTCATATTTGGGATTGTTTGATTCGGCTCAGTGTATTTTAATCATACATATATGAAAGATTTTGGCAGTATAAATTTAAAAATTAAAGTATAGGTGCCAAATATATATATATACATAGTAATTTCGTGGTATGTGTGTAAATCTTCTAATTATTTTACTATATCATATGCACTTTTAAAATAATAATCCGTATTCAAGATATGCTACACGTACGTATTAAATAAAAAATTAAATATTTAGATTACATTTTTTAATAAAAAATTAAACTTCGCCTGATAATAAAAAAATAGTGAATTGTATTCCTATAAATATATATAATATCCAATAAAAAATAGTTTTTTTATTTCCATCTGAACCAAACAAAAAAAAATAAACTAAAATAAATTAAAATTATTTTTTAGTTTTTACAGTTAAGAGAAGAAAACGTTGATGTTATTGCAATATTGTATTGGCCAGATTAGGTCCAGACTCTTCGGCCGGCCCACAAATTGGGTTGGAATGAACATATGGAATTAGGCCCAAGAACGTTGAAAATTGAGGCCATAAACTGATAAGCATTAAGTTGAAAGAATGAAAAATTAGATGCACATTTTTCTATGCTTAATTTAAATTAGTATATTCACAGAGCTCGCTGAGTATCTCATTCTCCACAATCAAATATGAGACATTGTTTTAATTGCTTTAAGGAAAAAAAGGAAGAAGATATGATATTCCAACTGTGAATGAAAGATAATATGTTAATTATATATATATTTATAAAACTATTAAAAAGTCTTACCATTGGAATCAAAGTCCTCTTGAACAGATTTTCTATTGATTGAATGGCTAAGAATAGAGCACGTGTTATCAGGTAGGTTTCTATAAGAATAAAAATAGATATCTAGTATACTACGGAACCAAGTTCGAAAATTGGTCCAACAATCGACCAAGGGTTACTTGGCTCGGAGGCTTGCCGAACCAGAAGTCAGATATGGATCGAGCGGTTGAATAGCCTGATCGAACAAGAGGCTGACCGACTCGATACTATTTTGGTAAAGGCCATACGGCAAGAGGATGATCCACTAGATATTTAATAATTGCACGACATAAACTCAATACATTGGAGGTTGGCCGATTAAAAATAGTAAGAGACGTAATTATCATTGCACACTATTGCTAGCCCTTTCTAACTAAAGAAGCGTTAAATGTAAGAGAGGGTGTTGAAATTATATACATAAATACATCTCCTTCATATCTCTTTGTAAATTCTCTCTTCTTACCATATGAATTATATTAATTATATTTGGAACATTAATGGAGATATGGCATATTACAGGAGTAAATGAGCTGCCCCTTATCTGATCAAAATATTTTGTTATAACTTTAGTGGCCAGCATTGGTTTCTGGCCGGTTGATGAACAATTTACACACATTTATTTTTTTATTTATTTAGTTTAAAAATTCAAAAAATCATTAATATAAACTCTAATATTTCGATTTATGATAAAGTTGAATATTAGTTGCTTATTTATTTATTTATAAAAAGATTTATATATATCACATAGTTCTTATTTATTTAATTGTCTAACATCTAAACTTCAATTTTTGCATGCATACTGCATGAAATGATGTGTTTTAGGCTCCTAAAGAGAGTTGTTGCTATAGCCAACCATCACTTGATGAATTTTTGCATCTCCCTCTTTTAAGCTGGTGAGACGGTCATCATTGCTGACTAGTTGTCTTTCCCCTTGATCTGTCTTTTTTGGTTCCGCGTGTGATCCCAAATGGTTTGACAAATATTATTCAGGTCGACCCCTTGACATGTGTCATATATGGGATTGTTTGATTCTGCCCAGTGTATTTTAATCATATATATATGAAAGATTTTGGCAGTATAAATTTAAAAATTAAAGTATTGGTGCTAAATATATAATTACATAGTAATTTTGTGGTATGTATGTAAATTTTCCTTAATTATTTTAGTATATCATATGCACTTTTAAAATAATAATCCGTATTCGAGATATGCTACACGTACGTACCAAATAAAAAAAATTAAATACTTAGATTACATTTTTTAATAAAAAATTAAACTTCACCTAATAATAAAAAAAATAGTGAATTTTATTCCTATAAATATTTATAATATTCAATAAAAAATAGTTTTTTTATTTCCAGCTGAACCAAACACNCTAGCCCTTTCTAACTAAAGAAGCGTTAAATGTAAGAGAGGGTGTTGAAATTATATACATAAATACATCTCCCTCATATCTCTCTGTAAATTCTCTCTTCTTACCATACTTTATTTCTTAAATATGATTCACAGACAAATCTGAATTCAACAACTGCAAATAAACGGTTATAATTTAATAAAAAAAGAGAAAAACAAAAGAACAAACTTAGAAGTTAGTTGAATGGGAGCATGTATTGTGGTAAAGTGGATTACAGTCACCGACCACTTGTTTCTGATGATTGTGATTTTTTAATGAAATATAATAGTCGTGCTTGATTCAATTAATTATTTTATTTTATTTCTAATGAAAAGTATTATTCTAAAAAAATGGACCCTCTTCCATGATCTATTGTATTTTAAGCTTCAGGTTAATTATTTTGAATTTGTATACGGATAAATGAACATCATAACCATAAGAGGATTTTGTTAGGCCAAATAAGCCTCGATCATCTATTCTCTCTCTAATGGACCTTGACAACCACTATCTCTTTTGAGAATACATCCATCAAGCATAAGTTGTCGATTTAATCTGTCAGATTGGTCTGCCGGATTGGCTATGCCAAGTACCAGCAGTTGAGTTGACATGCCAAACTCATTTATCCAATATAAGCTACAGAATACCAAGTATTAGATTGACTACCTCAGTATTTGCCAACCATAAGTGTAATTCTAAATATGGGTTGTTGGACATCCTTATCATTGGAGTGTATCATAAAAACATTGTGAGGGACAAAGAGATCTCAAGCCCTATATATAGACAAGATCTCCCACCTTTAAAGGGGCCTAAACCATAAGCTGTCTTTTACCCATTATAGGCAGAGCAACTGAGTATTACGTTTTCTTTTACCGCTTCCTAAAAATTAGATGGGAGCCCAAAACATTCGGGACCCAAGTCCTAAAGATTCAGTAGATTAATTCTGAAATAGTGAAATTTTTAAATACCCAGAAAGATCATAAGATTGGGGCATCAGTCCCTAAATATGGACCCATTTAAACCTCAACTCAAACTTGCCAGCAAAGGTTAAGTCGTGGGAAACCTAATATAGGCCCATTTAAACCTAGATCTTTATTGGGCCAGCCTTGGTGTTCATTTTTATACTAAGGCTAGGTGTAGGGTTTGGAGACCTTTCAACAGCCTCTTATACTCAAGAAATTATTACATTCAAATGAGTTGCGTCCATTAAATGTGAATGTTCATTTTTTTATAATATTGATAGTATTTATAATAATATTAGTAATATTGTGGTATAATATAACCGCAATACGATCATGAGTATCACTAATCGTACCTACACTGTCTAGATGTAATAATTCCTTCATATACTCGATCACCATGCTTAATGAGAAGTCTAATCACTTCAATGGCGAGTTGACCTCAGTGACTGCTAAGCAGAAGGTTGAACCTTTGTATAAAGATTAGAAAGCAGAATTGGAGTCAAAATAGAATAACCTAACCAGAGATAACATTATTTTATGTGGATATGTCAATTTTTAACTTATTTTGAAGTTCTTGATATTGTTTGAAAGATGAAAGAATTCTCTATAGCTTTCATGTTAACCGCTCATAGGGAATCTCGAAGTACAATACTCAGAAATTGCAAATGTTCATGTTTCGTTGCAACATATTAATGAGAACCACCCCGCAAGGATAAAATCATCGCATATCGCTCAATCTTCATCCAATTTTTGTTATATTAATTGTTTTTATTTGACGGTATATTATAATTGATTTTTTATTTGTATTTCCTTGTATAACATAATCCTCTTCTATATAATGATATAATGCTCATGTGAGAGGCATGGTGTTGAGAAGAACTGAGTTGTACTCCCAAGCTATTTTTGTTTCTCACAATCTGGTGCTAGTGCAATCTCTTTTCCTGTGTACGCAGACGAATCAATTCAATGTCAAACCACGTAAATATTTATATTTGATTGTTATTGTGTGAATTTTCATGCTTCCCCATTATATCAAAACATTGATTTCGTGATTTGATATCGACAACGGCAAATCTAGACGTGATTTTTACAGCCATTGGTCTGATGATAACTTTGGATAGACAAATCGCCGGTAGGCCTGCAACTTGGTGGCAAAGCTCCGCGGCGGACGGCGAGGTTTCATCGGTCCCTACGTCAAGTTCCAGATCAGCTGGTCTGGAAAGATTATTGCTACAAATGCATACGGTGTCCGATTTCCACCGTTCATAATTTTTTTTAAAATTTAAGAAAACAAATAAAAATATGACCCGCTGTTATACAAATTTGCTGTGACGAACGATGGAGATAGCAAGAGAAGGGAAGATAAATGAAACTTTTAGCAGAAATAAATTCTTTTTCTTTTCCAGGTTTGAAGAATTAAAAGACGAAATTTCTATTAAAGAGAATTTTAGGAACTTTTTTTCCAAAAGCTTTACGTGGAATTTTTTCACCTTTGCTGCTAAGGAAGAAAATTTTTTTCGAGAAAAGAAAATAATTTGAAATTGTAAATTTTTTTTCTTAAAGAGAAAAATTTCATCGAAGAAAAAGAATTTCAAAAAAAAAAAAAAAGAATTTATTTTTCTCACTACCACTTATTTTATTTTATTTTTCTCCTGATTTTATGCTTCAGGATTTTTTGAAGAAAAATAGATTCCAATGATTCCAGAAATAATTGATAGCATGATATTATGTTCTTCAACATTCACTATAGTGGTAGAAAAATCGATTAATCAGGTGGTTACGAATTTCGTCAAAATAGATGTGAGGATGAAGACAAATAAAACTTTGGGATGTGGCAATGCGAGATGATGGATGCGTCGTGTTCTTTGAATCTGAAGGAATTTCCGGATAGCGAGGAATGTCTTGAAGAGATGTCAGAG
This sequence comes from Phalaenopsis hybrid cultivar, assembly GCA_002079205.1. Taxonomy (NCBI): domain Eukaryota; kingdom Viridiplantae; phylum Streptophyta; class Magnoliopsida; order Asparagales; family Orchidaceae; genus Phalaenopsis; species Phalaenopsis hybrid cultivar. Next base: position 80,264 of record JXCR01122336.1, on the reverse strand, counting down.
AGGTATTGATTAAAGATTAATATGAATGTTTGTGAGTTGATCCGAAATTGTTTGACCCAGGAAATTAAATATGAGGTGATGATGAAAACTTATGCAGGAAGATTATGGATGGTGTTGAATGATAAACTGGAACTCAAGTCAGGAATAATTTGCTGTCATTTGGGTTCATAGAGTCTAAGGGCTACAAGGTAATTATTGAGGTGAGAGTTTTGAGAATATGTAATGAAGTAATGGTTTTGATGAAGGGAATTCGTCATCACACATTAGCCATCTTAAGAGTAATACAATGACTGAAACAATTGTTGTTGCTAATAATTATTTTGTCGCCACTATGTTATGGCATATGCGACTAGCTTATGCTGGAGAGGCTTCACTTCAGACTTTGGTGAACAAATGATTGATCAAAGGAGCAAGCACCTACAAACATAATTTCTGTGAGCATTGTGTGTTTAGTAAGAAGACACGAGTATCTTTTAGGACTATCATCCACAGTATAAAAGGTATTTTTAAGTTTTTTCACACAGATGTTTGTGGCCCAACGAATTCATCATCATACAACGGGCAAATTTACTGTCTCTTTTATTAATGATTACTCTAGGAATGTTTGGATGTACACCATGAAACACAAAAATGAAATGCTGGAAATTTTCATAACTTGGAAGAACTAGATTAAGACTCAGACTTTTAAAAAGATTCGGTGTATCAGATCAGACAATGGGAGCAAATACACTTCAGATGCATTCTTACAAGAGTATCAGAGTGCTAGGATAGAGCATCACTTCACTGTTTGAGTGACACCACAATATAATAGATTAATAGAGAGGATAAATTAGAATTTGGTGGAGAAAGTTCAGTGTATGTTATTCAATGTTGGGTTGGATAAAATCATTTGGGTTGAGGCCATAAAATATGTATGTCACTTGATGAACTGTCTGTTTTCTGCAGCTATTGGAAAGAAGACCCTAAAGGAGGTGTGATCAGATCATTTTGCTAAAGATTATAAGCATATGAGAGTATTTGAGTGTCCAACTTACTAAAGCTTGCAAAATGATAAACTGGAACTACAAGCAAAGACTGCAGTATTTATTAACTTCATGCCTGAAGTTAAGGGCTCCAAGTTGTATGATTCGTCAGAAAAAAGATTGTACTTAGTAGGGATATTACATCTAATAATGTCTACTTGCTGAAAAATCAAGACTCAAAGCTGAAGTTGAAATTTGATGTAACTCCGGTTGTTTCATAGAGTTCATCGTCTCTGACTCAGATATCTAATTCAATTACATCTTAAGAGGTATCTATTGATTTTTCTAAGGAGAATGTGGAAGATGATGCTGAGGTTGAGATTCAAGATCAGGGGTCGGAATGTCCCAAAACCATCTTGGTTGAGGGATTATAGACTGTGATCTTTAGAAAGTGGGAATTGATGAAGAGATGGCTTGGAGTTTGGTGAAGCTTCCTCCTAGAACAAAAGCCATTGGTTGTAAATGGGTGTATGCAAAGAAGGAAGGATCTCACAGAGCTGTGTGTGGTACAAGGCAAGGTCAATAGCAAAATGCTTTACACAACGAGAAGGGATTGATTATGACGAAGTGTTCTCCCCAGAGGTTAAGCATCCCTCAATTTGTATTCTCATAGCACTTGTAACACAATATAGTCTGATCTTGGAACAACTCGATTTGAGGATTGCATTCTTCCATAGAGAATTGCAAAGGAGATTTATATGTTGCAGTCGTTGGATATGACACATCAAAAGACTAGTCTTTATATGAGTTTAAGCAGCCACCATGATAGTGGTATAAAATTTTTTATCAATTCACGAGGGGAGGGGAGTACACAAGAATCCAATATGATCATTATGCATATTTTTAGAAGTTAGCCAACAAAGAGTTTTTTAACTTGCTTCTATATGTTGATGATAGATTAATTGCATCTACCAGTCTGATTGAGGTTGATAGAATGAAGAATCAATTGTCCAAATATTTTAAAATGAAAGACTTGGGTGAAGCTCGCAGAATTTTTGGCATAAAGATTCTTAGGGACGAGACAATTAGAAAGGCTTAGCTTTCCCAAGAATTTTATGCTCGGAAGTTGTTGAGAAATTTGGGGTTCATGACACAAGAAAGATGATGAGTTGGCCAATTTCATCTCACTTCCATTTAGTTCAGATCATTGTCCTAAAGATGATAAGGGAAAAAAATGCGATCAGTAGTTCAGTGGACTGTGTGATGTATGTCATTGTTTGTAATAGATCAGACATTGCACAAGTAGTTGGTGTTGTGAGCAGGTTCATGCATGATCCAGGAAGGAGTCATTGGTAGGCTGTGAAGAACATTCTAAGATATCTGAAGGGTTCAATTGATATTGACTTAGTATTTAAGAGGCAGTCATCCAGTGCAGATTTGTGCATATGCTACACTTATTCAGACTATGCAGATGATATGGATAGGCGAAGATCTATGAAGAGCAATTGATTCACATTGGTAAGAGGTTCAGTCAGTTGGAGATCATTTCTTTAGTTTGTTGTTACTTTGTCTAATACTGAAGTTGAGTATATGACAATTATAGAAACGATGAAAGAAGTAGTATGGATGCAATACCTATATGTTAACTTGGTTTTTTATCAGAAATCTTTGATGGTGTTAAGTGACAGTTAAAGTGTCATATTCTTGGCTACATCTCCAGTTCACCATGCTCATACCAAGCACATTGATGTAAGATATCACTTTTTTTTGGGACTTGATTGAAGAAGACAATGTTTTGTTGAAGAAGATAGATACGAAGAAAAATGCAACGGACATGCTCACAAAGGTACTATCAATCTAGAAGACCTATTGAATAAATTTTGTGAATATTCAAGCTCAGAACTGATTGCTCAGTCGGGCATTTTGAAGAAATACACAAGACTTGATACTTTTGGGAGGGGGGATACGTAGGCAACCATCTTCGTACAACTGATTTGGTATTGGAGCTAAGTTGATCATCTCTCACTTATCTGGAAGTAAGAGATGAGGTGAAGATTGTTATATTTATGACTTTCATATAATGTGTATTTTATAGTTGATTTGTTTCTTTTTGGGGTATTTTCTTATATGGCCTAATCCTCTTATATAAATAGAATATAAGACTAATGTGGGAGGTAAAGTGTTGAGAAGCGTTGAGTTGTAACCCCAAGCTGTTTTTTGTTTCTCCCCCATCCACTGTTAGTGGAATCTTCCTCCCCATACAAGTAGGTGAATCAATTTAATAACGAACCACGTAAACCTTTGTGTTTGATTATTATTGTGTGAATTTCTACGCTTCCACATTGTTTTCTCATAACAATTTTGATATTCTAAATATCGTTGGAAAGATGACAGAATTCTCTACAATTTTCCTATAGACTGCTTCTGAAGAATTTTACGAAAAAATCGCAGCAATTGCTCAACAGGAGTGAGGACGGGTACGTGAAAAAACAACCATTAATATTTTAACTTTGAGATTTACTCCTCAGAAAANCTTGGGTGAAGCTCGCAGAATTTTTGGCATAAAGATTCTTAGGGACGAGACAATTAGAAAGGCTTAGCTTTCGCAAGAACTTTATGCTCGGAAGTTGTTGAAGAAATTTGGGGTTGATGACTCGAGAAAGACGGTTAGTTGACCAATTTCATCTCACTTTCAATTAGTTCAGATCATTGCCCTAAAGATGATAAGAGAAAAAATGCGATCAGTAGTTCAGTGGACTCTGTGACGTATGTCATTGTTTGTAATTGATCAAACATTGCACAAGCAGTTGGTGTTGTGAGAAAGTTTATGCATGATCCAGGAATGAGTCATTGGTAGGCTGTGAAGAACATTCTAAGATATCTGAAGGGTTCAATTGATATTGACTTAGTATTTAAGAGGCAGTCATCCAGTGCAGATTTGTGCATAGGCTACACTTATTCAGACTATGCAGGTGATATGGATAGGCGAAGATCTATGAAGGGCAATTGATTCACATTGGTAGGAGGTCCAGTCAGTTGGAGATCATTTCTTTAGTCTGTTGTTATTTTGTCTAATACTGAAGCTGAGTATATGACAGTTATAGAGATGATGAAAGAAGTAATATGGATGCAATACCTATTGGTTAACTTGGTTTTTTATCAGAAATCTTGGACGGCGTTAAGTGACAGTTAAAGTGTAATATTCTTGGCTACATCTCCAATTCACCATGCTCATACCAAGCACATTGATGTAAGATATCACTTTGTTTGGGACTTGATTGAAGAAGACAATTTTCTGTTGAAGAAAATGGATACAAAGAAAAATGCAACGGACATGAACACAAAGGTATTATCAATCTAGAAGACCTATTGAATAAGTTTGGTGAATATTCACACTCAGAGCTGATTGCTCAGTCGAGCATTTTGAAGAACTACACGAGACTTGATCCTTTTGGGAGGGGGGATACGTAGGCAACCATCTTGGTACAACTGATTTGGTGTTGGAGCTAAGTTGATAATCTTTCACTTATCTGGAAGTAAGAGATGAGGTGAAGATTGTTATATTTATGACTTTTATGTAATGTGCATTTTATAGTTGATTTGTTTCTTTTTGGAGTATTTTCTTATATGGCCTAATCCTCTTATATATATAGAATATAAGACTAATGTGGGAGGTAACGTGTTGAGAAGTGTTGAGTTGTAACCCCAAACTGTTTTTTGTTTCTCCCAATCCACGGTTAGTGGAATCTTCCTCCCCATGCAAGTAGGTGAATCAATTTAATACCGAACCACGCAAACCTTTGTGTTTGATTATTATTGTGTGAATTTCTACGCTTCCACAATGTTTTCTCATAACAATTTTGATATTCTTAATATCGTTGGAAAGATGACAGAATTCTCTACAACTTTCCTATAGACTGCTTCTGAAGAATTTTACGAAAAAATCGCAGCAATTGCTCAACAAGAGTGAGGACGGGTACGTGAAAAAACAACCATTAATATTTTAATTTTGAGATTTACTCCTCAGAAATGCCTCGAACCTTATGCCTTGTTTTATAAAAATAGAACATCTCAATACTCAATTCCTCAACTTTAAACCTAGAATCTTTCCTTTTTTTGCAAATGTGCAGCAATATCTAATATTTTATATGCTTTTAAATTGAAACCAAATTATTACAGCTTCCCTGCTTGTTTTTTTTTGTAAGCCCAAGTCTGTCCTTAATGACATTACTCTATTCTTANCAGCAATATCTAATATTTTATATGCTTTTAAATTGAAACCAAATTATTACGGCTTCCCTGCTTGTTTTTTTTGTAAGCCCAAGTCTGTCCTTAATGACATTACTCTATTCTTCGCATTTGCTAACAACTTCCAACATCAAGATTGTTAATGGCAGAATAAATAGGACGATAGCTGTTAAGCCCAAGTTATATAGAATTTTATATATGGAATTGAAGGCCTGCGTGTATTGATTGCTTTTTATTGTCTTTTTTATCTACCCAGACAATTGAATAGAATCTGCAACAACCGTGAGAAATTTATGTAGCAGGTTTCTTTGATGTAAATTTACATGCATTACCACAAAATTGTTAATTCCTGTTTTGCTGATTATATTGTTGTTTTGTAGAGCAATTGAGTATAGATGAGTTCAAGTAATCCAGCATCATCACAAGGAATTATCAATCTAAAAGTTTATTGTTATTGCATTTTATTGTATGTGGTGTATACATCTTACCATAAGGGGAGCTATCAAAGGAAATTTTACGGTTGCCCACGAAATCGCTCGAAAAATGATTGTAATTGTTTCAGATGAATGGAGAAAGCGACTGACCAAATGAGATCAAGGGGNTTTTGTAGAGCAATTGAGTATAGATGAGTTCAAGTAATCCAGCATCATCACAAGGAATTATCAATCTAAAAGGTTATTGTTATTGCATTTTATTGTATGTGGGTGTATACATCTTACCATAAGGGGAGCTATGAAAGGAAATTTTACAGTAGCCCAAGAAATCGCTCGAAAAATGATTGTAATTGTTTCAGATGAATGGAGAAAGCGATTGACCAAATGAGATCAAGGGCGTCTTAATCGGATTAGAATTTAGTGATATGTGTTTATTTTATTACTATAGGGCGGGCTCCAATTACTAATTTGCCAAAAAAATTGAACATTGGCAATTGTTGTGATTTCTTCGTCGAGATAAGCAGTCATTATAAAAATGGTTGAAAACTCTGTCATCTTTCCAAATATATCAAGAATGTCAAAATCGGACGAGAATTGAATGATATGTTGTGATTTTATTCCTACAGGATGGTTCCAATTCATATTTTGCTATGAAATATGGACGTTTGTAATTTCTGCGAGTTGTACGTATAGATTCGTCAGGAGCGGTCAACACGAAATTTGTAGAGAACTTTGTCATCTTTTCAAAGAGATCAAGAACTTCAAAATCGGACTAGATTTGAGCGATGAGCGAAGATTTTATCTTTTCGGGGTGTCTTCCCAATCCTATTTTGCCACAAAATTTGAACATTCACGAATTGCTGCTATATTTTCTTTGAGATTTGTCAGGCGCATTCTACAAAAAAGTTGTAGAAAATTCAGTCACCTTTCCAACGATATCAAGAACATAAAAAATGAATGATTATTGAGCGATATGCAATGATTTTATCCTTGTGAGTCCCATTTATATTTTATCACGAAATATGAATGTTTGCAAATTTTGCGAGTTGTGCGTAGACAATTATTTCATCTTTCTAACTATGTGAATAACATCAAAATGTGATAAGAATTGAACAATGTATGATTATTTTATTGTAACAGCTAAATTTATATATATATAATGGGACAAGAATGTCTTTTACTCCTGATTATGTTCACAGAGGCTACCGCAGCAAATAAGCTTGGCGATTGGCTTATTAGCTGACACGTCAGAGACCACAATGCTAGGCGATTATGTTCATACTAAATTTAAATATATATGTTACCTATTTTGAAAATTTCGACCTTTTGAGCTTACTCTCCCCCAGCTTCTTAGAGGAAATATTATATCAGAACTTCTAATGATGGGGCGTCAAATATCAATTGAGGCTCATCATAATACACTAATATTGTCTATTGTCCAGTATAAAAAAGATAGCGCCCGCTTGACATGTGGCTTACGTCGTTACTTTTCCGCTTGTTAAGCTCCCCACCTTTGTTTGTCTTCCCCTGATGCGTACGTTATTATTTTGTAAACTAGAGATTAGCTAAGACAAATATTTATTCACTTGTATCTTGAATCTGCACAAAATTAAACAAAAANCTGAGTTTGATCTCTACGGGGACTAATCTCACATATGAAGAGCAGCATTCTTGAATATATATATATATATATATATTTAAATTTGGGAAGTGAAACCTTGATTTTAAAAATATTAAATATGATACTTTGCAATTACAATTACTATAAAAGGTAACAAACTATATCCAAACATCATGTTTCAAGTCAACAGATGATTCTTACACTTAGCTTCAAACCAATTTCAAATTTTGGTTTCGGCGCAATATATAACAAGCATTTGGCATTCCAAATTTCTCCCAAATCTCCTCCATTATTCATATCAATTTGATTGTTTAGATNTACAATTACTATAAAAGGTAACAAACTATATCCAAACATCATGTTTCAAGTCAACAGATGATTCTTACACTTGGTTTCAAGCCAATTTCAAATTTTGGTTTCGGCGCAATATATAACAAGCATTTGGCATTCCAAATTTCGCCCAAATCTCCTCCATTAATCATATCAATTTGATTGTTTAGAAATTGTTGACATAATATGTGAGCATTATTAAAACATTCTGTTCCTTGAGCCANCTACCATTCAAGGTATGCAATTTCTAATTACCATTTAAGCTGGAAGGATTAAAGAAATCATCTTTCTTACTTCTTACAGTTCATATATATTNTTTCTAATTACCATTTAAGCTGGAAGGATTAAAGAAATCATCTTTCTTACTTATTACAGTATATATATATATATTTTGAATCAAGGTTGCCGCTTATGACAAGACTCAGGGAAAAATGGCTTTTTTTGACCCCTCCAGGTCCCAAGATTTCATCTTTATTTCAGGCACCAAGGTGCCTTCTTTATCCCCTCTCCCATAAATCCGATTCAGAAAAAAACCAATACTAACTCAAACTATGTACTTCAGATGCGAAATCTGGCAAANTATATATATATATGTGTGTGTGTGTGTGTGTGTGTGTGTGTGTTAAAAGGAAATTGATATTTGGCAGAGGCTCAAATATCGATTTCCCCTGCGCAATCCAGCCTCATGATAAGAGCTTGCACCATGTGTCTATAAATCGACCACCCACGCACCACGGTAAGGATCGAATCTTTGCTAGAGGGGACTTACGGTGACCATGCCTACCAACTAGACAAGGAATGCAGCTATATATATATATCATCCCAAATGCGCATAATAATTCGAGTACCACACCCTACACTCAGAGGGATTCGAACCCCATACCAAAGGAGAGTTACAACTCAGATTATCATAATAGCATGATACGGAGATTCAACACACACTCAAAAAAGAGAAAACAACCAATAGTGACACCAAAAATTTATATGTGGAGAACTTAAAAAGAAAAAAACCACGGGGTCTGACACAACTAAAAAAATTCACTATAAAAAGATAATTACAATTAGAATCATTTGCCTCACAACGAGAAATGATTATTATGATTCTCAAGTTATAACTTCGACGTGTTAATGAATTTGTTACTAGGAAAGGGCGGCGATAGTTAGCGATTGGTGGAGTCCGGTCGGTGGTAGTTGGCTGAGATTGGTGGCAATCGGCGGTGATCGACGACGATGGGCGATTTTCGGTTGAGGTCGGTGGCGGTCAACATTGGTCGACGACGATCGAAGAAAGTCGATGATGATCGACAATGGTAGACAAAGATCTTTGGTGGTCGACAACGGTCGACGATGGTGGTGCTGGACTTCAGCTCCTTCTTAAAGCTTCAAGCTTCTAGCTTCAAACTCTTCCTAAGATCTAAAACTCTCACCTCTCTCATGAGAGGAATGAGTCTCTATTTATAGTGTTCTGGATGAATATGGATCGCTTTAATCGGACGGTCTGGAAAACTTCCTTCGATCAGACAATATTTGATGAACATTTGAGTGCCCTAACAATGTTGGAATTGAGCAATCTTGAGCTTGTTANACGTGTTAATGAATTTGTTACTAGGAAAGGGCGGCGATAGTTAGCGATTGGTGGAGTCCGGTCGGTGGTAGTCGATGGTGATTGGCTGAGATTGGTGGCAATCGGCAGTGATCGACGACGATGGGCGATTGTCGGTTGAGGTTGGTGGTGGTCAACAGTGGTCGACGACGATCGAAGAAAGTCGGTTTTGGTCGACAATGGTTGACGAAGATCTTTGGTGGTCTGCAGCGGTCGACGATGGTGGTGCTGGACTTCAGCTACTTCTTAAAGCTTCAAGCTCCTAGCTTCAAACTCTTCCTGAGATCTAAAACTCTCATCTCTCTCATGAGAGGAATGAGTCTCTATTTATAGTGTTCTGGATGAATATGGATCGCTTTAATCGGATGGTCTGGAAAACTTCCTTCGATCAGACAATATTTGATGAACATTTGAGTGCCTTAACAATGTTGGAATTGAGCAATCTTGAGCTTGTTGGATTTGTCACTCGATTCGACTATAGGCCAACTTGATTCGACATTCGTTTGACCTTCTAAATATGTATGGAAAAATTCTAAGATTGATTTAATGATTTGATTTGAGCTTCATTTGGCTCGGATTAGACTAATTTTGATATCATTGAGTCCATCTTGTTGAGTCGGTCAGTTTGACTGTAAATTTGCTAAAATTAGAGTTCTGTATGACTTTTATCTATATTTGAATATGTTTTATCAAAAGGTTGCCTCGAGATTTGTGACAGACAATGAAAATGTGTTAGTATATATATATATATGTGTGTGTGTGTGTGTGTGTGTGTGTGTGTGTGTGTGTGTGTGTGTGTGTGTGTGTGTGTGTGTGTGCCGTCAGTTGTGGCATATAAGTAGAGCAACCTCTTTGAAGGTCGTAAGTCTCCTCAAGTCACCGGTTCGAATCTCCCTCTAGCAGTTTGCCAGTAGTGGGGGCGGTCCTCGAATAATTCGACACATGAGGGCAGTTGGGGGCTCGTATAATACCCTCTGACCATTATATATATATATATATATATATTCAAATTCGGGAAGTGAAACCTTGATTTTAAAAAGATTAAATATGATACTTTACCTTTACAATTACCATAAAAGGTAACAAACTATATCCAAACATCATGTTTCAAGTCAACAGATGATTCTTACACTTAGCTTCAAGCCAATTTCAAATTTTCGTTTAGGCGCAACATATAACAAGCATTTGGCATTCTAAATTTCGCCCAAATCTCCTCCATCAATCATATCAATTTGATTGTTTAGATATTGTTGACATAATACGTGAGCATTATTAAAACATTCTGTTCCTTGAGCCTGTACTCCTTACAGCTAAAATATGCTGTAATCTCATCTTTCTAAATTTTCTGAGGGCTTAATTTGTAATTAATGCACAAGTTAAAGACATCAACCAAATACAGCTATATCCACATAATAAGAACAGCAAAACAAAAGCTTGAAGGAATCTTCATGGTTAAAAAAACAATTTTGAAAATGAGATCTGTCAAAACAAACTTCTTGAGATTGAACTCATCGATCGAATCAGACGGCCATCATCATTCGGACGAACTCCTCATAGTTCACCTGACCATCACCATCCATATCAGCCTCTCTGATCATCTGATCCACTTCTTCATCAGTCAATTTCTCTCCAAGATTGATCATCACATTCCTCAGCTACAGACAGAAAGAAACAGTTTGTTTTAAAAAAACAAAAACAAAAAATCTGAAGCAGCAAAATCACTAATAGTAAATAGCTCTTTACCTCACTAGCTGAAATGTAACCATTCTGATCCTTATCAAAAACCTTGAATGCCTCCTTCAATTCTTCTTCAGCATCTGTTTCCTGCAAAACCAGAAAACATGATATGTTAGCTTTGGAAAAATATATAAATTTAAGGCAAAAGAATAAGAAGCTATTCCTCCTAATACTAAAAAGTAATAAATGTATCTTTCATTTAATGACCTTCAGTTTTTTGGCCATTAGAGTCAAGAACTCCCCAAATTCAATAGTTCCATTCCCATTGAAATCAACTTCATTAATCATGTCCTGCAGTTCTTCCTCAGTTGGACTCTGGCCCAGGGATTGGGTGACAGTGGCTAGCTCTTCCAGAGTGATGCACCCTGTTCCACAAATATAATTAGCTGAAATTATGAAAATAATTCAAGTCTCTGTGTGTTATTTAACTATGATGAAGTATTGTTGCTAAATAAAGTTCATTCTTAGGTTTCCATCTATACAAAACTCAAGTATTTTAGGTTGGTTGCATAATAAAAATCATATCAGTTCACAAATGATAAAATTTTAATCATATTGTTATCCACCATTTAGTGGGATAAAGACTTGTTGTTGTTGTTGTTGCTGCTTCAGTTGGGTTTTAAAACCGCTACTCAACCAATTATTATATTACTTTAAATTCATNTCCAGAGTGATGCACCCTGTTCCACAAATATAATTAGCTGAAATTATGAAAATAATTCAAGTCTCTGTGTGTAATTTAACTATGATGAAGTATTGTTGCTAAATAAAGTTCATTCTTAGGTCTCCATCTATACAAAACTTAAGTATTTTAGGTTGGTTTCATAATAAAAATCATATCAGTTCACAAATGATAAAATTGTAATCATATTGTTATCCACCATTTAGTGGGATAAAGACTTGTTGTTGTTGCTGCTGCTGCTGCTGGGTTTCAAAACCGCTACTCAACCAATTATTATATTACTTTAAATTCAGAACACATCCAACAATTTTTAAACTAATTGCAACCAAACTTTAGTCAAATATATGCTTCTGAATCAGATTCAACAAGGAGGAAATCAAATCAGGGAAAATGGTAAAAAGAAGCAAATACAAAAATAGTGGTGGGGGGGCATCACTTTCAATGACAACGCAAGGCAATAATTCCAGCAAGAAGGTGATCTCTCCCATACCGAGAGTGACACCTAACACGATTGATTGACTGTTCAGCAGAGAGATTTGAAGGGGATTTAGCCTTCTTGCTGGCCTTTTCTGACCTTGACCAAATCAGGGATAAAATTTAAATAAAAAAGAAATCTAAAAATATCCTTCGGTGGCTGGTGGCCACCAGAAAGCACAGATTATGAAAACAGCAATTAGCATAACAAATCTGTTCACAAAGAGCTGATGATGTCAGAACTGCCAAAAAAAGAGAATCTGTCATAAATCCTAAGTTTGAGATATTCTATCATCAATAACGCCTATAACACAGAATGTAAACATAAACGTAGATTTATTTTCTCTGTGATGCAATCTCTTGAGTTCCTCAGCTTTGCCTGCTAGAGACNTTAGCATAACAAATCTGTTCACAAAGAGCTGATGATGTCAGAACTGCCAAAAAAAGAGAATCTGTCATAAATTCTGAGTTTGGGATATTCTATCATCAATAACGCATATAACACAGAATGTAAACATAAACGTAGATTTATTTTCTCTGTGATGCAATCTCTTGAGTCCTCCAGCTTTGCCTGCTAGAGACAGAGACAGAGAGAGAGAGAGAGAGAGAGAGAGAGCATACCATCTCCATCCTTGTCGAAGAGGCAGAAGGCCTCACGGAATTCAGAGATCTGGTCTTCAGTTAGGAGATCCATCGAGTTAGTAGTAAGCTAAAGAGAGAGAAATGGGGAAAGAAAGCAGCAGTAAGCTATAATGGCTTTTAGCAGAGAAAGGAGACAACTTGGTGGGAGGATCAGGGAATACCTGAGCTCCTTTTGTAGGCCTGGGAAGAAAGAAACAGGGGGGANCATAAACGTAGATTTATTTTCTCTGTGATGCAATCTCTTGAGTTCCTCAGCTTTGCCTGCTAGAGACAGAGACAGAGAGAGAGAGAGAGAGAGAGAGAGAGAGAGAGAGAGAGAGAGCATACCATCTCCATCCTTGTCGAAGAGGCAGAAGGCCTCACGGAATTCAGAGATCTGGTCTTCAGTTAGGAGATCCATGGAGTTGGTAGTAAGCTAAAGAGAGATAAATGGGGAAAGAAATAATGGCTTTTAGCAGAGAAAGGAGACAACTTGGTGGGAGGAGCAGGGAATACCTGAGCTCCTTTTGTAGGCCTGGGGAGAAAGAAACAGGTGGGGAGTTCTTTTTTTTTTTTAAATTTAATTTTCTTTTAAAAAATAATATTTTTATTTAAATGTCAAAGCACTGACACATTTTCTGAATGATATGAAAATATTAGCCTTCTTCCATTTAGCTGGCATTATTTTTACTTAATTTATCGATTAAATAAAAAAAATTTTCTCTTTTCTTTATAGCCTAGTTTTTTTTTGGCATTTTATCCGATATGTATATTTTCTTTTTCTTTAAAAAAAAACAAAATACAAATATATAGAAAAATAAAAAAATTAATTTTTAAATTGTTCTATAAATATGAAAATTTGTAAAAGAAAAGTTATTTAAANTTAATTTATCGATTAAATAAAAAAAATTTTCTCTTTTCTTTATAGCCTAGTTTTTTTTTGGCATTTTATCCGTTACAAGTATATATAAAATAAAATTTTAATTTTTAAATTGTTCTATAAATATGAAAATTTGAAAAAGAAAAGTTATTTAAAGGTAAGTTATTAGGATTATTTTTATTTTAAATCTTCATTGGCTAGACCGTTTACTTTGTCCTTCAATATCTTCAAAGGTGGAAGGGAGACAATCAAACATAAAAGATAGTTTTCTCAACTTTGAACAATTGGCACCTTTAAGGATCATTGGAAAATTGGAACGCCATGCTGGCCACTGACTTAAATTATATTTGGCATGATTAGCTCGAGTTCATCTAGGTTTTATAAACTCATATGTTTAATGAGCCAAATAAAAAGATAATCTTAAAGAAAGAGAAAGAGGTTTTATGTTCGTTAATAAATTGTAATTGACTTGGGTGTCGTTTGAGGTGGCAATGGTTTGGGGCGCGCGACATGCTCGTGATAGAGAGGAAATTGAGACATAGATTCACGGCAAGTGACATCTTCGCTCGATCTGCAGTGGGTTGCATTCTATGGTTTCGTTACATTTTTTTTTATTATTTTACTCCTCTACTATTTATAATATCGTGTGTGATATTCACGATAAACTAATTTGTCTAGGGCATTAATGTGCTTGTTCGATTTTGCTCTCAATGCGGGTGAGATGCTTGAAACCCCCACCCATATTTCTCTCTCACTTTTCTCTTTACGACTATCATTTGAATTCATGTAAGCTTACTCTTGCTTCGATTTTGGGTGATTTTGCATCTGATATTGTTCTAATAAGTTGTTTATATGAGATTTGAGGGTTTTGAGTTGTTGTGTCTTCATAATCATTCATTGTTTGCTTTGTTGAGCATTTGATATTGCTTAGAATGCTCAGGTATGAAGCTTGGATTCGAATTCCATCACATCTTAGTTTTTTTTCTTTTTAAAATTTTATGATCATGCATGTCATGATCTTATAACTTTAAGGATCATTTGTTTAAGGAGAATTGTATGATATGACCGAAAATATATGGTTGTGCGGTCATGGTGTGATCGTATTTGTGCAGCTCTATAATTATGATATGGATCATGGCTCTTTATTTCTTTTGTTGCAATGCTTTACCTTCTCTGTCTGCTCACTGCTCACTCATCTATGTTTAATCATAACTATTACTTAGGTATACTAGGTTAAGCTAGATAGTGGTACTCAATTTAGTTCTCCTAATCTAATTGAACTATAATACTACTTTCAAACAACCAATACTTTCATATTAGAAAATAAAAATGTAACTCATAAATCAACATAATCTTGGATAAATCTAACACATCTAAAATGTGACAAATTCATGATTCAATCATGATCATCTAACCTTCTATTATAGAAAATTTATAAGTAAATTAAATATCTTGATAATGCAAACCCAACGACACTCTGAGTTCAAATGAGTTTAAACATTTATTCGAACTAAAATTAGAAGCTTTAAAGCATTAATTAAAAGGTCAAACAATTCTCAATTTGATATATTTGCAGNGTAAATTAAATATCTTGATAATGCAAACCCAACGACACTCTGAGTTCAAATGAGTTTAAACATTTATTCGAATTAAAATTAGAAGCTTTAAAGCATTATTTAAAAGGTCAAACAATTCTCAATTTGACATATTTGTAATCAAATTAAAAGTCTCAATGAGAGAAATCCAACAAGCCTAATATCATATGATTTTTTTATTGTTATTACTTAAATTTTGAAAGATTGATATATGATCTAACGAATTAAAATGAATTGCCTAATAAAATATTTTAAAATTTTATAATATAATACAACTCTAATTATATAATTATAAATGTACTTATATTCTTCATTCGAGAGAGAGTGTGCGAGCTAAGGNAAAATGAATTGCCTAATAAAATATTTTAAAATTTTATAATATAATACAACTCTAATTATATAATTATAAATGCACTTATATTCTTCATTCCAGAGAGAGTGTGCGAGCTGAGAACTAAATCTAAGCTCATTCAACAAGCTTTAGTGATGCCTAAACACTATCAAGACTTGTTCGAATCCAAATACCATCACGTTGTTATTATTATCTTATTCTTATCTCTATGTTTTGTTTTCTGATTAATATCACCACATTATTATTATTCACCCATTATCACCTAATCGACAATTTTTTCNCCAAATACCATCACGTTGTTATTATTATCTTATTCTTATCTCTATGTTTTGTTTTCTGATTAATATCACCACGTTATTATTATTCACCCATTATCACCTAATCGACAATTTTTTCTAACAACACTTATTGTAACAATATAAGAACAGAGATCTCAATCTTCAATTACGTATTTTGTTTTTGGGGAGAGACGAACAACTACTATTCTGAGCGGGACAAATTTCATCATTTTTTTCTCATTTGAAATTTTTTAAATTAAAAAAGAAAATATTACATATTTTCACTTCTATTTATATTACTAGTACATATTTATAAGGAGGTAAGACTCCCATGTTCATAATTATTTAGGAGACAATAAATAAAAATAAATGAATCCGAGCTAAAATTTGAATTGAAGGATACATAAAAGGGTTCGTCAAAAGATAGGGACATTTACGTCAATTTAAAATTAAACGGGACGGTGACCTTTGCGGTCCCCATCATACCTGAAGCTGGATTTCGACGGTACTCCGTTTCACGCGTACAAAGAATGGACGGTCCAGGCAACGCGGGGCCANCAAGCCGAACACGAGCTTCTTAACGAGTCGAACACGAGCTGTTCGCGAACAACAAGCCGTTTTGACAGCCCTATCCATGTCCATATTAATTTAGAACACAATAAATAAAAATAAATGAATCCGAGCTAAAATTTGAATTGATTTTCGAAGGATACATAAAAAGGGTTCGTCAAAAGATAGGGACATTTACGTCAATTTAAAATTAAACGGGTCGGTGACCTTTGCGGTCCCCACCATGCCTGAAGCTGGATTTCGACGGTACTCCGTTTCACGCGTACAAAGGATGGACGGTCCAGGCAACGCGGGGCCGTACTTTTATAAATCTCTGGGCCGTCCATGTCGTGGACCAGAGAGCTTTAACTTGGGTCGCACGGTTCAGGTTAAGAGACCGGCCCGGCCTAGATCGCAGTCTCGAGACATAACGTGTGCAGGCCGCACGCTGATGTCCGGAGGATCTGCACGTGGCGAGCCTAGTCGCGGGATTCTCGCTGCCACTCGCACGTGACTCGCGCGCGCTGGTCCCCTTGCCGGGCCGGCGTTTCGGCCCAGGGCCTTATCTACACCGCGTATGAGCCTGCAGGATTGTATTTTCGCGGGGCCCACATAATAATCTCTACACAATATTAAATTCAAATTTTAGTTAATATTTTTATTATTTTGAAAAAAAACTATTTTTTTTTTACTTTGTTTAAAATCTGATAAATTGATGTTTATATTTATTAAATGCTAATAAAATAAAAAATACAGTAAAATTTTATGTCCATAAAAATCTCACGGATAAACAGAAAATAATAATCCGCTATAATATTAAAAATAAAATTGCTCTTATGTGATATTGAATTTATTCATAATTTGTGCATAAAATATTAGTCTTTAATAGATCACAGTCATTATATTACTTCATTCAGATTATGTCAGGTAATTAACTTAACTCGTTAATCGTTTGAAAATTGATTTAAATGTTGACTCGAAATGAGATCAGATCAAAATAAACGAGCCGAGTTATGAACAAAAATTTTAGAATGAATTTTTTTCGTGCTTACCGCAATTAGAGTTGTGAATTTAGCGAATTTATCTTGAAGTTTGTTAATCGTTCTAAAATTTATCTGAATTTAGGCTCTAATAAAAAAAAACACGAGCAAGGCTAAGAGTCGAAATCCGGAGTCTGAACGCAAGCAGACTCCGTTCTCGGATATATTAATACATATTACATTACCTTCAGGTATATCACGTTTGTTCTCCGAACACAATATTTTCTCAAATTTTTTAGCCAACCCCAACAGCTCTAAATCATGGTCAACAACCCACTCTCCAAGCTGTTAATATCCCACATTAATACATATTACAACTTTACATTGTTATCACCGTTAGTAGGGCTGTAAACGAGCCGAGCTTGAGCGAGCTCAGGCTTGGCTCGTGTTCGGCTCGTTCGAAATAGCTCATGTTCGAAATCGGCTCGTGTTAGAAATTGGTTCGTGAACAGCGTGTTTGTGTTCGGCTCGGTTTAAATATTCTTGCTCGTGTTCAACTCGTGTTCGACTCGAAATTGGCTCGTAAAAATTAAATTGAAAAACAAAGAAGTATAAGTGTGAGATTCGAACATTGACCAAATATATACAAAAAAAAAACATTAACCACATTACCACACGAGATATAATGATTTAAACNAACAAAGAGTTGTTCGTGTTCGGTTCGTTTATAATTTGACCTTTAAAAACTTGTTCGTGTTCGGCTTGTTCGTTAAGTAAACAAGCCAAACACGAGCTACTCGCGAACAACGAGCTTTCTTGTTGTTTCAGCTAATTGAAGTTAATATTTTTAATTTCAAATTCTGTTTTCTAGTAAGAGATCTAAATTAAGGAAATCGAAATAAATACGCCCCTTGGTCCTTAACTCCATAATGGTGATATTTTAGACAAAAATTTAAAATGTATTTTCTAGTAAGAGATCTAAAATCAGTCTAAACCCTAATTTTGTGATGGTGGGTTCCTGCCCCATTGTGGAGGATAGTGTTTTAATTATTATTTTAAATTATTAAATCAAATAAATAAATTCAAATTATATAAAATTGAATAAATATTATAATCTCAATTACAAAAAAAATTAATAAAAATTAAAAACTTAATGCTATAATATAAAATAAAATAACTTTAATTATATGAAATTATTATTTAAGTTTGCATCAAAAGATGGATCAATTAATAATAATTTCAAGTATTTTTAGTTTTAAAAAAATGTTAAATACAAGTTTTGAGAAAGTGAAAATCTTCTCAGATTTTACANTTATTTTAAATTATTAAATCAAATAGATAAATTCAAATTATATAAAATTGAATAAATATTATAATCTCAATTAAAAAAAATCTAATAAAAATTAAAAACTTAATGCTATAAAATAAAATAACTTTAATTATATGAAATTATTATTTAAGTTTGCATCAAAAGATGGATCAATTAATAATAATTTCAAGTATTTTTAGTTTTTAAAAAATGTTAAGTACAAGTTTTGAGAAAGTGAAAATCTTCTCAGATTTTACTAGACAAAATTTTAAAAATAACATTTTTTATATATTTATTTTTAAACTTTTTAAAAACTGAATGTATTTTAAATTGTTATTTGCTATAAATTAGGATGAATGATTAACTTAATTTCAGTCATTAAGACTGATTTATCGTCCAATGCAAATTTAAATGAAAATTATTACAACTAAAGTCATTTTATTTTATACTATTGACAAGGCATCAACAAATTTTCATCGTTTGTTATGAATCTTGAGGCATAGCGCTGATCTCGAAATAATATTTTAGTCAAGAAATGTTTAAACTCGGATAATAAGTCATTCGTAGGCCCGATTTCAACAAACTCACAGTCAATATAATTGGTTCAGTGAGACCGACCCAAAGATACCCAAATTGATCCTTTCCGAGTCAGATCAAGCCCTGCNTGAGGCATAGCGCTGATCTCGAAATAATATTTTAGTCAAGAAATGTTTAAACTCGGATAATAAGTCATTCGTGGGCCCGATTTCGACAAACTCACAGTCAATATAATTGGCTCAGTGAGACCGACCCAAAGATACCCAAATTGATCCTTTCCGAGTCAGATCAAGCCCTGATCAAAACAATAAACCACTTTGAAGGTTATCAGACAAATTTGGAAGGTCAGATTGATGTCGAATCTAGCACGATTATAGTTGAATCGAGTGTCTCGGCAAGACGAATACAACGGGCCCAAGATACTTAATTTTGACATCGTTAAGACACTCAAATGTCCATCAAACATCGGTTTATCGAGAGAAGCCCTTGAGTCATCCGACAAAATTCGTTCATATTCCGACATCAATTACATTCATAACTCTATAAATAAAGCATCATCCCTCTCATGAGGGGGGAAGAGAGCTTGAGATTTGAATAAAAGCATTAAGCTTTGAGAAAGGAATTGAAGTCCAACACCACTTCCGACACTGACAACCACCGTAAACTGCTGACAATCACCACCTATCACTGACAACCACCGTTGACCGTCGTTTTCTACTACCTACCAGACGCTATCAATCTCTATTGGTCATCGTACATCGACCTTGTAACTCGGGAAACCTTATAACTCTTTCTCGCCAATGGAACAAGTTGTTGTCACTATAATCATCATTTTATGGCAGAAGTCTTCAGCCGGACTAGACCCCGTGGTTCTTCCTTTTATGAGTTTTCCACGTAAGAACTTCTTGTGTTTCTAATAGTTTTCTACAACTCTAAGACGTTAATTCATTACTCTATCACAACGAATTTTCTAGCATACATCAGTTTGGTGCCCTCTGTGGGAAACGAAGCCCGTTCGACAATGTTTTCAACTTTAAGATGCTTGTTGGAGTCAATTTTTGATGTCACATGTGTAAGGTGTCCTCTCGGCTCGCTCGGGATGATCCACTGTTCATTCATAATGTTCCGCAGCTCAAGACACCCATCTGAGACCTCTGGTACCTATTTAGGGCACGAAACTAGGGTCTGTAACTTTTCATTCTTACTTGGGAGAATTCTCTGTTGAGTTGGCCTACTCAAGAAAATGGACATGTTTGATGTTCATCCCGGAGTTTAGAGGTCCCTCGGTATCCATTCAGAGCCTATCTGGGTCAAGAGAGGCCAGAAGCCATCATACATTCACTACGGAAAAATTCACCATAAGGTGGGATTCAAACTTGACTCTGGACATGTTTTACCTTTATTCTAATGTTGAGAGACCTAACTCCATCAATCCAGACTCTTTTGAGGCCAAGGGTAATCGTCAGGATTTCACTCACCCAATTTAACGAAATTTGAGTTTAGGCTGATTTTTCAGCCTCCCCCCCAACACCCCCCAGGGTCCGGGATGCCCATCAGTAGAAAAAACCCATGTTTAAAACCCCTAAAATCTTCTTTATGAGTTACGAGATCACATTCTAGCAATAATCAATCTTCTGTGGCTTTCGAATCAATGAGAACCATACTACGGTCAACCAAGAAAAATTTAAGGTTCGAAACACCTTACCCACAACCCGTGATCCGGGGCGACCGTTAGCGACGATTTCCCCTATAAAAGACCATTAAAAATACATATTTTTGAAGCTCATGCTTGGTCCCCCATAGCTCACGGATCAAATAAATCCTCCACCGGATGATCTACGCCAAAAATCAACATTTTCGGACAAGACCTCCAAAGCCTCCAAATCGAGCCCCTGAAAGTCTAATGACAATTTATGGTGCCTAGGCGCCAGTCCCAGGCACCTAGGCGCCAGTTCCAGGCACCTAGGCGCCCAAAACAATCATTTTCCATAGCCCTTGGAAAGAAGTGGCCACCCAAGTAGCGCCTAGACGCCAGGGGCCTGACGANCAAGACCTCCAAAGCCTCCAAATCGAGCCCCTGAAAGTCTAATGACAATTTATGGTGCCTAGGCGCCAGTCCTAGGCACCTAGGCGCCAGTTCCAGGCACCTAGGCACCCAAAACAATCATTTTCCATAGCCCTTGGAAAGAAGGGGCCACCCAAGTAGCGCCTAGACGCCAGGGGCCTGACGCCATGGAACTAGACTAGGTGCCTAGGGGCTAGGGTCACGACGCTTAGGAGCAGGTCCACTCCTAAGATACAAAAAAATCCCGATTATGAGCTTTTTTGACCCCGCCACACCTTCCTAGGCAATCAAAATTGCAAGATTTATTGGGATTAGAGGAGATTTTCTTTAGAGATGTGAAAATATAGTAATTACATCTCTTCCATGCCTCTTTTGAAAGCTTCATAGAAGGCTTAGACAGTTCATTTTTAGCAAATGAGAAAAAAAGGAATGTTTTAACCCCTCATATCCCCAATTTCAAATTATCTCCTCTCATTTCAATTTTTGTCCTGAAGCTTTAAGAGCTTAGAAGAGCACAAGGGAGAACTCAATTATCTTCCTCAAGGAGCTTAAGGTTTTCTTGGAGCTTAGAGCTTGGAGCAAGAAAAGGAGGTAGGCTCTTCAACTTCCTCAAAGAGAAGCTCAAGGGATTTGGTTACCTCCCAACTTCTCCTTCTTCTTCCGTCTTCTTTCTCTTCTTTCATCACGTCATTTGAGTGTGTGTGGGGAGTTTTGTTAAGAAAGAGCTTGGCTGGCAATGAAACATGGTTTTACTTCTCCTATGCTAAAGAAGAGCTTTACCTAGCTTGGGGAAGGAACGTCGAAGCACCGCTAGAACTTTGTTAGAATCTCCTTGTACATGAGAGCTTCTTCATTCTTTGGAGAAGGAGTGGAGGGGACCTCACCAAGATTTGTCGAAATGTCGCCATCTCTCTTACCATTAGGAGAGCTTCATCCTATGTGAAGAAACACAACATCAAATGCCACGTTGGTGAGAGAAAACAATGAACCACTTTTGGAAGGTTTCTAGTGATATTTGAGAGGACAAATGGATGTCGAATCTAGTGAGTTTGTAATCAAATCGAGTATCTTAGCAAGACGAATCCAACGATCCCAAAATCTCTCAATTATCACATCTTTAAGACACTTAACAAACGGTGTTTGATTGAGGGAAAACCTCTGAGTCATCCAATCAAAGTAGTTCATATTTAAGAATTAATTACACTAAAAACTATAAATAAAGCATCATCCCTCTCATGAGGGGGGAGGAAAGCATGAGGCTTGAGGAAGAACTTGAAATTTTGATAAGGAGCTAAAGTTCAGCACCACTCCTGCCACCGTCGACTACCACTGACTGCGGTCGACCACCACCTACCGGTCGTCGTTTATTACTATTGGTTGANGATCCCAAAATCTCTCAATTATCACATCTTTAAGACACTTAACAAACGGTGTTTGATTGAGGGAAAACCTCTAAGTCATCCAATCAAAGTAGTTCATATTTAAGAATTAATTACACTAAAAACTAT
This sequence comes from Phalaenopsis hybrid cultivar, assembly GCA_002079205.1. Taxonomy (NCBI): domain Eukaryota; kingdom Viridiplantae; phylum Streptophyta; class Magnoliopsida; order Asparagales; family Orchidaceae; genus Phalaenopsis; species Phalaenopsis hybrid cultivar. The sequence continues at coordinate 57,499 of JXCR01122336.1, read as the reverse complement.
AAATAGAGCATCATCCCTCTCATGAGGGGAAGGAAAGCATGAGGCTTGAGGAAGAACTTGAAATTTTGATAAAGAGCTAAAGTTCAGCACCACTCCTGCCACCGTCGACTAACACCGACTGCGGTCGACCACCACCTACCGGTCGTCGTTTATTACTATTGGTTGCGCCACGTCGGCGTTATAACTTTGGAAAACTTGTAACTCTTTCCCGCTTGTGACAAGTGGTTGTTATTGTGATCATCATTTTATAATAAATTTATTCAGTTGGGTAGACCCCGTGTTTTTTCACTTTACGAATTTTCCACATAAAAGCTGCAGGTGTTTCTACTGGTTCTTTTCTTTTTTTTGAATGTGTGTTGAATTCTCATGCAACGCTAATAAAATAATTCATTACTCTACCGTCCCGAATTTTCTAGCACGCATCAATTATAATTTTGACTTTTATTTTTTATTAAANGACCCCGTCTTTTTTCACTTTACGAATTTTCCACATAAAAGCTGCAGGTGTTTCTACTGGTTCTTTTCTTTTATTTGAATGTGTGTTGAATTCTCATGCAACGCTAATAAAATAATTCATTACTCTACCGTCCCAAATTTTGTAGCACACATCAATTATAATTTTGACTTTTATTTTTTATTAATTTTTTTAATTCAGATTATAGTATTTATTAAATTTTATATAATTTAATTATATTTTTTTAAAATTAAATAATTTGAAAGAAAAAAAATAAACCAATACTATAAAAAAACTATTATAAGACTTGAACCCACAACGTCAAAGTTCAGAAGTGTCTTACTAACTTTGCTATCCAGCTTATTCTGATAATCTGCTGTTGACCAGCTAATCAGATGCCCCTTATCTGGATAAACTGTGTAACTGTTTGGTTTGTTCATTTTGTAAACAGCTTATTTATATATTTTATTACAAATTTACCAACATTCTTAATGCAATCATAAAAGAAAGAAAAATGTGAATTATATGAACATGAAAATAAAAAATATTCTTATAACTAAAGTTCAAAAGTGAAGACATAAAAATACAAATATTTATATCACTTAAATATTTCAGATCACATCATACAAGCACAGTTACCTAAACAAAATTGAAATACAACTTAACATACTAATATGTACAATAATGAAACCCTAAAAACAAGAAAAATAACATGTTAAAATTACAAGAAAAAAAAAGATATTGAATTTAACATGTAGCAGTATATCACGGTCCATTCTGTCTGGCTCTGATACTCCGAACCATGAATGAACCTGTCCGAGTGGGATACCGTAGAAATGGAAGCACTCAAATCAAAAGTTGTGTTCTTAAATTTTGATACCCACGAACTTGGAGCAACGGTGTCAAGTTGAGCTATCATAAAAACAGACGTAGTGTCGGTCCACCTAAAGAAAGTGCAGTCCTCCTGTCCTTGTCCCCACCGCGGACACCTATAAAATTACCTCCTGTAGCTATGTGTCTGGTGTGATGTGAGTAGCAAGGTTGGTAGCCGCACCGACACATCACCTGCCTAGACTTCCCTGAATATTTGGAACTCATCGTCCGACANACCGCGGACACCTATAAAATTACCTCCTGTAGCTATGTGTCTGGTGTGATGTGAGTAGCAAGGTTGGTAGCCCGCACCGACACATCACCTGCCCAGACTTCCCTGAATATCTGGAACTCATTGTCCGACCGTTATTTAAAGAACAATAGATTAGTCAAAAAAATTGTGGAAATATAGAAAATTTACTTACCGAAATATGGGGGTAACGGTTGCCAACAACAAAGTTCAGTGGCCATCCAAGCTGCTCCACAATTATATCAATAAAATGAGTATACATAAAAAAGTANTTATTTAAAGAACAATAGATTAGTCAAAAAAATTGTGGAAATATAGAAAATTTACTTACCGAAATATGGGGGCAACGGTTGCCGACAACAAAGTTCAATGGCCATCCAAGCTGCTCCACAATTATATCAATAAAATGAGTATACATAAAAAGGTNATTTATTAAATTTTATATAATTTAATTATATTTTTTTAAAATTAAATAATTTGAAAGAAAAAAAATAAACCAGTACTATAAAAAAACTATTATAAGACTTGAACCCACAACGTCAAAGTTCAGAAGTGCCTTACAAACTATGCTATCCAGCTTATTCTGATAATCTGTTGTTGACCAGCTAATCAGATGCCCCTTATCTGGATAAACTGTGTAACTGTTTGGTTTGTTCATTTTGTAAACAACTTATTTATATATTTTATTACAAATTTACCAATATTCTTAATGCAATCATAAAAGAAAGAAAAATGTGAATTATATGAACATGAAAATAAAAATATTCTTATAACTGAAGTTCAAAAGTGAAGACATAAAAATACAAATATTTATATCACTTAAATATTTCAGATCACATCATACAAGCACAGTTACCTAAACAAAATTGAAATACAACTTAACATACTAATATGTACAATAATGAAACCCTAAAAACAAGAAAAATAACATGTTAAAATTACAAGAAAAAAAAATGATATTGAATTTAACATGTAGCAGTATATCATGGTCCATTCTGTCTGGCTCTGATACTTCGAACCATGAATGAACCTGTCCGAGTGGGATACCGTAGAAATGGAAGCACTCAAATCAAAAATTGTGTTCTTAAATTTTGATACCCACGAACTTGGAGCAACGGTGTCAAGTTGAGCTATCATAGAAACAGACGTAGTGTCGGTCCACCTAAAGAAAGTGCAGTCCTCCTGTCCTTGTCCCCACCGCGGACACCTATAAAATTACCTCCTGTAGCTATGTGTCTGGTGTGATGTGAGTAGCAAGGTTGGTAGCCGCACCGACACATCACCTGCCTAGACTTCCCTGAATATTTGGAACTCATCGTCCGACAGTTATTTAAAGAACAATAGATTAGTCAAAAAAATTGTGGAAATATAGAAAATTTACTTACCGAAATATGGGGGTAACGGTTGCCAACAACAAAGTTCAGTGGCCATCCAAGCTGCTCCACAATTATATCAATAAAATGAGTATACATAAAAAAGTAAAAAAAAAAATTTGCACAGCCATCTATTCCCATTAATCTTGCCTTGTTAAAAGCCTTAAGTTCTACAGAAACAATAAAAAGGCTTGCATATACAACAAAATGTTTACATATACAAAAACATTCTCAGCAAACCACTTTGACAACAACTGTTACATATTGTCAGATGCATAACAAGCCAGCTCCATTCCAATAAATCCAAATCAAAGAATCAATACATATTGGCAGCTAAGGTCTCTACAATCAAACAGGAGTGCAAAATACTGTTTTTCGATCTTTCTAATAACATAATTGTGCTATCCTTCCAGGTAGCACTTCTCAAACTACCAAATTATGAAAGCAACAGTTATCAAATTTTTGAGGCCGTCCAAGCTACTCCACACGTGGCAGTTTTTAATAAGCCTTCCATTTATCGGCACAACATATTTAAATTTTAAACAGACAAAAGAATGGAGAGAAAGAGGGGGAGAGAAAACATAACTGCTCATAACTGCATCAAAAGCATTAGACTCGATAATTCATTTATGCAGCTCTTTCATTTCTACAATTCAAAACTGCTCATAATTGTAATTCATAACTACAACTCAATAACTGCAGCTCATACATTTCTGCATTTCCTTCATTTGAAATACTCATTTTGGAATTAATTTATGCAGCTAATTCATTTATGCAGTAATTCATAACCACGACATACATTGGATAACCTGATCAGGTGTCAAGTTGATTGATATGCCATCGAATCTCAGCTCACTTGGGTTGAAGGTATTTTGCCCCGTAGCGACAACCCCCTTGAACATTACATCCAATTTATCTTCCAATTCTGGGTCAATTCCACACACCTGAAATTTTTTCGCAGTTGGTACTGCCTGCAATATGAATTAGGGCATATCAGATAAAATTGAAAGCTAAATAATAAAGAACCTAAACAAAGTAGGGGGGGTTGAAAGTATTACCTCTAGCTTCTCAGACCACAATTCCTCTGAAGCATCCACGATACGTTTGATGGGATCCCAACCCAATCCCGTGGATCCTCATTTCAGTTCCTTCGATAGCTTCCAGTCCTTTCTTAGCTGATCTCACTT